>CM075986.1:32403912-32490914 GCA_038087875.1 Malacoraja senta | reverse complement strand
GAGTGGCTTCTTGATCCCTTGGCCTCGAGTACATTGATTGTTGCATTGGTTGCTGCCAGCTCAGTCTCTAGTTCCAGCTGTTCTTTCTCTCTTTTCAATTGTTCTTCTTGTGCCTCAAGCTCATGCTTTTTGTTCAAGGCGGCACCCCGTTCCAAGATAGCAGCCCTTTCTGCCTGAGCTTTAATGCGAGCAGAGGCCATTGAAGATGCACATGATGAACAACTAGATTTGTGGCTTAATTTTAGTATTGAGACATTTGAATGTCATCAAGTCCAATTTCTTCTGAGTTTACAACACTCTGTTGTATGGCACTTTCAGCTGCAGAGTGTGCAGTTTGCTGTCCAACATCAGATAACCACACCTTTACATCTTGTATAAAACCATTAAAAGCTTCCATTCTTTGTTGAAACCTCTGATTTTCCCTTTCAAGCTCCTTTTCAGGCAGTGGTACCTTCACCAATGACAATCCAGGAGGTACCACTACCATCTCCTCCTTCGAGGCCGTTGCAATGCTATGGAGGAAATGAATGTTGCTTCCAATATGAAAACCATCCTTCTAAAACTGCCTTACAAGCTCAGAGACAAGTGGAGGAATAGGGCATGTCAGCTACAGGAAGAGCGGGGACATCGAGCTAGATTTTATGACCTGGTAGACTTAATGGAGAGACAAGTGAGGATACTTTCAGATCCATGTTTTGGAAACATCCAGGATGCTAGGCCAATTGCAACTGTCAAAGGCTCTACTCTTGCTAAAGCAAAAGGGAAAGGTCAAGACCAAGAGGAAGCAGTTTTGCATCAACTGTAATACCTGTAAAAACAGCAGTGCATGAAAATCTGACAACAGGTGGAAAGAGAAGAAATGTATCAACCACTGACTCTCAAGGTTCTTGTTTGTTCTGTAATAAAAGTGGTCACACATTGGGGCGGTGTCCACAGATGAGGAAGAAGGGGCACAGAGAAACGATAGGCTTCTTAAAGAAGAAGTGATTCTGCTTTGGATATTTGAAGATAGGACACATGAGCAAAGACTGTAATGAATGAATGAATAAGTTTATTGGCCAAGTATTCACAAACAAGGAATTAGCCTTGGTGCTCCGCCCGCAAGTGACAACATGACATACAGTGACAGTTAGGAATGACACATAAAACATTAAACATTAATGTTAAAGTCGTATGTAAGAGTCGTTTGACTTGTAATGTGTGCAACCAAAATCATCCTGAAATACTTCACATTGAAGAAAAGAACAAAGAGAAGAAGTCGGAGCATACAGAGCAGAATGAGAAGCCAATTGTGAGTAATGCTCACCTCATATGTGTGGGCATATTGGGGCCGGTGATGAAACCTGCATCTTCTCCATTGTACCAGTACAGGTAAAGAGCCACAAGGGGGCCACAGTGTTGCAAACATATGCATTTTTGGATCATGGAAGTTCTTCTACCTTTTGCACAGAAAGCTTGATGAGAAGGCTGAACATGGCAGGACAAAAGACCAATATTCTCTTGTGTACCATGAACCAAGTGAAGCCTGTGATCAGTCATCATATCTCAGGTTTGGAAATATCTAGTCTGGACAAAGACGATTTTATCCAACTATCTGATGTGTTCACACATAAGACCATGCCTGTTTCTCAGCTAAACATTCCCAGACAGGAAGACCTGATATAATGGTCTTACTTGAAGGATATCAAGATTCCTGAAATAGACAATTATTTGTCCCTACTCATCGGGACAAATGCTTCAAAGGTATTGGAACCTTGAGAGCTGGTCAACAGCCAAGGGGATGGACCGTATGCTGTGAGGACCTTACTGGGGTGGGTCATCTATGTTCCTCTGAGAAGAGACAAGGACAGCAGGGATGAAAATGGCTGCCCTGCTGCTGCTGTCAATCGAATATCCATTGTAAACCCAGAGGAGACATTGGTCAAGCAATACATCACGACTTCAGTGAAAGAACCAGTGAGAAAACAGAGGAAATGTCCAGAGAAGAGGTAAAATTCTTGGATATTATGAATCACTCAGCAAAGATGACAGATGGGCACTATTGTCTAGACTTACCTTTCACATGCGTCAGCATGCCAAATAACGGTTGCATTGCAGAGCAGCTCATCCAGAGCCTGAAACGCAGGTTTGGCAAGAATAAGAAATTTCATGATGAATATACAGTGGCTTGCAAAAGTATTCATACCCCTTGAACTTTTCCACATTTTGTCACGTTACAACCACAAACTTAAATGTATTTTATTGGGATTTTATGTGATAGACCAACACAAAGTGGCGCATAATTGTGAAGTGGAAGGAAAATGATACATGGTTTTCGAATTTTTTTACAAATAAAAAACTGAAAAGTGTCGGTTGCAAAGGTATTCAGCCCCACTGAGTTAATACTTTGTAGAACCACCTTTCGCTGCAATTACAGCTGCAAGTCTTTTGGGCTATGTCTCTACCAGCTTTGCACATTTAGAGACTGAAATGTTTGCCCATTCTTCTTTGCAAAATAGCTCAAGCTCAGTCAGATTGGATGGAGAGCGTATGTGAACAGCAATTTTCAAGACTTGCCAGAGATTCTCAATTGGATTTAGGTCTGGACTTTGACTGGGCCATTCTAACACATGAATATGCTTTGATCTAAACCATTCCATTGTAGCTCTGGCTGGAAGTTTAGGGTCGTTGTCCTGCTGGAAGGTCAACTTCCGCCCCAGTCTCAAGTCTTTTGCAGACTCTAACAGGTTTTCTTCCAAGATTGCCCTGTATTTGGCTCCATCCATCTTCCCATCAACTCTGACCAGCTTCCCTGTCCCTGCTGAAGAAAAGCATCCCCACAGCATGAAGCTGCCACCACCATGTTTCACAGTGGGGATGGTGTGTTCAGGGTGATGTGCAGTGTTAGTTTTCCGCCACACATAGCGTTTTGCATTTAGGCCAGAAACTTCAATTTTGGTCTCATCTGACCAGAGCACCTTCCTCCACATGTTTGCTGTGTCCCCCACATGGCTTGTGGCAAACTGCAAACGGGACTTCTTATGGCTTTTTTTCAACAATGGCTTTCTTCTTGCCACTCTTCCATAAAGGCCCGATTTGTGGAGTGCACGACTAATAGTTGTCCTGTGGACAGATTCCCCCACCTGAGCTGTAGATCTCTGCAGCTCCTCCAGAGTTACCATGGGCCTCTTGGCAGCTTCTCTGATCAATGCTCTCCTTGTCAGTTTAGGTGGACGGCCATGTCTTGGTAGGTTTGCAGTTGCAATCTGACTGAGCTTGAGCTATTTTGCAAAGAAGAATGGGCAAATATTTCAGTCTCTAGATGTGCAAATCTGGTAGAGACATACCCCAAAAGACTTGCAGCTGTAATTGCAGCGAAAGGTGGTTCTTCAAAGTATTGACTCAGGGGGGCTGAATACTTTTGCACGCCACACTTTTCAGTTTTGTATTTGTAAAAAAATTTGAAAACCATGTATCATTTTCCTTCCATTTCACAATTATGCGCCACTTTGTGTTGGTCTATCACATAAAATCCCAATAAAATACATTTATGTTTGTGGTTGTAACGTGACAAAATGTGGAAAATTTCAAGGGGTATGAATACTTTTGCAAGCCACTGTACATCTTTCCTCATGGTTATGCTGAAATGGTACCAGTGGGCCAGCTGAATCGAAGTAATGGAGAACTCTGGTACATCCCTCACCATGGGGTGTATCACTCATGGAAAGGATCCTTAAGGGTGGTCTTTGACTGTGGAGCAGTCTTCAAAGGAACACCACTTAACTGCCAACTGCTGCAACCTTACCATCTCACTCATTGGAGTTCTCATCAGATTCAGACAAGAACCGGTTGCTTTGATGGCTGGCATCAAAGCAATGTTTCATCAGGTCAAGGTATCAGGAAAGCATATTGACTATTTGCGATTCCTGTGGTGGCTCGAGTGATGTGCAGCAGGATCTTGTTGAATACCGGATGAAAGTACATCTTTTTGGAGCCGTGTCATCACCAAGTTGTGCAAACTTTGCATTAAGGAAGACTGCTGAGGACAACAAAGCTCACTTTCCAGCAGAGGTGAGAAACACAGTAAAGAACAACTTCTAGGTAGATGATTGTTTAAAATCCATGCCTTCGGAACAGGAAGCAGTTCAAATGACAAGAGACCTGACTTCCCTATGCCAATTTGGAGGATTCATGCTATCAAAGTGGATTAGCAACAGCCGTGCTGTATTGGCTTACCATTCCACAAGAAAACAGAACCAAGGAGACCAGGGAGTTGGACTTGGACAAGGACAATCTGCCAATGGAAAGAGCACTGGGATAGCACTGGTGCGTTGAAACAGACATGTTCAAGTTCAGAATTGCGGCGCAGGAACGACCATACACAAGATGGGGCATCTTGTCCGTGGTCAGCTCTATATACGACCCTTTAGGATTTCTAGCACCATTTACTCTGCCAGCCAAGCTGATTATGTAAGAGCTCTGTAAGGGAAGACTCGGATGGGATGAAAACATAACCCAAACCTTCTCTCAGCGATGGACAGGATGGTTAGCAGATCACAACAAGATGGCAGAATTTAAAGTGGACCAGTGCATGATGCCCGCAAGCTTTGGTCAAATCAGATATGCACAGCTGCACCACTTTTCAGATGCAAGCGAAAGTGGCTACGGTACTGTTTCATATCTAAGACTGGAAGATGATAACAAAGAAGTGCATGTTGCATTCATAATGGGAAAAGCCAGAGTGGCACCATTAAAACAAATTACCATTCTCAGAATGGAACTTACAGCTGCAGTCCTATCAGTGAGAGTTAACACAATGCTGCGAAAAGAATTACAGCTTCAACTGGACAAATCCATCTTCTGGACCGATAACACAGTGCTTAAGTACATCAACAAAGAAACCAAACGCTTCCAAACATTTGTAACAAACAAGATCTCTTTTGTAAGGAATGCTACTCATGTATCCCAATGGAGATATGTAGGCACAAAGAAAAATCCTGCAGATGAAGCCTCTAGAAGACTAGCAGCAGACCGCTTCTTAAGCTGTAAGAGATGGATCAAGGGACCAGAGTTGCTCTGTAAGCCAGGCAGAGAATGGCCAAAACTTCACTTGGAATCTGCAATCTCTACTAATGATCCAGAAATCAAACAAGACATCACAATGAACATCATTGTCAAGGATCCGTTGAACCCCACAGACTCTCTGGTCACCTATTTCTCATCTTGGAGGAATCTGAAGACTTCTGTAGCTTGGCTTCTTAAAGTAAGGACAACACTCTTGCAGTTGACTTGGAGGAGAAAGGAGATTCAGACTGCTTTGAGAAGCTTTGAAAAAGATCCTGGTAAACTAAAGGAAAAGGTTGATGAGACGCACAGTCTTTAAGTCCTTAAGATCTTCTCCAAGCAGAAAACGCGGTCATCTCTTTCAGTCAAAGACAAAGATTCAAATAAGAGCTATCAGTACTAGAAGCTGGTAAAAATGGTGTCAAAAGAAGCAGTCATTTGTACAAGCTAGATCCAGTGTTGGAGGATGGACTGTGTGTTAAAGAAGGAACTGCAGATGCTGGAAAATCGAAGGTACACAAAAATGCTGGAGAAACTCAGCGGGTGCAGCAGCATCTATGGAGCGAAGGAAACAGGCAACGTTTCCGGCCGAAACCCATCTTCAGACTGATAGGGGGTGGGGAGAAGAAAGGAAAAAAGGCGGAGGAGGAGCCCGAGGGCTGAGGGATGGGAGGGGACAACCAGAGGGCTGAGGAAGGGGAGGAGACAGCAAGGGTTAGCAAAATTGGGAGAATTCAATGTTCATGCCCCCAGGATGTGGACTGCCCAAGCGGAATATGAGGTGCATTTCCTCCAATTTCTGGTGTTGCTCGCTGTGGCCATGGAGGAGACCCAGGACAGAGAGGTCAGATACGGAATGGGGGGGGGGGGGTTGAAGTGCTGAGCCACCGGGAGGTCAGGTTGGTTATTGCGGACCGGGCGGAGGTGTTCGGCGAAACGATCGCCAAGCCTCCGCTTGGTCTCACCGATGTAGATCAGCTGACATCTAGAGCAGCGGATGCAATAGATGAGGTTAGAGGAGATGCAGGTGAACCTCTGTCGCACCTGGAACGACTGCTTGGATCCTTGAATGGAGTCGAGGGGGGAGGTGAAGGGACAAGTGTGGCAACTCTTGCGAGACCACCAGGATGGTCTCAAAGCCCTCCGGTTCTTCCTCGACCAGAGAAGCAACCTATACCCGGCCACTGACACCCTCCTCCACCTAGCAGAGCTGGTCCTTACCCTCAATAACTTCTCATTTGACTCCTCCCATTTCCTCCAGATACAAGGCATAACTATGGGCACACGCATGGGCCCCAGCTACGCCTGCTTCTTTGTCGGGTACGTAGGACAATCCTTGTTCAATACGTACCAGGGCCCCATCCCCGACCTCTACCTCCGCTACATCGATGACTGTTTTGGTGCCACCTCCTGCTCCCACACACAACTGACTGACTTCATCCGCTTCACCACCAACTTCCATCCGGCACTCAAATACACCTGGACCATTTCCGACACTTCCCTACCATTCCTTGACCTCACTATCTCCATCGCAGGTGATAGACTTCTTACCGACATCCACTACAAACCTACTGACTCCCATGGCTATCTGGACTACACTTCTTCCCACCCTGCTTCCTGTAAGGACTCCATCCCCCACTCCCAATTCCTCCGTCTACGCCGCATCTGCTCCCAGGATGAGGCATTCTACACCAGGGCATCCGAAATGTCCTCATTCTTCAGGGAACGGGGGTTCCCCTCCTCCACCATAGATGAGGCTCGCACCAGGGTCTCTGCCATACCCCGCAACACTGCTCTCTCTCCCTATCCCCCCACTCACAACAAGGGCAGAGTCACCCTAGTCCTCACCTTTCACCCCACCAGCCGTCACATACAACAAGTGATCCTCCGTCAGTTTCGCCACCTCCAACGTGACCCCACCACTCGCCACATCTTCCCATCTCCCCCCATGTCTGCCTTCCGCAAAGACCGCTCCCTCCGTAACTCCCTTGTCAATTCTTCCCTTCCCTCCCTTCCCTCCCGTACCACCCCCTCCCCGGGTACTTTCCCTTGCAACCGCAAGAGATGCAACACTTGTCCTTTCACCTCCCCCCTCGACTCCATTCAAGGATCCAAGCAGTCGTTCCAGGTGCGACAGAGGTTCACCTGCATCTCCTCCAACCTCATCTATTGCATCCGCTGCTCTAGATGTCAGCTGATCTACATCGGTGAGACCAAGCGGTGGCTCGGCGATCGTTTCGCCGAACACCTCCGGTCGGTCCGCAATGACCAACCTGACCTCCCAGTGGCTCAGCACTTCAACTCCCCCCCCCCCCCCCCCCATTCCGTATCTGACCTCTCTGTCCTGGGTCTCCTCCATGGCCACAGCGAGCAACACCGGAAATTGGAGGAAATGCACCTCATATTCCGCTTGGGCAGTCTACATCCTGGGGGCATGAACATTGAATTCTCCCAATTTTGCTAGCCCTTGCTGTCTCCTCCCCTTCCTCAGCCCTCTGGTTGTCTCCTCCCATCCCTCAGCCCTCGGGCTCCTCCTCCGCCTTTTTTCCTTTCTTCTCCCCACCCCCTGAAGAAGGGTTTCGGCCCGAAACGTTGCCTATTTCCTTCGCTCCATAGATGCTGCTGCACCCGCTGAGTTTCTCCCGCATTTTTGTGTACCTTGGAGGATGGACTTCTGAGAGTAGGCAGTCGCCTCAATTGACTAGCGATGCCTGAAGAGGCCAAACATCCTATTATTCTCTCGAAGGACCTTCACATATCAACACTACTGTTACAACATATCCATGAACAGCTCGGACATTGAGGAAGAAATCATATGCTGTCTCGCTTCCGTAAAAGATACTGGATTATCAAATCTAACTCCACTGCAAGAAAGATCATAACAGACTGTGTTGTGTGTAAACGACGGCGGGGAAGAGTTGGAGAAAAAAAAATGGCAGACTTACCCTTGGAGAGGATTCTACCAATCAAGCCTCCATTTACAAATGTAGGAGTAGACTACTTCGGTCCTATAGAAATCAAGAGAGGACAAAGTCTTGTTAAAACGTATGGTGTAATCTTCACCTGCATGGCAAGCAGGGCAGTACATCTAGAAGTTGCATCGACACTTGACACAGACTCCTGCATCCATGCATTACGAAGATTCATCTGTCAACGAGGTCAAGTTTCATCTTTAAAATCAGACAACGGCACAAATTTATCGGAGTGGAAAGAGAAGCACTCAATGGCTTGAATCAGGACAAGATCTGGAGTGCTCTGCATCAGCGAGGGATTAGGTGGTACTTTAACCCCCAAGCAGGATCCCATCACGGCAGTGTTTGGGAACCATTGATCTGCATGGTTCGAAGTGTGCTGCGCTTTGTCCTTAACCAACAAGTTCTGGACGATGAAGTATTGCAAACTTTAATTTGTGAAGTTGAAGCAATTTTAAATGATCAACCCATTACCAAGAGTTCCGATGATCCAATGGACCTGGAAGCAGTCACACCAAACCATCTTTTTCTGTTGAAAACCAAGCCAATACTACCACCTGGACTTTTTGTAAAGGAAGACTTGTACATTTAACGCAGATGGAGACAGGTGCAATATATGGCAGATCTCTTTTGGAAATGGTGGACACAAGAATCCTCGCCTCTAATCCAAGAACGACAACGATGGTCAAGGGTAAGGAGAAGCTTTGCTCCAGGTGACAATGTTGTTGTGGCTGATTCCACTGCACCACGAGGCTCCTGGCTAATGGGCAGAATATTGGAGACCATACCAGATGCACAGTTCGACTTCAGACTAAGAGCAACATCTTGGAAAGACCAATAACAAAGATATGTCTGCTCCAAGAAGCTGAGACCTAGGTGCAGCAAAGACTGGTGGCCCTAAAGATAAGAATAAGAAGAAGGAAGAGAAGAAGTTTGAAGAATCACTAAAGAAGATTAAATGCCAACACATAGTACAAACTTTTTTTTTTAATGTGTAAAGCTTTTATAACTCCTTTAATGTTTATTGGTAATTGTTTCGTTATATACGTAAGACAATTAGGGGCCGGTGTGCAGAAGCCATTTATGTTTAGGCTACCTACTGTTGGCATATTATATTATTTTGTCTAGATATCTTGCAGTATTATTTTGGACACTTGGGGGCGGTCATTAGATGCATAGAGTGGTGTATATATATGGGCATAGGGGACAGGAAGTGATAGACACTGGAAGAGTAGGAAATTTGCCATTACAAACACTATCCTACACACACTAGGGACAAATTACAATTTTTCCGAAGCCAATTAACCTACAAACCTGTACGTCTTTGAAGTGTGGGAAGAAACCAGAGCTCCCGGAGAAAACCCACGCAGGTCATGGTGCGAACATGCAAACGCCGTACAGGCCGCACCCGTAGTCAAGATTGAACTTGAGTCTCTGGCACTGTAAGGCAGCAACTCTACCACTGCGCCAGCGTGCTGCCCCTGTCTGCCTCCTGGCTTTCTTTGATATCACCCCCCATTCTGACAAAGGATCCAGAACTTGAAATGTATCTCTTTCCAGAGAGCGTACTTGTGGGAAGAGATACCACTGCTGGAGACTCACTGGTTGTGACTGGACAGAGAAGAATGGAATCTGGTTAATGCATCGTAAGCAGCTGGTGGAGAGGCTTTGGAAGAACTGTGGACAACTGTGTTCAAGGAGGGAGGTGGATCAAGAGGACAAGGCAGGAGAGATCACCACCATCACAATCATGTGAGATACTGAGTGAAAATCTAAACGTTAAACCTTTAATGGCAGAGTCAATCATCTTGATACTATAGAAAGACACAAAATGCTGGAGTAACTCAACGGGTCAGGCAGCATCCCAGGAGAACATAGATAGGTGACATTTCAGGTCGGGACCCTTCTTTAGACTGAAGGTCACAACAGGTACATGGAAAGGAAATATTTAAAGGGATATGGACCAATTGTTGCCATATAGGGCTACATCAGATGGGGTATATTGGTTGGCATGGATAAGCCTGTATCCACTTTTCATGACTATGACTATGACCATTTAAGGTAGGTACTTGCCAGTTGTTCTTTGACACTACCCTGCCATGGATTTTGGAGTGATATTTTCGAAATATTTACAAAATTATTTAAGACAAAAATGGAACCCAATAATGAATTGATTATATTTGGGGTAATGGAAGACGGGAACAAATTGAGCTCATCTCAAAAGTCCATTTTTAATTATGGTTTAATAATAGCAAAAAAATTAATATTGAAATTTTGGAAAAATACACCAATACCAACGCTCAAAATGTGGATTGCAAGTATGTTGGATACCGCACATCTTGAGGAAATGCGATTCCTCCTAATAGATAAATTTGACTAATTCATAACGAGTTGGTCTCCATTTGTCGTCTTTTTGGAAACATATGGTGCAAAACAGGTGTAAAAGCTAATCCGTGACTGCGGATGGTCAAGATTATAAATGATCTCCTTCTATTTTCTTTTCTTCTCTTCTCTTCTTTTATTCTCTTTCTTCTATTTTCTATGTCTCAACTTTCTTTTTTCATTCTTTATTTTTCTTTTTCACACACTATATATCTCACATTTTTCTATTTTTCATTATCTAACTTTTTTCTTTTTCTTCTTTATTTCAAATTTTTTTAAATAAGAAGCTGTACATAAAAGGTATTATGAAAATATGATTGTATACAATTGTACTTACTTCTAATAAAATTAAAATATTTTTTAAAAAAGTAACTACCCTGCCCTCCATCACCAGATGCAGTAACCTCAGCTGCACTACCTCCAACAACCACATCCACCGATCTACTACCCCAAATGCCCTGAATACCAATGTCCAAACCCTTCGCTTTCCAAACACTAATTCTCCCAGACCACAGATTGCACACCACAAACTACTGATCAAAGCCCCATGCACAGCCTCTGCACATGAACACCCGACAAGACCAATCCTTCACCCCCATCTACTGACCCTAGCCCAATCGTTAATCCTCCCATTCCCAATACCAGCTTTAATTGATCCCACCCCAAACTACCGATCCCATAACCTCTCCCCCACCACCAGACACCCCGTGACTGCCAATCCAATGTTGATCACACCTCCCCACCTCCAACCTCACTCACTAACTGCCAATATTACCTCCCACAATCTCTGGTTGCCAATCTTCACCCTGTCAACTCGACCCCAACCTCTCTTTCAATCCCTGAAACCCACAAACTCTATCCCCACCGTCCGGACCCTCTCTCTCTTTGAGCTCTTCTCGACTTGGATTCCTTCATTGCCTTGAATGAAAGTGATAATTGCTTGTTTCTAAGCTTCCCCCCAGTCTAGTTTCAGCAAAAACAGTGAATCAAGCACTTGAATCAATTAAACTTTATTTTACCAAAAGCGCATCACAGATCACACACTGTACCTATCCCCACCGGGGGTTCGATCCTGTGTCTATCTGTTCAAGGCCTCTAGGCCTCGCGCAGACAGTGACACTCCAGAAGGGTACCCAGTCTCGAGCGTTTCTCTAGAAGATCGACCCTGAGCCTCGTGATCACGGCTTTTTATATGCCCTGCAAACCTGAGGGCCAAACCACACGGGGGTTGTCTCTCAATCACATAATTACAAATATCGATTAACCCCATACATAACAGACATCTCCCTAACCCAATGATACAACAGTTCCATACATTGTATAAAACAGAAAGCTTTCAAAGGAAGCTAACAAGAACAAACATTGAAACATGTGCCCTGGAAATCCAACAACTTCTCCAAGGCTCAACAGTTCGACCAATCATCAATTAACAGGATGACCGTCTTACAACATTATGTATACTGTTTACAATGCTTTTGCAGCGGCCCAATAGAAATAATGCATTTAAGGTCAGTTTGCAAAACCACTATACATGTTATCAATTTATGGGAAACATGGAGAACACCTGGACCATTTACCATTCTGCATATCAGTCTGAGCTTGGACTAGCTGACGCCAATCGAAACCTGTAAAGTTCAGCTGACAAGGGTTAAGCAATTCTAACAAATGCAGGGATCCTCCATTTTATGATGTCTTTAATTTAGCCAATATTAACAAAAGGACTTAAGAACATAGAACCGTACAGCACAGGAACAGGCCTGTCGGCCCACACTGTCTGTGCCGAATATGATGTCAAGACCAACACTTCTCCGTCTGCACATAACCCATAACCCTCCATTTCCTGCATAACCATGTGCCTATCCATAATCCTCTTAAATGCCAGTAGAGTATCTGCCTCCACCACCTCGCCGGCAGCACATGACAGGAATTCACCACCTTCTGTGTAAAAAAAACCTGCCTTGCACATCTCCTTTATACTTTCCTCCTTTCACCTTAAAGCTCACCTTATGGTTTAGAGGGATGTAGGCCAAATGCAGGCAGGTGCAATTGGCATGGATATGGTATTGTGGTCAGCATGGGCAAATTCAGGCTGAAGTGTCTGTTCCCTGCTGTATGAAAGCCCTGTCCTACTGTACAAGTTCATTCAATTCTCCCGAGTTTGCCCTGATTCAAACTCGGAGATTTACGGTAATGGCCGCTCGTAGGTACTCGGGGCTCTCGTGGACATTTTTCAACATGTTGAAAAATCTTGACGAGTGTTCCCGAGCTTACCGTGTTTCCCGAGTATCTGCCGTTAGCTTTACGAGCCACTAAGAGATGTCCCCGAGCTCCGACGTACCCGCTACGTTCATTCTACATGCTTACCACGAGTTTGATTTTTTTTTGAACTCGGGAGAGCACTTGAATGAACTCGTACAGTGGGACAGGGCTTTGAGACTTTGATTATGCCCTGTAGTCTTTGACATTTCCACCCTGGGAAAAAGGCTCTGACTGTCTACCCTTTCTGTGCCTCTCATAATTGTATATACTTCTATCAGGTCTCCCGTCAACCTCTGGCATTCCGGAGAAAAAAATCCAAGTCTGTACAACCTCTCCTTGTAGCTAATACCTCCTAGACCAGGCATCATTCTGGTAAACCTCCTCTGCGCCATTTCCACAGCCTCCAGATCGTTCCTGTATTGGGGCAACCTGAACTGCACACTCTGACTTGAGTATGTAATGATATCATGGGCTCCTGAAAATCCCAGTAATGGTGGGAATAGATCCTGACCGCCACAGAGCGTCTGCCAAACATACCCTCGCAATGACCGACCAACTATCAGGCAATTACATCTGACCAGATTTTCCTGTTCCTAAAATGTTGGTTCTAATGCCATCGAAGCAATGGGTTCAGGAAACAATGGAACCATTGGGATCAATAATTTAAAAAAACATTGAACTTGTTGAACTTTATGTTCCTTCACATTCTGTAAAATGTTCTGTATTTCCTTTCTTCCTACATCTGGAGCCTGTTAAAATGTCTCTTGTTATTATCCACGGGCGGGCGTGTTCACAAACAGCACAACCATTGTGAATTACAACTGTGCCAAACTTAAGTTAACAAATCTCTTATAATACTCTTTTGTCACATATCGTGAATCATTGCGGAATAAATATTTAATCAGGTAAGGCATGAATAATAAACCTGATCTGCATGCAGGCAAAATAAGATCGATATTTGAAATAACTGGAGGTTTGAAAAGTACACGGTTCCTTTTAGTAACGTACTTTAAACTTTGCTCCTCTCATCGTAAAGCTCACCTTAAGTTATAGAGGGATATGGGTCAGAGGTGGGCAGGTGGGATCAGCACAGATGGGACATTGTGAGCTTTAAGATGAGGAGCAAAGTTTAAGTGTACATACTTTCCTTTCCTTTCACTGTCTGGCCCATATCACATCACCACTGGGCCAGGCTAGGTTTATTCAGCTACAAGCTGACAGCAGTCTGCTTACAGAAAAACATATGACATGGAAGCAGCCCAGAAACTCAGCAGGTCCCTGCACCCATCACCATATCCTTAATATGCCAGAACACTGCTCTTCCACGAACATTAAATTATCATTCTATTAAATTAGCATCTTTAAGGGCCTGTCCCATGATGCGAGTTCACCCAAGAGCTCTCCCGAGTTTTAAAAAAAATCAAATTCGTGGTACCTCATCACGAGTATTTTTTTACTCTTGGAAATTTTTCACACTGTTGAAAAAACTTCACGAGTTTCCACGTTTCCCGAGTACCTGCCGTTAGCATTATTAGCCGCTATGAGACATCCATGAGTTCCGACGTACCCGCTACGTACATTCTACGTATTTACCACGAGTTTGATTTTTTTTTAAGCTCGGGGAAATCTTGGGTGAACTCGCATCGTGGGACAGGCCCATAAGTCTATTTTATTTTATTAAATTAGCAACATCGAACTGTTTCTTTCACTAAGGACTTGGGGCTTCGGTTTTGCAAAAATATTGGAATTTATTGAACTTTCTTTTGTTTAATGTGTTAGCTATGAGTACTGTGTTGACAGAGAGCTGGAGGAATTCAGCGGGTCAGGCAACATCTCAGGAGAACGCGGATAGGTGACTTCTTTTTAAAAAAAATATTTTTATTAGAAGCAAACATATTATAAAGTATAGTTACATATTATAGTAAAAAAAAACTTTTCATATACATCAATCATACATTATTAAAATTTTCAATTGTCGATTATTTCTGCTTCTAGTGTTTTTTTTAATTTAGATAGAAAGAGAGAGAAAGAGAGAAAAAGAATTACAAATATCAAAAAAGAGAAAAGATGGAATGAATTACTTATAATACATCATTGGAGATAAGTTCGTAGATTATGAAGTATAATTTTTCATCTAATCCTGAGTTCAAGCTTCAGTTGGGTTTTCGTGCTGGGCCAATCTATCCCTTCAAATAGTTAATGAATGGAGCCCATATTTTAACAAAAAGTTCTTGTTTGTCCATTCAGACAAGTCTAATTCTTTCTAGAAGTAAGGTCTCCGACATTTCCACAATCCACATTTTAATTGTGGGGGTTATAGGGCCTTTCCAAAATTTTAATATTAATTTTTTCCCAGTTATTATACTGTAGTCGAGGAAGTTTCTTTGGCTTGTTGTGAGTGTTCAACTTTGTTCTGATATCCCAAGTATTATTAATTTTGAGTCTGGATCCAATTTAGTATTAACAACTTCAGAAATTATTTCAAAAATATCAGTCCAGAAATTTTTAATTTTTGTACAATTTGCAAAAGTATGTGTTAAATTGGCCTCTAGATGCAGACATTTATCACAAATAGGAGAAATATGTGGGAAGATTCTATTTAGTTTTATTCTGGAGTAATGTAATCTGTGTAAGACATTAAATTGTATTAAAGCATGTCTGGCATTTAACGAGCATTGATGTATATGTTGTAAACATTTGTCCCAAATATCTTTTGTTATAGGATGACCTAACTCATTTCCCCATGTGTATCTATATAGTTCCATCGGTGGTACCTCGTTGTTTAAGAGGGTGTTATAAATATAAGCAATTAATTTTTCAGTGTTAGGATGCTTATTCAAACATTCATCAAGAATTTCTGGTTCCCTAGTCCTATAAACTTGTGTATTAGATTTAACATAATCTCTAATTTGTAGATATCTGAAGAAATGATTTGAGTGCAGTCCATGATTCTGTTGTAACTCTTGAAATGAAAGAAAGATGCCTTTCCTATAAAGATGTCCAATCTTTTTAATTCCATAATTTTTCCATTGTGTGAAACCTCTATCCAATATGGATGGCTTAAATAAAGGATTATTTACAATGGGAAGACATAGTGGTGTATTATTCAGTTTTAAAGCTTTTTAAAATTGTTTCCAAATTCGTATTCTACTATGTATTATAGGGTTTTCCTTATAGGTTTTTTTATGCAGTTTTGTGGGAGCAAACATAATCGAACCAATTTCACAAGGTAAACAGTCTTCCTTTTCCATCCTTAACCAATCTAGTTGTTGATCCATTTATTCCAGCCAGAAATTCATGTTTTTAATATGGGCTGCCCAGAAATAAAATAAGAAATTTGGCAAGGCCAAACCTCCATTGCTCTTTGACTTACATAAATGTTTTTTACTTATTCTATGATTCTTATAATCCCAAATAAAGCTTGTAACAATGGAATCGACTTTTTTGGAAAAAAAAATTATGATATATATTGGAATTAATTGAAATAGGTAATTGTAAAAGGGGTAAGAGCGTTGTAAAAACAAGCCTGAAGGCTTTGTGTCTCAATGCAAGGAGCATTCATAATAAGGTGGATGAGTTGAACGTGCAGATAGCTATTAATGATTATGATATAGTTGGGATCACGGAGACATGGCTCCAGGGTGACAAAGGCTGGGAGCTGAACATCCAGGGATATTCAATATTCAGGAGGGATAGAGAGAAAGGAAAAGGAGGTGGGGTAGCGTTGCTGGTTAGAGAGGAGATGAACGCAGTGGAAAGGAAGGACATTAGCTTGGAGGATGTGGAATCGGTATGGGTAGAGCTGCGAAACACTAAGGGGCAGAAAACGCTGGTGGGTGTTGTGTACAGGCCACCTAACAGTAATAGTGAAGTTGGGGATGGCATCAAACAGGAAATTAGAAATGCGTGCAACAAAGGCAAAACAGTTATAATGGGCGACTTCAATCTACATATAGATTGGGTGAATCAAATTGGCAGGGGTGCTGAGGAAGAGGATTTCTTGGAATGTATGCGGGATAGTTAACTAAACCAACATGTAGAGGAACCAACGAGAGAGCAGGCTATTTTGGGTATTGAGTAATGAGGAAGGGTTAGTTAGCAGTCTTGTTGTGCGTGCCCCCTTGGGCAAGCGTGACCATAATATGGTTGAGTTCTTCATTAGGATGGAGAGTGACATTGTTAATTCAAAAACAATGTTTCTGAACTTAAAGAAAGGTAACTTTGAGGGTATGAGATGGGAATTGGCCAAGATTGACGGGCAATTAGTTCTAAAAGGGTTGACGGTGGATATGCAATGGAAGGCATTTAAAGACTGCATGGATGAACTACAACAATTGTTCATCCCAGTTTGGCAAAAGAATAAATCAGGGAAGGTAGTGCATCCGTGGATAACAAGGGAAATCAGGGATAGTATCAAAGCAAAAGATGATGCGTACAAATTAGCCAGAAAAAGCAGCATACCAGAGGACTGGGAGAAATTCAGAGACCAGCAGAGGAGGACAAAGGGCTTAATTAGGAAAGGGAAAATTGATTATGAAAGAAAACTGGCAGGGAACATAAAAACTGACTGCAAAAGTTTTTATAGATATGTGAAGAGAAAGAGATTAGTTAAAACAAATGTAGGTCCCTTGCAGTCAGAAACAGGTGAATTGATCATGGGGAACAAGGATATGGCGGACCAATTGAATAACTACTTTGGTTCCGTCTTCACTAAGGAAGACATAAATAATCTGCCGTAAATAGCAGGGGACCACGGGTCAAAGAAGATGGAGGAACTGAGTGAAATCCAGGTTAGTCGGGAAGTGGCGTTGGGTAAATTGAATGGATTAAAGGCCGATAAATCACCAGGGCCAGATAGGCTGCATCCCAGAGTACTTAAGGAAGTCGCTCCAGAAATAGTGGATGCATTAGGGATAATTTTTCAAAACTCTTTAGATTCTGGAGTAGTTCCTGAGGATTGGAGGGTAGCAAACGTAACCCCACTTTTTAAGAAGGGAGGGAGAGAGAAAACGGGGAATTACAGACCAGTTAGTCTAACATCGGTAGTGGGGAAACTGCTAGAGTCAGTTATTAAAGATGGGATAGCAGCACATTTGGAAATTGGTGAAATCATTGGACAAAGTCAGCATGGATTTACGAAAGTTAAATCATGTCTGATAAATCTTATAGAATTTTTCGAGGATGTAACTAGTAGAGTGGATAGGGGAGAACCAGTGGATGTGTTGTATCTGGACTTTCAGAAGGCTTTCGACAAGGTCCCACATAAGAGATTAGTATACAAACTTAAAGCACACGGTATTGGGGGTTCAATATTGATGTGGATAGAGAACTGGCTGGCAAACAGGAAGCAAAGAGTAGGAGTAAACGGGTCCTTTTCACAATGGCAGGCAGTGACTAGTGTGGTACCGCAAGGCTCAGTGCTGGGACCCCAGCTATTTACAATTTATATTAATGACCTGGATGAGGGAATTGAAGACAACATCTCCAAGTTTGCGGATGACACTAAGCTGGGGGGCAGTGTTAGCTGTGAGGAGGATGCTAGGAGACTGCAAGGTGACTTGGATAGGCTGGGTGAGTGGGCAAATGTTTGGCAGATGCAGTATAATGTGGATAAATGTGAGGTTATCCACTTTGGTGGCAAAAACAGGTAAGCAGACTATTATCTAAATGGTGGCCGATTAGGAAAAGGGGAGATGCAGCGAGACCTGGGTGTCATGGTACACCAGTCATTGAAAGTAGGCATGCAGGTGCAGCAGGCAGTGAAGAAAGCGAATGATATGTTAGCTTTCATAGCAAAAGGATTTGAGTATAGGAGCAGGGAGATTCTACTGCAGTTGTACAGGGTCTTGGTGAGACCACACCTGGAGTATTGCGTACAGTTTTGGTCTCCAAATCTGAGGAAGGACATTATAGCCATAGAGGGAGTGCAGAGAAGGTTCACCAGACTGATTCCTGGGATGTCAGGACTTTCATATGAAGAAAGACTGGATAGACTCGGCTTATACTAGCTA
This sequence comes from Malacoraja senta, assembly GCA_038087875.1. Taxonomy (NCBI): domain Eukaryota; kingdom Metazoa; phylum Chordata; class Chondrichthyes; order Rajiformes; family Rajidae; genus Malacoraja; species Malacoraja senta. The sequence continues at coordinate 32,472,247 of CM075986.1, read as the reverse complement.
GAATTTAGGAGATTGAGAGGGGATCTTATAGAAACTTACAAAATTCTTATGGGGTTGGGCAGGCTAGATGCAGGAAGATTGTTCCCGATGTTGGGGAAGTCCAGGACAAGGGGTCACAGCTTAAGGATAAGGGGGAAATCCTTTAAGACTGAGATGAGAAAAAACTTTTTCACACAGAGAGTAGTGAATCTCTGGAACTCTCTGCCACAGAGGGTAGTTGAGGCCAGTTCATTGGCTATATTTAAGAGGGAGTTAGATGTGGCCCTTGTAGCTAAAGGGATCAGGGGGTATGGAGAGAAGGCAGGTACGGGATACTGAGTTGGATGATCAGCCATGATCATATTGAATGGTGGTGCAGGCTCGAAGGGCCGAATGGCCTACTCCTGCACCTAATTTCTATGTATCTATGTATCTAGTAGTTGCGGTAAGAAGATAATTTTTATAGCATTAATTCTACCAAGCATTGAAATGGGAAGTGATTTCCAGTACTGAATATTCTTGTGTAATTTATTCAGTAAGGGTGGAAAATTTAGTTTAAATAAAGAGGTATATGTCTTAGTTACGTAGATTCCTAAATATTTAAGTTTATCTTTAACTATTTTAAAAGGGGATTGTTGTAATGTATGTAAATTGAATTTTGTTATTGGCATGATTTCGCTTTTATTCCAGTTAATTCTATATCCTGAAAACTGGCCAAATTGAGTTATTAGATTTAATAGATTTGGAATACTAGTTTCTAACTTTGTAATATATATTAGTACATCATCTGCATATAAAGACATTTTATTCCTTGTGTCTCTAGTGTTGTACCCGTGTATTCCTGGATGGGTTCTAACGCTTACTGCTAATGGTTCAATTGCAAGAGCAAATAATAGTGGGGATAGTGAACATCCTTGTCTGCAACCTCTAGAAAGATTAAATTTAGCTGATAACATTTGGTTTGTTAATATTCTAGCTGTTGGGTTAGAGTATAACAATTTAACCCATGTACAGTACTTCTCTCCCAGTTGAAATTATTCCATCACCAAAAATAAATATGACCATTCTACCTGGTCAAATGGTTTTTCAGCATCTAACGAAATAATTGCTAGATCTGCATTAGGAATTCTATTTGAGTATATAATATTGAATAGTCTTCTCAGATTATAAAATGAGTAACGTTTTGGAATAAAACCTGTTTGGGCGGGGTGTATTAATTTGTTAATCACTAAGCTCAATCTATGAGATAGGATTTTGGTTAATATTTTCTGATCAGTATTTAAGAGAGCTATTGCTCTATATGAACCTGGGTCTTCAAGATCCTTATCCGTTTTTGGTATAAGTATGATTGTAGATTCATTTAGAGTTTCTGGGAGTTTCTGTTGAGTGTAAGCGTGTTTGTACAGTATCTGTAGGCGTGGAGAAATCAGATCATAAATTTTAAAATAAAATTCAGAGCTTAGACCATCAGGACCTGTCAGTTCAGACTATTTCAAGATGGTTAAAACAAGTCTTGGTTGCTGCAGGTGTGAACAGTGATGTTTTTACACCCCATTCGATTTAGCAGCAACATTGGCGGCCAGGGCGAAGGACGTCCCGTCGACCATATTTTCGCAGCCGCCGGGTAATCTAATAAGTTGGTGTTTCAACACTTATACCATCGGCCTATTGCCAATAAGGGGCTGTTTGCAGATACTTTATTAAGTTCTGCTTAAATTCCCCTGGGTTAAAAGGGGATACTGTTAATTCTATTATTCAAATAAATAAATTACTGCATTTGTCATGCAAATGTCATTATTAATGCATTATTGATTATTTCTCGTTCCGAGTCAATCAATGCAGTGAGAAGCCGGGATTTGTATCTGCGGCATGAAATCACAAAGCTTTAAAATCTTCACGTAGTCACTCACGTGACTCCGAAGTAAAATAGTAAGATTAGACGAGAACTTACCAGTTTGAAGTTTGATCTTTATTTTATGAGGAGTTACGTTGGTGATTACGTGCCCACCACGGCCCAACCCTCTTTCATAAAGGTCAGATGGAAGTTCTTAATTTACTCGTTTTATTAGGTTACTATATTACTTCGTTCTTGTTGTTTGTGATTTCACACCGCTGCTTTGAAGATTGACGTGCAGGCGCCCTGACGGGTCTTCTTCACATAATCACCAATGTAACTCCTCATAAAATAAAGATCAAACTTCAAACTGGTAAGTTCTCGTTTAATCTTACTATTCTACTGTGTTTACAGACATGTTAAGCTGTTGCAAGTAAGAATTTCATTGTTCAGTTTTGAGTACAAATGACAATTAAACACTCTTGACTCTTGATCTGAAGTTGCTAATGACTTCACCCTTATGGGCCTGTCCCACTTACGCAATTTTTTTCGGCGACTTGCTGGCACCCGTCATAGTCGCAGGTCGCCAAAGATTTTCAACATGATGAAAATCCAGTTGCGACCTGAACAAGATACGACTCTTTGGGCGACTACTCACGACCATACAGGCTTCACCTCGCGACATGTCACCAGGGTGTCGCCTGTATGGTCGTGAGTAGTCTCCTTACAAAAATTGTTCATCCCAGTTTGGCAAAAGAATAAATCAGGGAAGGTAGTGCATCCGTGGATAACAAGGGAAATCAGGGATAGTATCAAAGCAAAAGATGATGCGTACAAATTAGCCAGAAAAAGCAGCATACCAGAGGACTGGGAGAAATTCAGAGACCAGCAGAGGAGGACAAAGGGCTTAATTAGGAAAGGGAAAATTGATTATGAAAGAAAACTGGCAGGGAACATAAAAACTGACTGCAAAAGTTTTTATAGATATGTGAAGAGAAAGAGATTAGTTAAAACAAATGTAGGTCCCTTGCAGTCAGAAACAGGTGAATTGATCATGGGGAACAAGGATATGGCGGACCAATTGAATAACTACTTTGGTTCCGTCTTCACTAAGGAAGACATAAATAATCTGCCGTAAATAGCAGGGGACCGCGGGTCAAAGAAGATGGAGGAACTGAGTGAAATCCAGGTTAGTCGGGAAGTGGCGTTGGGTAAATTGAATGGATTAAAGGCCGATAAATCACCAGGGCCAGATAGGCTGCATCCCAGAGTACTTAAGGAAGTCGTTCCAGAAATAGTGGATGCATTAGTGATAATTTTTCAAAACTCTTTAGATTCTGGAGTAGTTCCTGAGGATTGGAGGGTAGCAAACGTAACCCCACTTTTTAAGAAGGGAGGGAGAGAGAAAACGGGGAATTACAGACCAGTTAGTCTAACATCGGTAGTGGGGAAACTGCTAGAGTCAGTTATTAAAGATGGGATAGCAGCACATTTGGAAAGTGGTGAAATCATTGGACAAAGTCAGCATGGATTTACGAAAGGTAAATCATGTCTGACGAATCTTATAGAATTTTTCGAGGATGTAACTAGTAGAGTGGATAGGGGAGAACCAGTGGATGTGTTGTATCTGGACTTTCAGAAGGCTTTCGACAAGGTCCCACATAAGAGATTAGTATACAAACTTAAAGCACACGGTATTGGGGGTTCAATATTGATGTGGATAGAGAACTGGCTGGCAAACAGGAAGCAAAGAGTAGGAGTAAACGGGTCCTTTTCACAATGGCAGGCAGTGACTAGTGTGGTACCGCAAGGCTCAGTGCTGGGACCCCAGCTATTTACAATTTATATTAATGACCTGGATGAGGGAATTGAAGACAACATCTCCAAGTTTGCGGATGACACTAAGCTGGGGGGCAGTGTTAGCTGTGAGGAGGATGCTAGGAGACTGCAAGGTGACTTGGATAGGCTGGGTGAGTGGGCAAATGTTTGGCAGATGCAGTATAATGTGGATAAATGTGAGGTTATCCACTTTGGTGGCAAAAACAGGAAAGCAGACTATTATCTAAATGGTGGCCGATTAGGAAAAGGGGAGATGCAGCGAGACCTGCGTGTCATGGTACACCAGTCATTGAAAGTAGGCATGCAGGTGCAGCAGGCAGTGAAGAAAGCGAATGGTATGTTAGCTTTCATAGCAAAAGGATTTGAGTATAGGAGCAGGGAGATTCTACTGCAGTTGTACAGGGTCTTGGTGAGACCACACCTGGAGTATTGCGTACAGTTTTGGTCTCCAAATCTGAGGAAGGACATTATAGCCATAGAGGGAGTGCAGAGAAGGTTCACCAGACTGATTCCTGGGATGTCAGGACTTTCATATGAAGAAAGACTGGATACTCGGCTTATACTAGCTAGAATTTAGGAGATTGAGAGGGGATCTTATAGAAACTTACAAAATTTTTATGGGGTTGGGCAGGCTGGATGCAGGAAGATTGTTCCCGATGTTGGGGAAGTCCAGGACAAGGGGTCACAGCTTAAGGATCAGGGGAAAATCCTTTAAGACCGAGATGAGAAAAAGCTTTTTCACACAGAGAGTAGTGAATCTCTGGAACTCTCTGCCACAGAGGGTAGTTGAGGCCAGTTCATTGGCTATATTTAAGAGGGAGTTAGATGTGGCCCTTGTGGCTAAAGGGATCAGGGGGTATGGGGAGAAGGCAGGTACGGGATACTGAGTTGGATGATCAGCCATGATCATATTGAATGGCGGTGCAGGCTCGAAGGGCCGAAAGGCCTTCTCCTGCACCTATTTTCTATGTATCTATGTATCTAGTAGTTGCGGTAAGAAGATAATTTTTATAGCATTAATTCTACCAAGCATTGAAATGGGAAGTGATTTCCAGTACTGAATATTCTTGTGTAATTTATTCAGTAAGGGTGGAAAATTTAGTTTAAATAAAGAGGTATATGTCTTAGTTACGTAGATTCCTAAATATTTAAGTTTATCTTTAACTATTTTAAAAGGGGATTGTTGTAATGTATGTAAATTGAATTTTGTTATTGGCATGATTTCGTTTTTATTCCAGTTAATTCTATATCCTGAAAACTGGCCAAATTGAGTTATTAGATTTAATAGATTTGGAATACTAGTTTCTAACTTTGTAATATATATTAGTACATCATCTGCATATAAATACATTTTATTCCTTGTATCTCTAGTGTTGTACCCGTGTATTCCTGGATGGGTTCTAACGCTTTCTGCTAATGGTTCAATTGCAAGAGCAAATAATAGTGGGGATAGTGAACATCCTTGTCTGCAACCTCTAGAAAGATTAAATTTAGCTGATAACATTTGGTTTGTTAATATTCTAGCTGTTGGGTTAGAGTATAACAATTTAACCCATGCACAGTACTTCTCTCCCAGTTGAAATTTTTCCATCACCGAAAATAAATATGACCATTCTACCTGGTCAAATGCTTTTTCAGCATCTAACGAAATAATTGCTAGATCTGCATTAGGAATTCTATTTGAGTATATAATATTGAATAGTCTTCTCAGATTATAAAATGAGTAACGTTTTGGAATAAAACCTGTTTGGGCGGGGTGTATTAATTTGTTAATCACTAAGCTCAATCTATGAGATAGGATTTTGGTTAATATTTTCTGATCAGTATTTAAGAGAGCTATTGCTCTATATGAACCTGGGTCTTCAAGATCCTTATCCGTTTTTGGTATAAGTATGATTGTAGATTCATTTAGAGTTTCTGGGAGTTTCTGTTGAGTGTAAGCGTGTTTGTACAGTATCTGTAGGCGTGGAGAAATCAGATCATAAATTTTTAAATAAAATTCAGAGCTTAGACCATCAGGACCTGTCAGTTCAGACTATTTCAAGATGGTTAAAACAAGTCTTGGTTGCTGCAGGTGTGAACAGTGATGTTTTTACACCCCATTCGATTTAGCAGCAACATTGGCGGCCAGGGCGAAGGACGTCCCGTCGACCATATTTTCGCAGCCGCCGGGTAATCTAATAAGTTGGTGTTTCAACACTTATACCATCGGCCTATTGCCAATAAGGGGCTGTTTGCAGATACTTTATTAAGTTCTGCTTAAATTCCCCTGGGTTAAAAGGGGATACTGTTAATTCTATTATTCAAATAAATAAATTACTGCATTTGTCATGCAAATGTCATTATTAATGCATTATTGATTATTTCTCGTTCCGAGTCAATCAATGCAGTGAGAAGCCGGGATTTGTATCTGCGGCATGAAATCACAAAGCTTTAAAATCTTCACGTAGTCACTCACGTGACTCCGAAGTAAAATAGTAAGATTAAACGAGAACTTACCAGTTTGAAGTTTGATCTTTATTTTATGAGGAGTTACGTTGGTGATTACGTGCCCACCACGGCCCAACCCTCTTTCATAAAGGTCAGATGGAAGTTCAGAATTTACTCGTTTTATTAGGTTACTATATTACTTCGTTCTTGTTGTTTGTGATTTCACACCGCTGCTTTGAAGATTGACGCGCAGGCGCCCTGACGGGTCTTCTTCACATAATCACCAACGTAACTCCTCATAAAATAAAGATCAAACTTCAAACTGGTAAGTTCTCGTTTAATCTTACTATTCTACTGTGTTTACAGACATGTTAAGCTGTTGCAAGTAAGAATTTCATTGTTCAGTTTTGAGTACAAATGACAATTAAACACTCTTGATTCTTGATCTGAAGTTGCTAATGACTTCACCCTTATGGGCCTGTCCCACTTACGCGATTTTTTTCGGCGACTTGCTGGCACCCGTCATAGTCGCAGGTCGCCAAAGATTTTCAACATGATGAAAATCCAGCGGCGACCTGAACAAGATACGACTCTTTGGGCGACTACTCACGACCATACAGGCTTCACCCCGCGACATGTCACCAGGGTGTCGCCTGTATGGTCATGAGTAGTCTCCTCAGTCGCCCAAAGAGTCGTAGCGTCTTTCTGGTCGCCGCTGGATTTTTAACATGTTGAACATTTTTGGCGACCTGCAACAACCTATGACGAGTGCCGGTAGTCACCGAAAATGTCGCGTAAGTGGGACAGGCCCATTATGGTCTGTTACCTTCAACAATGTTATAAGCCCCACTCCCCGCGTACCATCTCTCTTATCCATAAACGTCAGCTACATCTCATGCATCCCTTAATCTACACTAGAATCCATTCTTTCAACCCTTCCGATCCAAAGATAGACACAAAAAACTGGAGTAACTCAATGGGTCAGGCAGCATCTCTGGAGAAAAGGAATAGGTGACATTTTGGGTCAAGACCATTCTTCAGACCCGAAAAGTCACCTATTCCTTTTCTGCAGAGATGCTGCCTGACCCGCTGATTTACAAGTAGAATGGATAAGGGAGACCCAGTGGATGTGGTGTATCTGGACTTTCAAAAAGCCTTTGACAAGGTCCCACCCAAGAGATTAGTGTGCAAAAATTAGAGGACATGGTATTGGGGGTATGGTATTGACATGGATAGAGAACTGGTTGGCAGACGGGAAGCAAAGAGTAGGAATTAACAGGTCCTTTTCAGAATCGCAGGCAGTGACTAGTGGGGTGCCGCAAGGCTCGGTGCTGGGACCCTAGTTATTTACAATATATGTCAACGATTTAGACGATGGAATTAAATGTGACATCTCCAAGTTTGCAGATGACACAAAGTTGGGTGGCAGTGTGAGCTACGATGAGGATGCTATATGCGGCTGCAGGGTGACTTGGAAAGGTTGGGTGAGTGCGCAGATGCATGGCACATGCAGTATAATGTGGATAAATGTGAGGTTATCCACTTTGGTGACAAGAATAAGAAAGCAGAATATTATCTGAATGGTGTCAGATTAGGAAAAGGGGAGGTGCAACAGGACCTGGGTTTCCTTGAACTTGGCCGGAAATGCCGGGAGGGGATGGGGGACGGGGGGGGGGGGGGGGTGTGGGCACGTCCCCTCCAAGTTTTGAGAGGTGGGGGACAATTGTTGAGCGCTGACCATACAATAACGGAAGCCTTACACCATTATAAAGATCCAAAGATTTTATTAACTACATAGCAAGCATGACTATACACTTGCACGTTCTACTTACACTAAAGGAATCCAGCAAGCAGTGATAGCTAGTGGGCGTAACTACAGAAGCATGAGTGACACTAATCTACATCCCCCCTCTTAAAGAATCAACAACAATACATGTATAACAATCGGACAAACTGGAGGAAAGTTAAACATAGTCCGGATACTTCACAACCGGCCTGCAAACATGACCAGCACGTGCACGATAAAGACCATCTCCATTTTGTTTTTCCGGGGAGAGAACAGGTGGTTTCACATGCGAGGGAGACTGGACCAACGCCCCTGGAGACGAAGCAGGAAACTGTGGTGGCGAAGATGGAACAGACAGAGGAGCTGTTGCAGGCATGGGTTGTTGCGTTGGCAAGAGCATGTGAGTGCCACTAGACACAGACGGAACTTGTACGATCTGGATAATACTGAGGAGGAACTGGCTCGTTCACAGGCAGGATATGTTGCCTGTTACGTCTGTAGGTACCGCCATCGACACTAACGATATATGAGCGTGGCTCCGAAGCAATTCCAGAAATTACTCCAAAACGGTCGTGGCCTTTGTCAGTCTGTAAGCGGACCACCTGCCCCTTGGTTAGCGGCGGCAGCGGCCTACTTGTCTTGTCAAACCATTGTTTTTGAATGTCACACTTCTGTTGCAACCTGGATTGAACCTCCTAAGGTGGAAACACTTGTGGGATCAATGCCTGATCCGCTACAGGCACTGTGGCACGGGTTTGCCTTGACAATAAACGTTGAGCGGGTGAACTCAAGACGGGGTCACGGGAGATGTTGCGTAAGTTGAGCAGATCCAGGAAAATGTCCGATTTTGCTCTGTAAGAACGTTCCATAAGCTGTTTAGCACTTTTGACAGCCCGTTCAGCCAGCCCGTTAGACTGGGGGTATTCAGGGCTGCTGGTGACGTGATGGAAATTCCAGTGTCTAGCGAACTCCCTGAATTGTTGGCTGGTGTATTAACTGCCATTGTCAGTTAGCAGTCTGCCCGGAGACCCGTGGACTGAAAAGTGGCGAGATAACTTCGAAATCACTCCGCTGGAAGTGGGGCTGCTGAGAAAATCAATGTCGAACCATTCTGAATAAGAATCCACGAGCACCAGGTACTGTTTGCCATGCCAATCGAATATGTCAGCTGCGACTGTAGACCACGGGTGCGCAGGTACAGGATGTGAAAGAAGTGGTTGCTTTTGTTGGTGAGGTGTTAAACTGTTATACACTGCGCAGGATGCCACATTTTCGGTGATGTATTCAGCCATGCCAGGCCAGTGAAACATGCTTCTTGCCCGTAAAACAGTGGCTTCAGCACCTGGGTGCCCTGCACGAACAGCGTTAAAATACCAGTGGTGCAGCGAAGCAGGAACTTGTGTCCTTTTAAAATAATGCCATCTTGCAGCACTAGCTCATCTCGGACAGCAAAGAAGGGCTGGACTGGCAGCGGAACATTATAGTGTTTGTCTGACGGAGTGTTTAATGACGGAGATTAGCGACCGTAAGGTACTGTCAGCAGCAGTGTGGGCAACCAGGTCCTCCATACAGGATGAAGGGTTAAAAGACACAGTCATCACAATAAAGTCCGGTGAGGGCGGATCCTCGCAGGTCTTCCGGGGTTCACGTGAAAGAGTGTCGGCCAGGTGCATATCCTTACCGCGTTTGTGGATCAGAACGATGTCATATTTTTGAAGTTGTAGTAACATCCGCTGTAGGCGCGCTGGAGAAGTATGGATAGGTTTGTTGAAAATGCTGATCAGAGGTTCGTGGTCAGTTTCAATTGTGACAGTGTGGCCAAAGATGAAGTCATTGAAATTCTTGCAAGCAAAAACAACCGCTAGCAGCTCTTTTTCAATTTGGGCATATCGTCGCTCTGTGTCAGTCATGGTGCGTGAGGCATAAGCAATAGGCTTATTGCCATTGCCACCATTCTGAAGGCATGCAGCGCCCAGCCCGTATTGTGAGGCATCACAAGTAAGTGTAATCGGTAGCTTAGGGTCAAAGTAAGCCAGAGTAGGAGCACCAGACATCTGCCGTTTAAGAGTGTCGAATGCTGTCTGTTGTTGCTCGTGCCAAGTCCAAGCAGAGTCTTTGTGTGTAAGCTGGCGCAATGTGGCTGATATTTCGCTGAAGTCCGGATGCTCAAATAGTTGGCCATGCCAAGGAATCTCTGCAACTGAGCACGTTTGTGGGTGCTGGAAGGTCATTGATAGCACTAGTTTTCGCTGGATCAGTTTGTTATGCCGTCTTTGGTGAATATATGGCCTAGGTATTTTACCTCATTCACTCTGAATTTGCATTTTTTAGGATTTAGCTTGAGATGGATGGCCTCGGCAAGCTTCAATACTTTTGTGAAATTAGCATTCTGGTCTCTGAGTGGAGGCGTGGGTTCGTATCCCACTTCTGACACCATGTTGAGTGCTGACCATACAATAACGGACCATTATAAAGATCCAAAGATTTTATTAACTACATAGCAAGCATGACTTTACACTTGCACGTTCTACTTACACTAAAGGAATCCAGCGAGCAGTGATAATTGAAAAGCTAGTGGGCGTAACTACAGAAGCATGACTCATGAAATGAGTGACACTAATCTACAACAATCCCCCCCTCCCCCATGTTTTGTAATCCGGATTTTGAAATACGGTGAAAAAAAATCCATTAAAATTTCGGCTTTCCGCAAGACAATGCGGGTGTCACTGTTAAGCACTTGTTAAATGTCTCTATTAACATCATATTAACACGATGTGTCACCAATTGTGTTTTGACCGTCAAGTATTACCGAAGGTATTCACGGAGAATTTCTTAAAGCTGTCTGATGCGGTACAATTGCCATTTGAACTAATGGGATTTATTGGTGGATGGGAAAGATTTAAATGAGTATCAGATTTAAATGGGTCAGGTCATTATGGGCTCCGGTCGATTGGGTTTCCTGGCTTGCTTGCAGGTAAGTCTCTCATTCAGGTCACTCACATTATTTAGTATGTTTTTCCCATCTCTCTCTCTCTCTCTTCCCTCCAAGGTTGGTTCTTCTGTTTGCTTTATTTGCTTCAGTTTTACTTGTTTAAGTGTTATTTATCACATTGTAGCTTTTGAAAGATTCAAGCGGGTATCAGACGCTTTCTAAGGGCTGAATCGGCCCGTTCACGGGGCCTTTCATTACCCGGCGCGGCTTAAAATGAAACTGCCGCATCAAGGCGATCGAGGCTCTCGTTGTTGAAGCCCCCTCCGGCCGATTATTAGCCGCGCCGGGCGATGAAAGGCCCCGCGAACGGGCTGATTCAAGCCCCATGATTCGGGGCGAACAAAGCCGCTGTTGCTGGAGTTCATAGTCGGTCACCAACCAGGTCAGCTCCCGAAGGCAGACAAAAATGCTGGAGAAGCTCAGCGGGTGAGGCAGCATTTATGGAGCGAAGGAATAGGTGACGTTTCGGGTCGAGACCATTCCTCAGATCTGGTCTGAGGAAGGGTCTGAGGAAGGGTCTGAAGAAGGGTCTCGACCCAAAATGCACCTATTCCTTCGCTCCATAGATATTGCCTCACCCGCTGAGTTTCTCCAGCATTTTTGTCTACCTTCGATTTTTCCAGCAGCTGCAGTTCTTTCTTAAACAGGTTAGCTCCCAATGTTACCATCCACAGGGACCACGGCTGAAGCCTCCAAAGCCTCGCTCGCGTGTGTGTGTGTGCGCAAGCGCGTGTGTGTGCGTGCGCGCATGCGCAGGGCCACCAAGGAATTGTGTCCGTCCCCCCATGTTTTGATAGCGATTTCCGCCCCTGTCCTTGTATATCAGTCACTGAAAATAAGCATGCGGGTACAGCAGGCAGTGAAGAAAGCAAATGGCATGTTGGCCTTCATAGCGAGAGGATTTGAGTTTAGGAGCAAGGAGGTCCTACTGCAGATGTACAGGGCCCTGTTGAGACCGCACCTGGAGTATTGTGTGCAGTTTTGTGCGGAAGGACATTCTTGCTATTGAAGGACTGCAGCGTAGGTTCACCAGGTTAATTCCCATGATGGATGGACTGACATATGATGAAAGGATGGATCCACTGGGCTTATATTCACTGGAATTTAGAAGGATGAGAGGGCATCTTATAGAAACATATAAAATTCTTAAGGGTTTGGACAGGCTAGATGCAGGAAAAATGTTCCCGATGTTGGGCGTGTCCAGAACCAGGGTCATAGTTTAAGAATAAGGGGTAGGCCATTTAGCACTGAGATGAGGAAAAGCATTTTCACCAGGGAGTTGTGAATCTGTGATATTCTCTGCCACAGAAGGCAGTGGAGGCCAATTCATTGGATGTATTCAAGAGAGAGTTAGATTTAGGGCTCTTAGGGCTAATGGAATAAAGGGATATGGGGAGAAAGCAGGAATGGGGTACTGATTCTGGATGATCAGCCATGATCATATTGAATGGCGGTGCTGGTTCAAAGGACCAAATTACATACTCCTGCACATATTTTCAGTTTTTTTGTTTCTATGTTTACCATAGGGTTTTGTGTCCATCATTAGTTTAAACCAGCATTTACAGTTGCTTTCCTACCAATTCTTCTAATCCAACATTTCTAATACATTATTTTAGAACCTGGCTCTTGGATCAAACTCCTAGTCACCTTTCTAATCATTTCTGCTTTGTTGATTTGGCATCAAATTTGCTTTGATTATGCTATGCAATAATCTGAATAATTTTTCTATGGTAAATAAAAAAGCATAGAAAAATATCACCAATGACTTTTAAATAACAATGTATTATTGTTTCAGTAATATTTGTTAATTTATATGTAAAACAAATATTTTATTTGTTTTAATAAATCATTGGTTTTAGTAAATGATGATTGGAGACATTTTAGAAGACATTTTAGGTCTTTTTAAAATGTGAACATTTAAAAAATATTTATTTTAAAATTTAAATAACTAAAAGTTTGTACTATTATCTATAAACATAAGGGAGGCACAGTGGTGCAGCGGATAGAGCTGCTGCCTCACAGTGCCAGAGGCCCGGACCTTATCCTGATCTCGGTTGCTGTCTGTGTGGAGTTTGCACATTCTCCCTGTGACCACGTGTTTCCTCCGGGTGCTCCGGGTGCTCCGGTTTCATCCCACGCCCAAGGACGTGAGGGTTTGGAGGATAATTGGCCCTCTGTAAACTGGCCCAGGGATGTAGGGAGTGTGTGCAAAAGTAGGATAACATAGAACTAGTGTAAACAGTGATCGATGGTCGGCAAGGACTCGGTGCTTGCCGACTCGCCTGCTTCCATGCTATATAACTAAACTCTAAAATGCTCAGTATATTAAATTGATTTTAATTAACAAAACAAAATGTACAGAAAAATAAATAAAAGTATCTTAACTTATCTTTTTAATTACTTTCACCGACCTCTGTAAATATATGACATTGATGCACAAATTGCAGCTGGTGTATAACTTAGGGCATCAGTCATAGCTCCAATGTATAGGAAGGAACTGCAGATGCTGTTTTAAACTGAAGATAGACACAAATTCTGGAGTAACTCAGCGGGACAGGCAGCATCTCCGGAGAGAAAGAATGGGTGACATTTTGGGTCGAGACCCTTCTTCAGACTCCTGTCTTCAGTCCTAGAATTTTCTCCCAAAACTGCTTCTGCTCTTTCTTCCCTTGTGGTGTTTTTTTCAAACCAGTTCCCTTAACTTTATCCTGCCCCCACCTCTCTTCCAGCTTTCTTCCTCCTCAGTCGGAAGAAGGGTCTCGACCTGAAAAGTCACCCATTCTTTCTCTCCAGAGATGCTGCCTGTCCCACTGAGTTACTCCAGCATTTTGTGTCTATCTTCAGAATAGCTCTAGATGCTCTGCTCAGCAACTTACAGAATGACCCTGAATGTTCTTAGTCATAGAGATACACAGCACAGAAACAAACTTCGACGGTATCATCCATTAAGCCCCATTTACACTAATCATTCACTAATCCATTTTATTTCTCCCTCATTCTTATCAACGAGTTACTACTCTAATACACACTAGGAGTAACTCACCAACCTGCACGTCTTTGGGGTGTGGAAGGAAACTGAAACACCCAGAGGAAAGTCATGCAGTCACAGGGAGAACATGCAAACTCCACACTGACAGCACCATTGGTCGGGATTGAACCTGGGTCACTGGAACTGCTTCACAAGTTGTGCCACTCTGCTGTTAAAGGATAAAGAGTTAAATAAATACAGGTCCGACACCGATTTTCCAGCACCCTTGGTTCCAGAGTCTTGCCGGATTATCCGTTTGCTGGACCAACAGAAGTCACGTAATAATAATACAATGCACCTCAGACCCACTGATTATACCCCTCCCGCGTCTCTAAAGCACCACGGACTGCTAGAAATTGGAATAAAACAGATATTAAATGTATATTAATTTTACAGCGAAACTTGCATTTCTTGCACGTGCGCTGTTAACGTGCTGTCGTCGGAGGTCCCTGTGAGGGTCGAGCGGTACTGGAACGGTCTGCCCAGGCCTCTGAGGGGCCGAGATACCGGCCCACGAAGCCAACCTCAGAAGTCGGCTATGGGAACGGATCCACTGGCACTGGCCAGGCCAGAGTTCCAGAGCCCCGGCCACATGGTCCCGATGAGGTCGAGATCAGCCATCTCACCCGGCCTAGGCGCCACATTTTGGGGGAGGATTTCCAGGGGGGATTTCAAGTGCGTAACTTTTTCTGGATTAAAGGAGGTGCTGGACCGCCAGTTGCCAGAAAATCATTGGTGGACCTGTTCATAAAAGAGGTGTTTCAGGTCATTCCAACATTGGTGCAATGCTGTTTGTAACACACCAGTGCAGGTGTGGAGCGAGTGGTTTAATGCACACACAGAGGTCTAGAATGCAGACATGTACACTGCGGCTCGTAGACAGCTCTCCATGGAACCACCCCTCAGGGTGAAGAAAGAAAAGTTTAATTGGGTGTTTATGAGAAGGTCTGGAAAGTTGGAAGTGCTGCTGAATTTAATATTACTTTGATCCACGTCCATGACAGATGTGGCAGCCACAGGTTCCCGTCCAGTGCACAATGCCAAACGTCTTACAACTGTTGCCAAACCAATAATGAGATACAAGAGACCGCAGATGCTGGAACCTTGAAAAAAACTTCTGGAGGAACTTAGCGGATGCCCACGTCTCTCCTCAGCATCTGTGGAGAGACGCGGGCATCTGGTATTTAGGATTGGGACCCTTCTACAGACTGATGGCGCAGCGAGGAGTCGGCTGGTGGTAAGACATAAGGAGAAGGCCAGAGTTGACAAGTGAGATCAAGTAAGGTAGGTTAATTGGCAGATGAGTCAGGGAGGGGAGAGAAGGATGGAGACAGTATTTATGATTGCAGATGATAAGTGGAGAAGTCAAAGTGGGCAGCACGGCGGCGCAGCGGTAGAGTTGCTGCCTTACAGCGCCAGAGACCCGGGTCCGATCCTGACTACAGGTGCTGTCTGTACGGAACTTGTACTTTCTCCCCTCTGGGGAGGAACCCCTGGGTTTTCACCGGGTGCTCCAGTTTCCTCCCACACTCTAAAGACGTACAGCTTTGTAGGTTAATTGGCTTTGTTAAAAATTGTAAATTGTTCCTCGTGTGTAGGACAGTGCCAGTGTACGGGGATCGCTGGTCAGTGCGGTCTCAGTGGGCTGAATGGCGTGTTTCCACACTGTATCTCGAAACTGAAAGGGTGCAAATGGTGGAGTGGGAAGTGAAACGGGAGGGATGATGGGGAATGGAGGGTGGGAAGAAAAATGGGGGTTCGGGATTAGGAATGGCGTGCGATGAGCAGAAGGAGAAACTAAGTGAAAAAAAAATGAGTCTCAGGATGGGGAAGTGGAAAGAAAGCTGTGCGTAAAGTGGGGTAGGGGGGACTGTGCAGTTAAGAAGAGGGACGGATAATCTGAAACTGGAGAATTCAATGTTCATGCCATTGGGTTGCAGTCTACCCAAGTGGAATTTGAAGTGCTGGTCTTCCAGTTTGCGTGTGATCTCGTTCTGGCAATGGAGGAGCCCTGTGACCTCGTGGGTTTCCTCCGGGTGCTCCAGTTTCTCCCCACAATCCAAAAACAAGCACGTTTGTAGTTTAATTGGTCTCTGTACATTGTCCCTAGTGTGTAGGGAGCGAGAAAGTGGGTAACATAGAACCAGTGTGAATAGGTGATCGATGGTCGGCGTGGACTTGGTAGGCTAAAGGGCCTGTTTGCATGTTGTTTGTGAATGATCCACTACAACATACATGGTGAAACATAGGTCTTTATTCCATTCAGAAATACAGAGCATTTAAATTGCACAGCTGTGCTCACCAAGCTCAGCATGTGTTCTGCCCGCTGGCTGTCCTCTTTAGTGCAGTACCGTAATACCATGTAATGGGTGGCATGCATATATGTGAAGTGGAGATTATAAATGGCATGGATTAATAAGGGTTAATCTACACATGTTGTATCACTAACCTATATGAACATAATATTAAGAGTGAGTTATCGAAGTAGAGGAATGTTTAATTTGTCTTTGGGCTAAATGTGACGTTGACGAGATGTTAGTCACTTCATGGTCTTGGCTCAAAACATAACATTGCCTGTGGCATCATACTCTAGATCAAAACGCATTGAACATGGAAAAGCAAAGCATAGGAACAGGCCCTTCAGCCCACAATGTCTGTGCTGAAGATGACTCCAAGCTAAACTAATCTCCGCTGTCTGGACATAATTTATATCACTCCATTCCCTGCACATTCATGTGCTCATTAAAAAGCTTCTTAAACACCACCATTGTATCTGCCTCCACCACCACCCCAGGCAGTGCATTCCAGGTACACAACAATCTCTGTGAAAAAAAAAATTGCCCCACTCATCTTGTTCAAACTTTGTCCCTTTCAGCATAAAGCTATGTCTTTAACATTTTCACCCTGGGAATAAGGTTCTGACTTTCTACCTTATCCATGCCTCTCATAATATGATATACTTCTATCAGGTCTGCCTTCAGCCTGCAACACTACAAGGAAAACAATCTAGGTTTGTCACCTTCTAATCCAGACACTCACATGGGCCTTCGCTATGCCTGCCTCTTTGTAGGTTACGTCGAACAATCACTGTTCCAGGTGTACACTGGCCCTATCCCCAAACTCTACCTCTGCTACATTGATGACTGCATTGGTGCTACCTCCTGCACCCATGCAGAACTCACTGACTTCATTAACTTCACGACTAATTTCCATCCTGCACTCAAATTCACTTGGACCATCTCCGACATCTCCCTCCTGTTTCTAGATCTCACCGTCTCCATCGCAGGAGACAGACTATCGACTGACATCTATTATTAACCCACTGGCTCCCATAGCTATCTAGACTACACTTCTTCCCACCCTGCTTCCTGTAAAGACTCTATACCCTACTCCCAATTCCTCCATCTATGCCGCATCTACGCCCACGTTGAGGTGTTCCATACCAGGTCATCGGAGATGTCCTCATTCTGTAGGGAATGGGGGCTCACCATTATAGATGACGCTCTCACTAGGGTCCCCTCGATAACCCTCACCTTTCCTCTTGCTCCCCTTCCCTCCATTTGTAACAAGAATAGAGTCCCCCTTGTCCTCACTTTCCACCCCATCAGCCATTGCATTTAGCACATAATCCTCCAACATTTTCGCCACCTCCAACGGGATCCCACCACTAGCTACATCTTCCCATCTCCACCCTTTCGCGCTTTCTGCAGAGACCATTCTCTCTGCAACTTTCTGGTCAATGCGTCCCTTCCCACCCAAATCACCCCCTCCCCAGGTATTTTCCCCTGCAACCTCAGGAGATACAACACCTATCCCTTTACCTCCCCCCTCGACTCCGTCCAAGGACCCCAACAGTCTTTCCCGGTGAGGCAGAGGTTCACTTGCACCTCCTCCAACCTCATCTACTGTATCTGCTGTTCTAGATGTTGACTCCTGTATATCGGTGAGACCAAGCGCAGGCTCGGCGATCGTTACGCTGAACACCTCCGCTCAGTCCACCTAAACTTACCTGATCTCCCGGTTGCTCAACACTTTAACTCCCCCTCCCATTACCACACTGACCTTTCTGTCCTGGGCTTCCTCCATTGTCAGAGTAAGGCCCAGTGCAAATTGAAGGAACAACACCTCATATTTCGCTTGGATAGCTTACATCCCAACATTGACTTCTCTAACTTCAAATTGCCCTTGCTTTCCCTCTCTCTCCATCCCCTCCCCGTTCCCAGTTCTCCGACCAGTCTTACTGTCTCCAACTACATTTTATCTCTGTCCCGCCCACTCCCCGGACATCAGTCTGAAGAAGGGCCTCGACCCGAATAGTCACCCATTCCTTCTCTTCAGAGATGCTGCCTGTCCCGCTGAGTTTCTCCAGCATTTTGTGTCTATTTTCAATTTAATCCAGCATCTGCAGTTCTTTCCTCGGCAGCATTCAGAAAAGGATTTGAGACGTTAATCGTGTGTGGTATAGTCACAGAAAATAAAAGCCGGCCATGACATAAATTTTGAATAATAACTATTCATTTCTCATCAGCTTCTGCTAAAAAGCAAGCACATATGACAATTGCATCAAGAGCACTGAGCTTATTCTACCCTACAGGTCTGAACACAATCTGTGTGCCAGTTCTTTATGCAGTGTGCAATTTATAATCAAAAGAAGATAAATAACGTATGATCCATACAATGTGTCACAGCACAACAATATCAGTGTTACAATATCAGAAATTACGTGAAATAACTCATATATTCTTTTGAAATGGAATTAAAATATTTTTATTCTGTATTTCTTTTAAATCATGTTTTCAGATTGAGAAGGTTGAGAAGCTACAGTTGTAAATAAAAGGCTGAACGCTGCCCTGAATGATCATTGAAGAATCGAGTTGCTGCTTTACATGTCCAATTCCTCATGTTCAGTCCATACATCTGGTGCTGTGGGGGGGTTTGCACATTCACCCTGCGACAATGTGGATATCCCCCTGTTTACCCGCATCCTAAAGACGTGCCGGTTTGCAGGTTAATCAGCTGCTGTAAATGGTCCCTGCAGAGTAGGTAAGTGACAGAATCGCAGGGCAGATGATGGGAGGATGGACTGATGTCGGATCAGTGTAAATGAGTGGTGGCACAGTGGCGCAGCGGTAGAGTTGCTGCCATTACAGCGCCAGAGACCCAGGCTCAATCCTGACTACTGGTGCTGTCTGTACCGAGTTTGCACATTCTCCCTGTGCTCACATGAGTTTTCTCCAACTGCTCTGGTTTTATCTCACCCTCCAAAGATGTACAGGTTTGTAGGTAAATTGTCATCAGTTAAATTGTAAATTGTAAATTGTCCCTCGTGTGTAGGATAGTGCTAGTGTATGCAGGGATCACTGGTCAGTATGGACTCAGTGGGCCGAAGGGCCTGTTTCCGCCCTGTATCTCTAAGGTCTAAAGTCTAAAGTAAAGAGTGCCTGAGAGCATTGGGCTGAAGGACCTGTTTCTGTGCTGTATGTTCTTGCCCATGTTGTTCATCACAGCACAGGAGCAGACTGTACTGGAAAAAATATTCCAGTGAATTATGTTCTCCCATTGATAAAGAGTTATTATTTACAGAATTACGAGATCAGCCAACATGCTTGTGCTTGCAATCTTACTTTTGAGCCTATGTCAAGGGCCTAATCCAGTTACAATCCCTTTCGGTCCAGACTCTGACCAGTCAATGGACATAGTCAAAGTGTCATAGTATCATACAGCATGGAAACAGCCCTTTGTCCCAACTCGTCCATGCCGACCAGGATGCCCCATCTAAGATAGTCCTTTTTGCCTGTGTTTGACCCATATCCCTCTAATCTTTCCTACCCATGCCCCTGACCATGTGTCTTTTAAGCGCTGTTATAGTACCTGCCTCAACTATCTCCACTGGCAGCTCGTTCCATATGCCCCACTGTCAGTTGCCCCTCAAGCTCATATTAAATCTTGCCCCTCTCATCTTAAACCCATGTCCTTTTATTCTTGATTCCTCTACTTGGGTAAAAGAATCCATGCATTCACCTAAGATAGACACAAAAAGCTGGAGTAACTCAGCGGGAGCTCTTTCCAGCTTGATGACATCCTTCCTAAAGCAAAGTGACCAAAACTGAACACAGTCCTCCAAATGCGTCTTCATCAAAGTCTTGAGCAAATGTAACAGAAGTGATCTTTGACGAAACCTGAACTTTTATTGAAGGGTCTCAAACCTAAACGTCACCTATTCCTTATCTCCAGAGATGTTGCCTGACCTGCTGAGTTACTTCAGTGTCTGTCTATATTTGGTTTAAATCGGCATCTGCTGTTTATTCCAACACATATTAGTATAAAAAGTTCTTTAACATTAATTTGAGATTAAAATATTACATTTTCCACTCTTTCTGCAATCATGTATCTTTTTTTCTCTGCTCAAGATAATACAAATTTCTTGAAGAGAATAAATTAATTTATTTGCATTATCATCTTCTTATCTGAATTCACCTGAGAATTCCAGAGGCAAAGGGATTTAGAGCAAAGGAAGTGATGTCAGCCCTCAAGCCACATATCTTCACACAAATAATATGTCCTTATGATATTATTTATGGTAAACTTTGAGGAAGGCCCCAACATTTAGTGCTGCTCTTCAGATCAATTCTGCATGGGTAATGTACAACCCAATAGTATGAATAATAAATTCTCCAATTTTTGGTAACTAACCAACAAACACACCCTCCATCCCCTTTTACCCCCCCCCCCCTCTTCTCTATGTCCCACCTAGATGCACACCTTTTCCTCCCATAATCCCAACCCTCTTGCTCCTTCCCCCGTCTCCTACCACCTATACCCCTTCCTCTGCCTTTGCATTTTTATGCCTTCCATCTCCTTATCTCACATCCTTTTATCTTGTGATCTCTGGCCTTTGTCCAAACATCTGCCAATCTCACCCCCCTCACCTGTATCCACCTATCACTTGCCAGGCTTTGTCCTACTCCTACTTCTCTTCTA
This sequence comes from Malacoraja senta, assembly GCA_038087875.1. Lineage (NCBI taxonomy): Eukaryota > Metazoa > Chordata > Chondrichthyes > Rajiformes > Rajidae > Malacoraja > Malacoraja senta. Next base: position 32,451,378 of record CM075986.1, on the reverse strand, counting down.
GCTTTCTCTTCCCTCCGACATTCAGTCTGTAGAAGGGTCCCAACCCTAATTTGAGGAAGCACACTCTTGCTATTGAGGGAGTGCAGCGTAGGTTCTCCAGGTTAATTCCCGGGATGGCGAGACTGACATATGATGAAAGAATGGATTGACTGGGCATATATCCACTGGAATTTAGATGGATGAGAGGCTATCTTATAAAACACATACAAGATTCTTAAGAGATTGGACAGGCTAGATGCAGGAAAATTTTTACCCATGTTGGGGGAGTCCAGAATCATGGGTTAACAGTTTAAGAATAAGGGGTAGGCCATTTAGGACTGAGATGAGGAAAAACCTTTTCAGCTAGAGAATTGTGAATTTGTGGAATTCTCTGCCACAGAAGGCAGTAGAGGCCAATTCACTGGATGTATTCAAGAGAGAGTTAGTTATAGCTCTTGGGGCAAACGGAATCAAAGGATATGGGGAGAAAGCAGGAACGGGGTACTGATTCTTGATGATCAGCCATGATCATATTGAATGACGATGCTGGCTCGAAGGGCTGAATGGCCTACACCTGCACCAACAGTGCTCTCCATAATGTTTGGGAGAAAGACCCATCATTTATTTATATGCCTCTGTATTCCACAATTTGAGAATTGTAATAGAAAAAATCACATGTGGTTAAAGTGCATATTGTCAGATTTTAATAAAGGCCAATTTTATACATTTTGGTTTCACCACTTAGAAATTACAGCAGTGTTTATATATAGTCACCCCATTTCAGGCTACCATAATGTTTGGGACACAGCAATGTCATGTAAATGAAAGTAGTCATGTTTAGTATTTTGTTGCATATTCTTTGCATGCAATGACTGCTTGAAATCTGCAATTCGTGGACATCACCAGTTGCTGGGTTTCTTCTTTGGTGATGCTCTGCCAGGCCTGTATTACAGCCATCTTTAGCTTATGCATGTTTTGGGGGCTAGTCCCCTTCAGTTTTCTCTTCATGCTCAATTGGGTTCAGATCAGGTGATTGACGGCCATTTGACCATTTTTTAGCTTTGAAAAACTCATTTGTTGCTTGAGCAGTATGTTTGGGATCATTGGCTTGCTGGAGAATGAACCGCCGGCCAATGAGTTTTGAGGCGTTAGTTTGAACTTGAGCAGATAGGATGTGTCGATACACTTCAGAATTCATTATGCTACTACCATCAGCAGTTGTATCATCAATGACGATAAGTGAGCCTACCATCAGCAGCCATACATGCCCAGGCCATAACACCCCCACCACCGTGTTTCACAGATGAGGTGGTATGCTTTGGATCTTGTGCAGTTCCTTCTCTCTTCCATACTTTGCTCTTGCCATCACTATGATATAAGTGAATCTTCGTTTCATCTGTCCACAAGACCCTTTTCCAGAACTGTGGTTGTTCTTTCAAGTACTTCTTGGCAAACTATAACCTGCCCATCCTATTTTACTTCGGAGTCACGTGAGTGACTACGTGAAGAACCCCGCCAGTGCGCCTGCGCGTCATTACGTCAGACACCTTGACGCAAACGGACGTGAGGAGCAGAGCTCCTCCAGTGGACTTGTAGTTTTTCAACTACAAGGTAAGTAGAAACTTTTTTCAGGTTTTCCAGGTCCGTTTACTGTGGGTCTATGGGGATTTTTTCCACAGACGCCATGGGAAAAAACGGACAGGGGGAAGAGGCGTGCGACACAGCCGACAGAAGTAGGGAAAGTCGGGAGTCTGCGGTTAGAGACCAACCGCCTCTAAACCCCGGTACAGTCGCCAGCGGTGAGCATAGCGACTGTGGACCTGGGGCTGGTGAAAACACAGTCAGCGCCTGTCGGGCAAAAGACAACGTTTAAATCCCAACGGCCCACAGAGGGAGTCCCAGGCAATGGAAGTAGCTCCAGGGCTAGATACTGCTTTCGAGCGTATTGCCCAAATAGAAAGCCTTTTACATAGGCTGTTGGAGCAAAGTTCACTCAGGGAGGAGTGTACTGAAACCAAGCTGCTGGAAGCAGCTCAAACAGCTCCTGGTACAGGGCTAGATACTGCTTTCGAGTGTATTGCCCAAATAGAAAGCCTTTTCCATAGGCTGTTGGAGCAAAGTTCACTCAGGAAGGAGTGTACTGTAATCCAAGCTGCAGGAAGCAGCTTAACAGCACCTGGCTCAGGGCTGATGGAATGCACCCTCAGGAATGAGGAGTGTGCTACGGGTCATGAGATTTCAGACCCCGACTCTGACGGTGAGGCTGTACAAGGCAATGAACGGCAGCTGCCAGATGTTCCACCCCTGGCAGTAGGATTCGCTGCCCCGTCAGGGTCAGGAGAGCCATTAGGAGAAGAACTGGCCTCCTTAATAAATTACTTGGTTTACCATCAGCTGGAACAGCAGGAGATGGATGAGACTGCAAGAAAGCAGGAGACCCCAAGTAACTGTGGGTTGCTGAAAGCAGCAGCAGTGAACCAAATTATCTGGAATCAGTTGCAGAGAATATTAAAGCTGCTGGGTTCTGGAATAACTGCTTTTACCAGAATAGCAGAAAGTTGCATCAGGAAGCACTGGGGTTGCTATGCAGCACCCACTTCGAGATCAATTATCTGAGGAAAGTGCTATACGGCCTACTATGAATCCGAAATTCGCAGCACTCTGCAAACCAAGTAATATACAATTACCCAACTTACTCTTTGGAGAGGATCTCGGGAGACGTATTAAAGAGTTGGAAGATGAAGCGAAAACAGGATTGATAAAAACATCAATGGTTGCAAAGTCTGTAAAGAGGAAGTATCCTTTCAGACGTCATACGGATCCTAGACCAGGACCAAGTCGCTCATTAACGCAGGGTCATAGCTGGCGGCCTGCAGCGGGAGTAAGGACCAGTGGTGGTGCTTCCGGGAGAATCCAGGGATCTCAGAATACTCAAATGACTCAAGAAGTAGGTGGACCTGGTTCTCAGGGGAACATACTAACTGGATTAAGTCCAAAAGTTGGAGGCAGATTACGTCTCTTCTATAAACATTGGAAGAAGATTACTTCAGATGTGGTAATTCTGAATAACATACAAGGATTTCAAATTGAATTCAATCCAAATTATGGTTTGCCTGTACAGCATGTTCCTAGCAGAAATCTCCACTTTGCGAAGTAATGGAGGTTCAAGTTGCGCTTCAAAACCCTTTATATAAAAGGTGTTATTGAAGAATCAGTCTACCAAATTCACCAATTTGGGTCAAATATATTCCCTCGATCAAAAAAGGATGGAGGATGTAGGATTATTATAGACTTGACAAGTCTGAATCCTTTTGTTCAGTGTCTGTTCAATTGCAAGATATGAAGTATCTTAAATTTACATGGATGAACCAATTAGGGCAGTTCAAAGCTCTGCCTAATGGGTTAACGTTCCCTCCCAGAATATTCATAAAATTGTTAAAATCAATTCTGGGGTTGCTGAGAGCCAGGGGCATGTACTAATGGCATAGGCATGTACTAATGGCATACCTGGATGATGTCCTGATTATAGGAAGGACAAAACGGTCAACAGAAGCATCGGTTGCAGTTAATAAAAGCAAACTTTTGAAAGTTTTGGGGTTTCTAAATTCATCCAAAGAAATCAAGGTTAAAAACAGGTACCTCGATTGATTATTTGGGGTTCACAATTGATTTAGCCCAAATGCAAATTACTTTGCCCAGTGAAAAAAAGGTGGAGTTGATTAAAGATTGCAGTAATCTGTTAAACGAGCAAAAACCTCTAATCAGACAGGTGGCTCGAGTACTGGGAAAAAATAGTAGATTCCCAGCAGTCCAGTATGGACCATTACATTATCAACAGCTGCAGAGAATCAAAGAACAGGCACTGAGAGTAAATGCTGGTCATTTTGATAGAACCATGCAAGTAACAACAAATGCTGTTTCTAATCTGCAGTGGTGGATTCTACATGTAAGCAGTTCAGGCAAAGTGCTGATTGAACAACCTTCCATGATATTACAAACTGATGCCAGTGCACTAGGATGGGGTGCAACTGACTTAACATCGAGCTGCGGAGGCAGATGGAATCTGGAAAAGTTAGTGTTACTGCAGACATGGGGAATTACCTATTTGGAGCTTTTAGGAGGTTTCTATGGACTCCAAGCTTATGGTTCTAACACAACTAAAAGGAAGGTTCAAGTTCAAATTAATAAACACAACAGTAGTTGCCTATATTAATGATATGGGTGGAATTAAGTCGGTGTCATGTGACAAAATGGTTAAATCAACTTTGGTCTTGGTGTATTGAAAAGAACATTTGGATTTCAGCTATCTATCTACCAGGTAGAATGAATACGATAGCAGACACCAGGTCACGAAAAGTTCCATGATAATAAAGAATGGATGTTGAATCAAGAGGTATTCAATGATATAGTAATCAGATTTGGAATGACCGACATCGACTTGAATCATCAGCTATCGAGATATGTCTCATGGAAACCAGATCCAGGAGCAGTGGTGATTGATGCTTTCTCGCTACATTGGGGTGGTATGTTTTCATATATATTTCCACCTTTCTGCCTCATAAGCCAATGTTTGCTTAAAATCAGGCAAGATGCTGCTTCAAGGGTATTGGTAGTACCAGATTGGCCTACACAGCCATGGTATCCATTGATATTAGAATTAACAACACAAATGTTGATGAAAGTCCCAAAAAAGAGTAATTTATTGCTGCACCCTGTACAGGGGAACAACATCCATTATATGGTCGTTTGGATTTGTTGATTTGCAGGTTTTAAGAATGCCTTTTCTGGGATGAGGACTGTCTGAGCATACTGTGGACATGCTTACGGCAGCCTGGAGGAAGAGCACTCAAAAACAGTACCTTTCTTATATTAAGAAATGGGAAGAGTTCTGTGTACAAAAGAATGTGCAATAAAGTACTGCAGATATTTCAAATGTTTAGAATTTCTGTCAAAACGTTATTATGATGAAGGTCTGAGTTGTAGTGCAATTAATTCAGCCAGAAGTGCATTGTCCTCATATTTGGTTCTGGATTCAGAAAGAAACTCAATTGGGTCACACCCAATTGTTTCCAGACTAATGAAAGGAATCTTTAATTCCAAACCACCGAAACCTAGGTACGTGACAATCTGGGATGTAAGTGTGGTACTGAAACTACTTCGTGAATGGTCATCAAGTGTGTCTTTACCTTTGGTCAAGCTCAGTATGAAAGTATTCATGCTTATGGCATGAGTGACAGTACAACGAGTGCAAACACTTGGAAAATTACAAATAGACAGTATGGAAGTAACTGAAGACAAGGTTACATTCTATATCTATGACCTACTAAAGTAAATTAGGCCAGGTGTGACAGGATTTAAAATTATGCTAGCAGCATATCCAAATGATCCATGTCTTTGTATTAAGACATATTTATTACAATACATTGAGGTCACAAAGAATTTGAGAATATGGAAACTGGGTTGTTGATCACACACAAGAAACCACACAAGAGAGTTTCAATACAGACTATTTCCAGATGGATAAAAGAAGTCTTAACAGCTGCTGGTATTAACACTTATGTTTTTACGTCTCACTTGACTAGGGCAGCAGAAACGTCGGCGGCCAGGGCAAAAGACGGCCCCGTCGACCATATCCTCACAGCCGCCGGGTGGTCCAATGAGTTGATGTTTCAACATTTTTACCATCGGCCTATTGTTAATGCGGGGTTGTTTGCAGAAACTATTTTAAGTTCTGTGTAAATTCCTCTGGTTTAAAGGGGATCTGATTCATTTCATTATTGAAATGAATTACTGCATTTGTGGTACAAATGTTATTATGAATGCATGATTGATTATTCTCGTTCCGAGTCAATCTATGCAGTGAGAAGCCGGGATTGATCCACGGCATGAAATCACAAAGCTTTAAAATCTTCACGTAGTCACTCACGTGACTCCGAAGTAAAATAGTAAGATTAAACGAGAACTTACCTAAATTTGAAGTTTGATCTTTATTTTATGAGGAGTTACGTAGGTGATTACGTGCCCACCACGACCCTACCCTCTATCATAAAGGTCAGATGGAAGTTCTTGTATTACTCGTTTTATTATGAGACTATATTACTTCGGTTGTTGTTTTTTGTGATTTCACACTGCTGCTTTGAAGATTGACGCGCAGGCGCACTGGCGGGGTTCTTCACGTAATCACCTACGTAACTCCTCATAAAATAAAGATCAAACTTCAAACTTAGGTAAGTTCTCGTTTAATTTTACTAATCCTCACCATTACTTTGTGAAGGTATTACATTGAGACAGAAGCCTTATTGGTGATATTGAAAGGATCATTTGTGAGTGTTCAGAAATCAAAGGTTACTGCAACATGTAAAGAAGAAATACTAATAGATGAAGTGGGTACCAATGGGAGTTTAATTCAAAATTTTATGAGGAATGTAGCAATGGGAATGGCACAACCATCTAATCTCCTTTGGAAAAGGGAACAATACCAGGAGGCAATATACAGTATCAGATAATTGATTATCTGTGGTTGGGATTGAGATTAATCTTATGTATTTTGATGCTGGCAGGTGTTGGGGGGTGATGGGTGGAATATGGGTTACTTCTGTGACTGATTTGTATATTTTCCTTGCCCATGTTATTTTTAGATGTCAATTACAATGTTGTCAAATCTGACTGCCTAATCTGCACAGTTGATAGAATGTTCATCAAAAACTCTGATGCTTTTCTCATCAGTTGCACCAAGATATGCTCGCCCATCAAACGTGTACTTGCTGGCTCACAATGTATATCCTCGTTCTTGTTTCCAGGTCCCTTCATAGTCTTGAATCTCTCCTTCTCTGCAACCCCCTCCAGAAGCACTTTGGTTTGCTCCACCATTGGCAGCCAAGCTTTCATCTGGCTTTGAATCTCCCTGCCCCACTAACTCTTTATTACAATTGAAAGCTTCCACTTCAAGCAAGCTTTTGGTCAACTGACAATAGTTCTTTATGTAGCTCAGTGACAATTCTTTAATGATAATCATTCCTGTGAAAGAAAAACTTTTGAATGCCTTTTATTAAGGGGACTTTATCAAAGCAATTTCTGACTGCAGCAGATTAGCAACACGTTTTCCATTCTTTTTTTACTTTGAAGTCAATGGAAATAAGTATCTTGAGGTGTGAATTCCCAACCCACTTTGAGCTGTTACATACAAAGTAAAATGTTTCCACAGAGAGTCTTGTAGTTAATGATGTTATTTTTTTTCCCAAAAAAATGGATGTTGATCCGATTAGGATTGATATTGAAGGGTGTGGAAATAAATTGGGACAGAAATAACAAGATGCTGCACAGAATAAAATATCCAAAGCTCTCAGCAGGGAAGGTAGAACTTCTCATTGCAGGTCTTGCTTGAAGATTCTTAATTACATTGTCATGTCCTCTAGTTTTATGCCTTCCGTCCAAATCAAATCGTCTCTTTAGATTTACATCAATTTTGCCTTTCAACGCATTACTTCCTTGGAAAATAGCCAATTTCCCCTCAATTTGTTTTTACAATAGAAGTAATTTGGCATATTACCGCTTCCACTGAGAAACGATTCAAAGTCCAAAATGAATAGCTTATTCGATGAATGGATTAGGAGAGAAAACAAGCAGAAAAAAGCTTGAAATAATTAAAAGGTCAGGCAGTATCTGTGAATAGAGAAACATGTTAAACACACATAGTGGCACGGTGGTACAGCAGTAGAGTTGCTGCCTTCCATCATCATCATCATCGGCGGTCACTTGAAACGAGTATGATTGGCCTCTCCTCTCCATAGGGTCGACTGAATCTAGCACCCACCGCCTGATGAGCCAGCTCATGACTAGGGACTTCCAGATCTCACGATCCTGCCCCCGTCGCCACTTGCTGATCACCATAGGACAATCCAGGGTGTTAGGGTGGATTCCCTGTATGGAGGACGCCTGTGCGTGACTTTGTTTAACGTGGGGAGACTGGTGCACAGACAGCCCTCACACGGTCCTTGACAAATCTGGGTCAGGATCCAGTGGCATGGAGTCCAAGATGACCAGAGGCCTTTTTCTGCTGCAGCCTTCATCTGCTTTCCCAGCCGTTGTGACGCTCCACTAAAGTCAGCCATCATCTGCGCCTGTTCCACCGTTGAGGTCTTGGTTGGATTGCTCTTTGTCAGAGACCTCCCCTTCGACCTTACCGCCATGGGTGGCCCTACCAGGAGCATAGCTCCAGATGGCATCGCTCTCAGGATCTCACGACCAAACAAGCTTCTCCACCAAGACAAGGTGACAATCGGAGAAGGTTGCCTGACAGCAGCAGAGACCAGGCTGCCTTACAGAGACCAGGGTTTCTGCATAGGTTTTCTCCGGAAGCTGCTGTTTCCTCCCACTGTTTTTAGGATAATTGGTTTGGTAAAATTATAAATTGTCCCGAGTGTGTTTAAAATATTGTGAGTGCAGAGATCACCGGTCGGCGCAGACTCTGTGGGCCGAAGGGTCTGTTTCAACGCTGTATCTCACAACTAAACTAAACTAAACTAAATTAAACACTTTTAAATGGAAAGATAAAGAAAGTCAGTTATAAGTTGCAGGGAGGGTGACCATTCACTCTTGCCCTCCAGATCCTCACCCAGGCAGCTATTCTACATTGGTGATTATTGTAACTGCCATCTAACTATTGAACAACACGAGACATTACAACTCTACCTCAACCTTGCAAAGGTGCTTGCACATGCAATATGAGGTACTGGAATGTGATCAGCAGGCAGTAATTCAGCTGATTTGTCTTTCCCTTTATTAGCTCAAGGGCACAAATGTCAACTCCATCGAAGTCTATTGAGCTCAATACAAATTGGGATCCTTCATAAAATAAACACAAAATACTGGAGTAACAGCAGGTCAGGCAGCATCTCTGGAGCAAATGGATAGGTGACATTTCGGATCGGGACCCTTTTTCAGACTCATTATGGGTGAGTGGAGGGAAGGGGGAACGAAAAGCAAGGAAAGACCAGGACAAATTAGGGCAGGCAAAAGATGACCTCAGGCAGAGCAGATTACTGATAGGTCAACTGTTGGCTCGGTGGTGCGTGGTCGTCCAAAGGGGAGTGCGATGGGTGCGGTCAAAATCCAGAGTGAAATTTCTTTTTTTTAATTGGGGCGCAATATTTTTTAATTCTACACCAGGACAGAGGGAGCCTTTTTGGGCTCCTTGGCCCTCTTGCAGCCGTACAGCCACTGGAGAGGGCAGAGGCTTGTTCTTCCCCCGGAGCAGCTCGTTGCTGCTATCACTGCTGCTGTGCCGGGACGGCTCGCTCTCCGAGTCTGGGCAGCTCACGCTGCAAAACTTGAGGGCAAGGCTTTCGAAGGTGGCCTTGATGAAGAACTTCTCCCTAGTCAGGTTCTCGATCACCTCGGACTTGAGTCCGCAGTGCTCGAAGAAACTGTCCAAACCAGAGCAGGCTTGGGAGAAGTGGCAGCTGAGGCGGAGTGCGAGCACTGCAATCCACCTTTACCAACCCACCGCTTGAGCGGCTCATTGGGGCGAACTGCTGCTGCTTCTCGGGGCGGTGCTGGCATGGTTACCTGTGCACCCTGGGATGCTGCTGGCGTGGCGACTGGGGGGGCGAGTGTGGGGAGAGAGAGGGGTGGAGAGAGAGTGGGGGGAGAGAGAGGGGGAGAGAGAGGGGGAGAGAGAGGGGGAGAGAGAGGGGGAGAGAGAGGGGGAGAGAGAGGGGGAGAGAGAGGGGGGAGAGAAAGGGGGGAGAGGGGGGGAGGGGAGAGAGGGGAGAAAGCGGGGGAGAGAGGGGGAGAGAGGGGGAGAGGGAGGGGGGAGAGAGAGGGGGGGAAGAGAGAGGGGGGAAGAGAGAGGGGAGGGAGAGAGAGGGGAGAGAGGGGAGGGGGAGAGACCCGAGCCGAGGCGCGAGCGAGCGGGCGAGAGAGCGAGTGTCGACCAAACGAGTGCCGGTTAGGCCGATACAGTCTTCAGCTATGATCTCTGGTCTTCAGTCGACAGGGCAACTTTTGAACAATGGGGGGGGAGGGGGGAGGAGGGAGGAGTGGGAGGTGACGTCTGTCGCAGCGCGTGCAGATGGCAGGCAGGCAGAACCATTGTCACATCATCAGCGAAAAACAGGAGTTTTGATTTCAAAGTTTGATCGGATTTGTGAACAGTTTTATTAATAACTCAAGAAATAAAGCACGGAATTTTCAGGTAAACTGATTTCGGACTCCAGGGGGTAAATCTCTACCAGAATATGTAAAAAATTTCCCATTCGCACGTTGTTTTTTCGAGAAGATGTGAAAACACAAAAACAAATAAAAAAGTACACACACACACATCCAAGATCAGAGTTTTATAGTTATAAGGGTATGATTGAATCAAAAACAAGAATTATAAATTCACATTTCAAAAATGGTTTCACAATTCAGTAGTACTGATTTTCAGTATTCTATTGTGATATTTGAGAACATGAGGTTGCATGCAAAATACTAATTATCAAAAACCCAGTTTCTGTGTAGTACGTTCTATTGCATTTATGTGAGAAATACCAATTACCCCAACAAAATACTGATTTTCAGCCATCAAAATACGGAAATGCTCGGTGAAACTTGGCAATTAATCACAATCACATTGTGTTTGAGAATTCAAAATGTGATTTGTGATCTTGTTTATGAGTCATCATGGAACTAGAATAATATGACAGTAAAATAGGTTAGTTTGAAAGCGATCATAGTAATGTAAATGCACCATTTAGTTTGACTTCAATTTTCATGATGGAAATTGAAGTCGAACTAAATGTTGTATTCACATCACTATTCCATGTTGAAATTGATGTGATGTGAAGTTGTTAGGTCAGGAGGACCATTAAAGGTGCACTGCGCGCACTAACACAGTCGAACGGTAACAGGAAATCAAATCAACACACAAAACATTTTCTAAATAAAGGTTTTCTTTACTGCAAAAACTTACAGTATTTCATTTGCAATTTTTGCATGCTCCTTTATAACATTTTACATAACATTTTACAACAGTACAATTTGATTATTAAAACAAGGACAACTTCAATTCTTGATTTAAAAAAATGTATACAACAATGACGCCAATCATCCCATTCCACACACTCATTACTCTTGACTCAACCAAAAATATTTCTGAAATATTGGTCATAAATTTGGTGCAAAAATGCTCCAAAATAAGGCTCAGAATGCACCAGAGAGCATCTAAAATCCCAGAGCATCCAGGGCCCTTAAGCGGGCCCTGGACCCCGGCTGCGAGGGACATCAAGCTTTGCGCTCGTGATGTGCGTTGCGCGCACATTACTTCACATCCTGTCATGCCCACCTCCCTTTTTGAAAAACTTCGTATGGGCCTGTGGTGATGTGATCGCAAAAGGGATACATCGTGGTGAACTATGGAACTGGTTAATCAACTTTTAATAGAGGATGAGATCCTTTCTTTCTGCTTTGCACAGCTAACAAGTGGCTGAAGATCCTGCTGAGAATGAGAGACGACAGTTACAGACATGGGTGGTGTAAGTGTTCAATCAATAAAAGCCTACATGCAAGCTGGAGAACAGACTGATTAGTAAAGTTTACATTGCTTGCCAGCTTATAAAGAACTTGCATTGAAATACACTGTCCACACTAATTGTTTACTGTTTAGTATTTTGTGGTGTGTGCAGGCAGAAGCTGATTGGCAAACTATTCTAAGTCAACCATAAAAATTCCATCAACTGTGAATTGGTCTTGGCAGATAAGGCTTCCGCTCATTCTTCTCAAAGAAATCCTGGAAGATAATTGCAAAGCAGTTATATTTTAAATGCTAATGGTGCAGAATGTTGTATATGGTTTGAAGCTACCAGATAATGAAATTCAGAGATAAAATGCGTTTATATATTTTGCATGAAAGTAATATTTATAGGACGCAGCACAGAATGCCACAGGAGAACCTTTTTTCCTGTGGCTATCAAACTGTACAACTCCTCCCCCTTCTGTCATGGGGTAGACTGACTCCCCTCCCCCACTCCCCAATCTTTGCACATCCCCAATCCTGAACTTTCCACTCGTCACTTTAATATCATGTTTCATGTATCTTGTTATGGTTTATGACTGTTGGCAGACCAATTTCCCTCCTGGAATAAATAAAGTTCTATCGTATCGTATTGTATCGTATGATTGGGTGGGTTTTAGAGTTCTGTGTAGAGGTGTTTTGCGGGACAGCAGGGTACACCACCAAGCAGCAGGATGGTACCGGTCTATCACCACTAGCTCACCTGGCCGTGCACAGTCTAAGTGTCTTGAAATCTGCAGATCTTGACTTTACAAAGTCCACTAAATGATACACAGTTTTGGTGTCCGAGATTAGCCGTTACCTTGAGCGATGCTACATCATCATCACTGTCCTTTCTCCACATTCATCACTATTTCCTCTCCACCTTCTGGCCAGGTTATTGTTCTTGGGTGCTTAGAATTCAGAAGATACAAGGCTTTACTTTACTTTTTGTTTGTGATACAGCAGGGACCCCCTATACTAACACTAAGGACAATTTACAATTTTACCAAAGCCAATTACCTACAAACCTGTACATCTTTGGAGTGTGGGAAGAAACTGGAGCACCCATAGAAAACTCACACGGTCACAGGGAAAACATACAAACTCTGGATTTTCAGCACGAGTAGTTAGGATTGAACCCTGGTCTCTGACGATGTAAGACAGCAATTCTACCGCTGCGCCACTGTGCCACCCACTTTTTTTTTAGAAGTATTTTTAAAAAGGCTGATGTTGCGATATGCGGATGGGAGAGATGGGAATTGGGGATTAGTTGGTGAATGCTCACACTATCAAGATTAGAAGAGAGAGAAGTGGGAAGTGAGAAGGGCAATTACATGCAAGATTTTTCTTGCCTTTAATGATTTCAGGACACAAAGTGTTGGAGTAACTCAGTGGATCAGCTGCATCTCTGGAGCACATGGATAGGTTATGTTTCAAGTTGGGATAGCAGATGGTTGGACAAAGTCCAGAGTTCAAAAGACAGAAGGCTGGAGACAAAAGTCTAAAGAGTTGCAAATTGTGAACCCAGAGGAAGGAATGTAGGTGGAGAGGGGAGAGAGAAATAGGTGTGGGACGAGGTGGGGAATATTAACAATGCCTTTAGCTATCACCAGTGCTGTAATGGGCAGTGCTATCTTCTCATTGGCACTGGGCATGTGAACATATTGGTAAGAGCTGTTCCCAAAACTTGTTTCACAAGAGAGAGAAAGGTTCATCTGTGAGTTGCTCAGGAGATGGGAATGAAGTGGATTAAAAACTGGCACCTTTTCCTCTTGGCACATGATCCATGAAGCTGCCAATGCAATGACCACAGATGCTGAATCCTGCTCTCAACCACTCTCTGCCATTGTCGGTGCTGCCTGGGTCAAATTCTCTTCATGCGGAACTACTAACAACTGCTCCAGCCCCATTGCAACTTGATTCTAAAAAGTGCAGTCAACTTTAGCAGGAGCTAGCCATTCAGAATGTTGGCCCTCAGCTCACCCATCCAGCCAGTCAGCATTGTGGTCGGTGTTATTTAGGAGCTAAAGTCCTTAACATGAACGAACTGCATTAAATTAGCCTGCTACTGAAATCAGTGGATGCTGATGAGTAACCTATGGTGACTCCTGCATTTGTTTCTGGGGCCTGACAAACTTAGTTCTTTTGACGGAAATTGCCAAAAGAATCAGATGTTTAATGTTATTCCTATGAAACAGCTGGAAGATGGAATTGAAGGACTTGGAATTGTGTCAAACGTCTGGTCGGAAGCAGTGAAGCAGGGACTGGAGGTGCAGGCTGAGCACTTGAGTAAAAGCTCAGGGTATGTGAGTGTCTGGCTGCTGGGATATTTGATGACAATCTAATTGGCCCTGGCATGAAAAGACAATCACATACAGAGTATCAGAGCCACATGAGTGCACTACATTGCTTCTTTCAGGAATGTGGCAGATGTCACCAATCACAACAAAGTCTCTTGTCATCCTGTGCAAATTGTTCTCCTTCACTTCCTCCTCCCTTAACAAAGAAACCATGAAATGGGCATCCCCAAGGGGAATTTTGCCATATTATAAATTCACAGAGACTTTCTTTTTAATAAGACATTTTCAATTGATAAAGAGGCTCAATGTAAAAGTGCAAACATTTTCTAAATAAACCATTTCAAGGTAAAATTATAACTTTCTCCAAAAGTTTTCTGGCTTGGATTCTCATTCCTCCTGCAGTTTGCATATTCAGCCAGTTAAGGTGAGTGAGCATTCTGGTGGATTCAGTGAAAGACATAAATCATTTTACTGTTCTAACATCATTTGAATATAATTGCCAAACAACCCATTCAATTTCCCACCACTGAAAGCCAACTTGTTGGCAGCAAGTTTTTTTAACTTCCAAAGAGCTTGGTGATAAAATAGACTGGGGCACCTTACTGGTTTCTGTGTTGTTTTAGTTGTTTTTGTTCTGTTATAGTTGTTTTTGCTGAATATTAAACTGATCTGGGCAGCACAGTGGCGTAGCGGTAGAGTTGCTGCCTTACAGAGCCAGAGACCTGGGTTCAATCCTGACTATGCATCCTGGTTGTACAGTTTTTTACGGTCTACCCATGATCTGCGTGGGTTTTATGCTGGGTCAAAAATAAATTATCAGTTGGACCAGGTAAGCAGACATAATCGTGCTCGATGAACAATGTAGGGCAACCCTTATACAAAGTCTATAGTAGTTTGTTGTTGAGGGTTATGGTTTGGGTTGTGCGGTGTAATTTAAGATCCTGCTGGTTGATAGGAAGAAACTATTCTTGAACCTGGAGGTTCTAACAGTTCTCAGGCTCCTGTACTTTCTTCCAGATTGTAGGAGTGGGATATGAGCATGGCCAGGATGGTATGGGTTTGTGAGGTTATTTTCTCATGTGAGCTCAATACCTGTGATGAACCAAGCAATTTAGTTTAGTTTAGGTTAGAGATACAGTGCGCAAAAGGCCCTTCTGCCCACCGAGCCTGTACCGACCAGCGATACCTGCACATTAACACTGTCCTACACACACTAGGGACAATTTACACTTATCCCAAGCCAATTAACCTACAAAAGCCAATTAACGTACAAACATGTACATCTTTGAAGTGTGGGAGGAAACAAAGATCTCAGAGAAAACCCACGTGGTCACGGGGAGAACGTACAAACTCTGTACAGCACCCGTATTTGTGATCGAACCCGGGTCTCTGGCTCTGCAAGGGCTGTAAGGCAGCAACACTGTCACTGTGCCACCGTGCTGCCCTGTTCACTACTTTTTGTAACCTCCTACGTTCTTGGGCCTTCGAGTTACTAAACTAGGCTTTGATGCTGCCAGTCAGTATGCTCTCCACTTTACACCTGTAGAAGTTCCGGGGAGCTGCACGCATGACGGGAGTGTCCCAGGGAGATGCGCACGTGGCGGGCGTGTCCCGGGGAGCTGCATGGGCCCGATCCACTCGCCGAACAACCGCGGCACCAACGACCGGAGCGACGACCGACGACCGGAACGCGCCCTTGTAGGCCTGACTCGCCACACAGGCCTCCCAGAGAACTGTGGAGAAGCTGTGTGGCGAGACCTGTCTGGGCCGAAGAAGCCTCCGTGGCAGCGGTGATGGGAGCCTCAGCAGCAGCTTGTGCCTCGATGGCATGTCTTTTTCATTTTTTCACTTTTAATTTTAAGTTTTTGTGTACCTTGTTGTGTGTTGTGACTGTCGGCAGACCAATTTCTCCCTGGGGATGAATAAAGTTTATCGTATATCGTATCGTTATCATTCCAGAAATTCTTTAGCAACATGCCGATTCTCCTCAAAGGATAACATTTCCAATCATATCCTTGTTATCCCACATACAAACCACCACATTATTCCCCCACTCCACCTACTGTCCCTCTACTTCTCTCTAATTTGCAACATCTAGTCAGTTAATTTAGAGTTTTTGCCTATCTTATGGATTGTTTTGAATTTTCATCCCAATCCTGCTTCGAGAAGGAATGACATTTCTGAGTTATTCATTTACAAGCAAATTTGGCTTCCTGAATGGA
Source organism: Malacoraja senta (assembly GCA_038087875.1). Taxonomy (NCBI): domain Eukaryota; kingdom Metazoa; phylum Chordata; class Chondrichthyes; order Rajiformes; family Rajidae; genus Malacoraja; species Malacoraja senta. Next base: position 32,435,341 of record CM075986.1, on the reverse strand, counting down.
AGTAGGATTTCAAACATGGTTGAAACTCTTTGGTACATTTTATATTTAAAACCTCTGAAGCAGAACCATTAGTTTCTGAAATAAATTCAAAGGAAAGGATTAAAAAGAACTCGCATTTCCGAAGGTAGCAATTAAAATAATATTGTAGTGGGAAATACTTAAACCATGCAGCATTGTATGTGCAATCCTCCAATAAATGCATTGTCTACATTTACTTCAAGGTGCCTTTCAGTACAAGCACCTTCATGTTATCTTTTGTGGGGTTTTTCCTCTGGTCTTTATGCCTGAGAATGGAGTTTCTTTTTTGGAATTAAGAAGCTTTACTAATGAATTCATTTGCAATAATTGTCCCTTAATGATTTTTGCACTCAACATTTAGCCAGACTTCTGACAAAAGAAATTATCGAACTCACTAAGGCATGATAATGGATCTGTTTATAGCAGTCCCTGATGTAATATTTATATATATAAATAATTTTCATAAAATGCATTCTCATATATTAAAGCTTGAAGAGTGAAGTAAATTAGAGCATAATATATATCTTTCTGCCTAGTAGGGATGTGGTATATGTTTAATAAGATCTAGTTTCACCTCAGCATATGAAGGCCTTCCTTTATTAGTTGAATTCTAGTCCAGGACTTACCTTCCTCAATTAACCATTCTTCTCCTGTCTTGTTTTTATTTTCTTCCTCTGATACAAAACAAAGGAAATTATTCGATTACTCCAGCCACTTAGGTATCGTTACATTTAGAACAGGTTATTAAAAGTTACAAATGGAAGTAGTGCTCTTCAAATGTTCTTTAATCTTGAAAGAGAAAATCAGCCAAGGCTTTTGATCACCATTTAACAAGCATCAACAGCAATTTAGATGCATAGATATTGAAGGCAATTTTGACTTTAGGCAATAGTGTCAAATATGTAAAATTGGCTTGTCCGTTGTTTATCCAACCATTTAGCAGTATTATAAATTTTCAGCACCATTAACTTCAGAAGCCAAGGCATCAGAAGAGCTGTTTAAATGGGCAGCCAAGCTGATGTTGAACATTTTACACCATTGTGTTAGCTCAGATTATCTTTCTGAAGCAGGGCCAGGATGAGACAATGCTGGCAGCTTTTCTGAGATTTCATATTCTGTTTAATCAGGATTGAGTGTCCTCTTGGGAAAGTTACTGAACAACAACATAAAATTAACCATATCCTCGCAAATATCTCCACCAGAAATGGTGGATATGAATACTTTCTTGGATTACTTTATTCCTTGAAATGCAGGAGGTTGAAGGGTAATCTTATAGAAGTGTATAAAATCATGAGGGGAATACATAGCGTGAATGCCAGAGGAGTGGAACCAAAAACCAGAGGACATAGATTTAAGGTTTGAGGAGCAAGATTTAATAGGAACTGAGGGGCAACTTTTTCACTCAGAGGGTCATGGGTATATGGAACAAGCTTCCAGAGGAGGTAGTTGAGAGAGTATTATGACATTATTTAAAAGACAATTGGACAGGTACATGGATAGGAAAGGTTTAGAGGAATATAGGCCAAATGCACAGGAAATGGGATGAGCTTGGTAGGACATCCTGATCGGATTGGATGAGTTGGGCTGAATGGCCTATTTCCATGCTCTATGACACCATTAGGAATTAGTGGGAAAGTGGGTTTGAAAGAGGGAAATAAATCACCTTAAAAGCAACCATTACCAAGATGGTTACCATCACGAAGAAACATTTGTTCAAGAAGGAACTGCAGATGCTGGAAAATCGAAGGTAGACAAAAATGCTGGAGAAACTCAGCGGATGAGGCAGCATCGGAGAAAGGAGAACTTCTTCACAGTTGGCATACCTTGAGGAGATTTCGAAAAGTGGAGAAGATGAAATGTTTAAGAAGGAACTGCAGATGCTGGAAAATCGATGGTAGACAAAAATGAAGGTAGACATCAAGGGTGCTGCCTTACCCGCTGAGTTTCTCCAGCATTTTTGTCTAATCATGAAGAAACCGATTGATTGCCAGACTGTGTGAATCTTGAAACCAACTTCAGAAACCATAGTTTAGAAATATAAATGAAGTTAAATGGAAATATAGTGTTTCAGCTACAGAGAAAATGCAGATTTAAAAAAGTGCAACGGCCGTGATGTGGTAGATCAGGAGATTAGGAGTACATTCTTATGGGCCTGTCCCACTGTACGAGCTAATTCAAGAGTTCTCCCGAATTTCCCCTGATTCGAATTCAGAGAATTATGGTAATAGCCGCTCGTGGGTACTCGGAGCTCTCGTGGACATTTTTCACATTGTTGAAAAATCTTCACGAGTCTTCACGAGCTTACCGCGTTTCCCGAGTACCTGCCGTTAGCGTTACGAGCCGCTAAGAGACGTTCCGAGCTCCGACGTACCCGCTACGTACATTCTACGTGCTTACCACGAGTTTGATTTTTTTTTAAACTCGGGAGAGCTCTTGAATCAGCTCGTACAGTGGGACAGCCCCTTTAGCATATGAGAGGTCCTATCAAGAGTCTGATAAGAGTGGGAAAGTTCTTGAATCTGTTCTTGAATCTGGTGGTATGTAATTTCAAGCTTTTATATCTCTGCTCGACGAGAGAGGAGAGAAGAGCGAATGACGAGGATGTGAGTGGTCTTTAATTAAGTGGCAGCTTTCCAAATGCAGCATGAAGTACAACCGAGAGCATTCTCAATAGAGAGAAAGATATAAGAACCAGAGAACGCCAAACGGCTGCTGTGTAAATGGCCAGGAGAAAATTAAAATCTTTCTGAGTAGTACTTTACCTCCAGCATTGAAATATTTGGAAAAGTAACTGGGTGTATGTACAAAACATTATTAGCTCATTAAAGCAGACAATTTGAAAGAATTAATCAATGGGGTGGGAGGCTGGTTTACATAATGCAATGGGCTGGAATATCTTGGGCAGAGCACTTTCCATATCAAGCTGTGACGCGTTTGGATAGGATGCTTTCAGTGGTGCATCTGCAGAAATTTGTAAGAGTCATTGGAGACATATCAAATTTCCTTTGCTATCTGAGGAAGTAGAGGTATTAGTGTGGTTTCTTGGTCATAGCATGCATGTGGTTCGTCAAGGCTGAATTACTGATGATAGTTACACCAAAGAACTTGAAGTTCTCGACCATTTTCACTTCACAATGGTGCTGTATCTTCTCCCCCTTCGGTCAAGCGGAAGAGCCAAATCCTTCCCTGCTGCTATCAGGTTACAGAATGGACCTCTCATATGCCTGGCGTGCAGCCCCAATCTCCCAACCTACCTCAATGCAGCCCTTAGACTTTTGAAAGTACTTTATCTGCAACTGTAAACCTGTTATGCTGCAACACTATATTCTGCATTCTTGTTATTTTTCCCTTTGCACCACCTGTTGTAATTGTGTACAGTTTGATTGTACTCATGTACCATATGATTTGACAGGATATCATGCTAACAAAGTTTTTTAATGTATCTCGGTACATGACAATAATTACAGTAACTAATACCAATACCAATTCAGAAACTTTGATGCGGTTTGGGGTGTGCACTTCACCCAACTGATGACCAGCTTCTTCGTGCTGCTGACACTGGCAGAGAGTTTCTCTTGAAAACATGCTCATAAACTCTCTATCTTCCTGTATTCCATCAGATTGTTATTTGAAATCTGGCAAATTACAGTGGTGTCAGCTGCAAACTTGTAAATGGAGCAGAATTAGAGCAGAATTTGGGCACACAGTCATAAGTGTGTAGGGAGTCTAGCAATGGACACATCCTTGTGTTGAAAATGATCATAGAGGATGTTCTGTTGCCTTTCATCTCTGATTGCGGTCTTTGGGTTAGGAAGTCAAGGATCAGGTTGCAGAGAAGGGTGCTGAGTCCTAGGTCCAGGATTTGTTTGGTTGGAATTAAGGCATTGAAAGCAGAGCTATAGTCAACAGATAGGAATATAATGTAGGTGTCCTTGTTATCCAGATGTTCCAGTGATGAGTGTAGAACCAAGAAGATGGCTGTCAGGGAGAGATGAGATGATGTGCACTATGACCAGCCTCTTGACGCACTTCATGATGGTGAATGCCAGTGACACAGGATTGTAGTCATTAGAGCACTCTGCCTTGTTTGACATCAGGATGATAGTGGTCTTAAAGAAAGTGGGGACCACATTTTTATTGGTTCTATGGCATTACGTGCAGCCATGTTTAAGGGAACTGATTTGGACAATTCAAACCATTCACCCAGCAATAAAATACAACCGAGAGCATTCTCAATGGAAAGAAAAATATAATAACCAGAGAATGCCAGAAGGCTGCTATGTAAATGGCTGGGAGAAAATTAAAATCTTTCTGAGTAGTACTTTACCTCCAGCATTGAAACATTTAGAAAAGTGACTGGATGTATGTCTAAAACATTATTAGATCATAAAAGTAGACAATTTAAAAGAATTATTCTGGTTCTGCAACAAACATATTGAATACGATTAAGTATGGAATAATGACTAAGCAATGAATATCAACCCTCAAAATGAATCCCTTCACAAATGATTCATTTTACTACTGCTACTGTAATAGTAAATATCCCAGCTGGAGATTTAACATAAACTAAAGCTAGACTGTGTATTTGTGTAACATCTTTAATGAAAATGTGAACAATTTTTTTTATATATGTGTGTGCTTTCATACACTTTAAGAACGTGACTTACATTATTGCTGAGATGAGAATGGTCCAATTGCTCAAAAGTTGTTTTTATTCCTCTTCATAATACAGATACCCTGATGAAAGGAATTAATTTTGAATGGACAAAATAATCAAAATAATGGATTGGCAAAAAGCAAGAAGAACACATTTGGGTAACAGACATAAAACAGCTAGGTCATAAAACAATGTTATCTCATTATTTGATTTGGCTGGTTTTAATTGTGTCTGAACCCAGAGCAGAACAGCTGATAGAGTTGCTTTCTCACAGTGCAAAAGACCCAAGTTCAATCCTGGTGCTGTTCCTGCAGAGTTTGAATGTTCTCCTGTGACTGCGTGAATATTTCTCTGGATGCTCTGGTTTCTTCCTGGCCCATTCTTGATCACGTGTGTGTCCAAAAACATGAAAAATTGTGGAATACATCTCTTCTAATTCTGAAAGCATTACAGGTGTATTGTTTTGTGCTGAATATATGGTTCATATTATTTTTGAAGTTTATCAAGTGAAATTTTTATGTTATGCTGACAATGTTCAAGTTCAAGTTCAAGTTTGCATTTATTGTCACTTAACCAATTTATATACAGTTACATTTGAGTTACCATACGGCCATACTAAGTGAAAAGAACACAATACACACATAAAATAAAATGTAACATAAACATCCACCACAGGGGAATCAACATTCCTCATTGTGATGGAAGGCAATAAAGTTCAGTCATCTTCCTCCTTTATTCACCCGTGGTTGGGGCCTTAGAACCCTCGGCAGTTCGCTGCTACGGACGGTCCGATGTTCAGGCCCTCTCGTCAGGTTGATCGAAACTCCGACGTCGGGACGGATTGGAACACTCCGCGGCATGGATTTCCCAAGTCAGCCGCTTCTTACTGGAGACCACGGCTTCACGGTGTTAAACGTCCACAGGGGTTCGCGGTCGGAGCACTTCTGGCGACCCTCGGCAAAGGATCGCAGCTCCGCGATGTTCTGCGCAGGGTCTGCGGCTTGAAGCTTCAGGCCGGTCTCCAGGAAAGGCCGCAAACAATCCAGTTGTTAGGCCATGGTGGGGAGAGGGGTGTGGAGATGAGACACTGAGAAAGTCGCATCTCCGTTGAGGTAAGTGACTGATGAAAGTTTCCCCCTATTTCCCCCACTCCCCCACATAAACTAACCAAGAAACATTGAAACACACATTTAAAACATACTTAAAATAATAAAAACAGAGATGGGTCATGACAGACTGCTGGCGAGGCAGCCAATGCTGAATATTTGTTTAGGGTCAGAGGTCAAATATGACTGGTCACGTGTGTGACCTCACACGGAAGCTTTTTTTCATAACTCAGTTTTATCTTACAAACTCTGTCAATTTTAAAATGCAAGAATGTTCATATCTTTAGCAGACATGCATTATAGTTCTGTAGGTAGGAAAATTGCAATGAATAAGATGAATCTCTTACAATAATTCTTTAATGTGTGATGCCATCTGGTCACGTGTGTGATATTTTGGTTCACTTTGCTAAGAATGGCCCTCCTATATCCCAAAGATGTGCGGGTTTGTAGGTTAGTTGTCTATAGTTGCCCGTAACATGTGGAAAGTGGATGAGAAAGTGGCATAACATAGAACTAGTGTGAATGGATGATCAATGGTCGACATGGACTTGGTGGGCTGAAGGGCCTGTTTTCATGCAGTATCCTTCAATCAATCAAAAAATATCCTGGCAAAAGTGGATTGGGATGCTGGAGGGTAAAACAACATCCAATGAGTGGGAGGCAGTTCAAAGCATGAGAGTAAGAGTTCAGTCTGAGTGTTCCTACAAGGGTAAGAAGCAGGGAAGGTTAGAGAGGGAACATTGTTTAATGAAGGATAATGAAAATTTGATCAGAGGAAAAAGTAAGCCTATGTCAGGTATAGGAAATTAATATTGAACTCGTCCTTTGTGCGGATGTAGGAGAGAACTTTAAAAGGATATTAGGAAGGCCAAAAAGGACCATGAAAAGACCTTGACAAGTAGGATAAAGGAGATTCCTAAAACGTTTTCTAAGTCTATTGAAACAAGAGGGAAGCCAAAGAAAAAGTAAGTCCCTTAGGGATAGTCTATGTGTGGATCCGTGGGATGTGAGCCTCAATGAATACTTCTCATCGGTATTCATTGGGGGGAAGAATATGGAGACTGGAGAGTTAAAGAAAGTACTCGCTGATATTCGGTAACATGTCTGTTTCAGAAAGGAGGAAGTGTTAGAAATACTGGCACACAGTAAGGTGATTAAATCCCCGGAGCCTGATGATTTATTCCAGGATGCTAAAAGAAGTAAGAAAGGAGATTTCCGGGGCTTGGACAGAAATGTTTACATCTTTGATAGCCATGGTTGAGGTGCCAGCAATTAATAGCCATGGGCAAGGTGCCAGAAAATTGGAGGACAGCTAATGTTTTCCCGACCAGAAATCTGTACTAAAAGGATCGGTGCTCTGACCTTTGTTGTTTGTAATAGAAATACATGTCTTGGATGAGAAAGTAGGTGGTCTGATTAGTAAATTTGCAAATGACACAAAAATTGGTGGAGCAGTAGCGACAAAATTTGTTCAATGATGCGACAGGTGAACATGGATCAGCTGGAAAGTTGGATGGACTAATGGCAAATGGAATGTAATTCAGACAGGTGTGAAGCGACAAGTGAATGTTCACAGTCTTTTTCCCAGGGAAGAGGATATTCTAAAGCTAGAAGGCACAGGCATTAGGTGAGAAGGGAGAGATTTAGGAGGGATATTAGATGCAACTTTATCACTCAGAGGGTAGTCCGTATCTGGAATGTGGTGCCAGATGAAGCTATAGAATCGGAAACAATTACAACCTCCAAAAGACATTTGGATAGATATATGGATAAGAAGGGTTTAGACTGGCGCAGTCTGATTCATGACTGACTTTGAAGTGAAGCTGGGCAAGGCTGTGGGAGGAGCTTAAGCAATGAATTCAATGGGCTCGCCAAATTCAAACGGTATGTTAAAAAGATGTTATAAATGGAAGGGAAACTATTGACTCCAATTAAGGTTCCTGCTTGGTATTTATTTGTTTCAGTTACCAGGGCCCCCATAAACCCTTGGGGCTCCCCTTCTCACAGTTTTCAGTCTGTGGCCCCCTTCATATGGTCTGCGTTGAGAATGGCTGGTTTGGAGGGAACTTGGACCAAATGCAGGCAAGTGGGACTAGCCCAGATTAACAACCTTGGTTGGCATGGAGAAGTTGCACTAAAGGACCCGTTTCCATGCTGTATGATTCTATGAGGTAATGCACTGAGAAATCAATTTCTTATAGAACATAGCAGAAAGTACAGGAATACATAGAGTTTAATAGCAGGAACAACAGGAGTGTTAATGTACAGAGAGACCTTGCACTGCAGGAACATAGCTCCCGGAAATTGGAGGCACAAGTGGTTAGGGATAATAGAGAAGGTGTTTGATATGCTTACCTTCATAGGCCAGGGCATTGAGGAAAAGAGTTTGGAAGTCATGTTGCAGCTGCACATAACATTGGTTAGTACACACTCAGAATATTCTGCACAGTTCCGGTTGTACACCATAGTATTCATGAGAGGTATAGATCGGGTAGATGCACAGAGTCTCTTGCCCAGAGTAGGGGAATTGATCAGAGGGCCAGAGGTGGTGGAAAAGATTTAATAAATTTAATAGGAATGTGAGGGGTAACTTCTTCGCACAAAGGGTGGTGGGTGTATGGATCAAGCTGCCAGAGGAGAGGGTTGAGGTTGGGACTATCCCAATGTTTAAGAAACAGTTAGACAGGTTAGGACAGGAGGGTTATGAACCAAACGCAGGCAGGTGGGACTAGTGTAGCTGGGGCATGTTGGCCGCTGTGGGCAAGTTGGGCCGAAAGGCCTGTTATCAAAACTGTATCACTATGATTCTATGACTTTATGACTGTAGGAAGGATGTGGGAGCAACAGCAGCAAAAGTAATTGAGTGATTATGAGGAGAAATTTGATGAGCAGGGTTTATTCTAACTGGAAAATAGGAGGCTAAAGAGTGTTTCTATGGTCATTTATAAAATAATGAGGAGTGCAGATAACATAGATAGTCTGAGCCTTTTTCCCTATAGCAGAGATGTTTGCAACTAGAGGACATAGGTTTAAGGTGAGAGGGGAGAAATTTAAAGGTGATCAGAGAGATAGGTTTTTCCTACAGTGGGTAGTGGCTATCTGGAAAGAGCTGGCAGAGGAGTTGGTGGAAGCAAGTATAATTACAACAATTAAAAGGCATTTGGACAGATAGGGAATACATAAATGGTTGCAGGCCTGATGCAGGCAAATGGGATTAGAGTAGATGAGCATCGTGGTCATCGAAGATAAGGTGGGCTGTGCTTTATGATTCTATGATTCTCAGGGCTATCTTTCACAAATATATCTGGTTGCACTTTATCAAGATAAATAGTGATCAAGTTGGGATTGTGGAGGGTGGGGTTATGGGTGGCTGGGAGAGTGGGAAGTTCTTCTGTCCACTCTCCCGGGTGGCCGTAAAACCTGAAGACATTTCATTCATTGATTAAAGGACATGCAGTAAGTTAATAAAATCTCACCACCATTTCGGTGAAGCAAAACAATCAGAGCTACCTTCACTTGAGAAGGAATGGGTGATTGTTTTGAGTCGCGACCCTTCTTCAGACATTCTTTCTTATGCAGAGGCCAAGAGATTCAATAATGCAGGTTCTGTTTATTTCTGAGCAAAGAAATTGAAAATGAAACAGCAATCCATATCCAGGTCATTTCAGGTCACGCAAAACATAAATATTGATTAGGCATTTCCATGTATGAGTTGCTTTCATGCAGTGATCACTATTTCAATGTAGATCACAAAATGTCAATATTGCTGGGAAAAGTCGACTATGTTGGAGTTTTGTGGGACACCCGAGACGTCCTCGTTCTTTAGTAAATGTAGTTTCCCCCCTGCAGTCATAGCTGGATCCCTCACCTACATCTCCTCTGTCTCCTATAGTTCTGCTCTCGCCCATTCTCCCCCCAGATAGAACAAGGATAGAATACCCCTGGTCCTCACATTTCAGCCCACCGGCCTCTGGTGGGCTGAAACAACCTTTCCAATATGATCTCACCACCAATCACATCTTCCCATCCCCACCCGTTTCCCCCTTCCACTGAGATTGCTCTTTCTGCAACTCCTTGATTTACTCAACCTTTCCTACACAAACATCCCCTCCCAGGGCACTTTTCCTTGCAACTGCAGGGGTCATAAGGCCAGAAGTATTGGAGCAGAATTAGGCCATTCAACCCATCAAGCCTATTCTGCCATTCAATCATGGCTGATCTATCTCTCCCTCCGAACCCCATTCTCCTGCCTTCTCCCCATAACCCCTGACGCCCAAACAAATCAAGAATCTATCTGTCTCTGCCTTAAAAAATATGCAGTGAATTGACCTCCACAGCCTTCTGTGGCACCTGTCCCTACCTGTCCCGACATCTCCTCCCTCACATCAATCCAGGAACCCCAGCAGTAATTCAAGGTGAGATAGAGGTTCACATGCACCTCTTCTAATCTCATCTTCTACTTCCAGTGATCTTGATGCGACTTCCTTTAAATCACTGAGACCAAGACATCGGCAACTTTCACCAAACACGTGCTTGGTCTGTCAAGGCTTACAGGATCTTCCGGTTGCTAACCATTTTAACTCTAATTCCCATTCCCATACTGACTTTTCTGTCCTGGGCCTCCTCTATTGCTAGGGTGCGCCCTGTCCCCGCCCCCCCTGTTTCCCCCCCTTTCTTCTCTGTGCCTCACCTGGACCAGCACCCCTTCCTCTCCTTGCCTCCAATTCCCCCTACATTCCGTCCTCTGGCTTCACAATTTGAAACATCTATCCCTAACTAACATCTTTTCTCTTTTCATTTTTGTCTTCTGTCCACCCACCTGTCTATCAAAACCCCTCCATCACCTGTATCCACCTATCACTCCCCATGCTTTGTCCTGCTTTCATCTCTTCCAGCTCTCTTCCCCTACCCCGACCACAGTCAGTCTGAAGAAGGGTCCCAACCCAAAATGTCACCTACCCACTCTCTCCACACGCTGCCTGACCCGCTATGTTTCTCCAGCATTTTGTGTCTTTCCAGGTTGGAGTTACTCCCTGATCACTCCCAGAACAATCAGTTTTTGCCAGCTAAACTGGGATCCTATTATGGTAAGTAGTTTACTGTCTATTCTTTGTGCCCATCTATCATGGAAATTACTTCCTATTGAACCCATCCCCTTGACTTCACTGGCATCAACCCTCCAATGGCAGATAGACACAAAATGTGACACAAAATTCAGACTGAAGAAGGGTCTCGACCTGAAACGTCACCCAATCCTTCTCTCCAGAGATGCTGCCTGTCCCGCTGAATTACTCCAGTATTTTGTGTCTATCTTTGATTTAAATCGGCATCTGCAGTTCTTTCCTACACAACCCTCGAATGGCCCCTGACTCCCAACTTCCAATGGCCGTCTTTGCTCTAATATTTGAGTGGTTGAATAACAAACCTCTCCCCCACATCACCCATCATCCACACTCGTCCACACTAGTCTTAATTGAATCCCAAACACATGGCCTTCTTTCACAATCTCACCACCCTGCAACTAACCTTGATTTCAAATGGCAATTTCTCCTCCGTGCATTCTTTATCATGCAACAGGAAAAAAGTAAAGTAAAGGGGACCAAAGCAGCATTTGTGCACAATGCAATGATCATATATTATGCTATCCCACACACTGCAATATCTGGGGCTCAATCTCTTTATGTGTCTAATGTTTTGTTGTCTTTGCCGAGCTTTCCTCATCAAATAAACAATATTTGTAACATATTGGGTGCACAGTTGATTGTAATATTCAGCACATTTCAGGTCTAAACATAGACTGTGATGAATTAAACAGATATGAGGTTAGCAATCATTGAAGGACAACATGGAAAGGAAAACCGGTGCAGCAGGAAAATGGGAAATGAGTGATGCATTACTATGACAATTTTGTCATGAAAGGTATATCACTCCTTCCAGTGTTTTGCATTGGTTTACTCTCCACTCTGCTCTTTACAGTAAACTATTTTTTCCGCAGTGACTGGGCCTCGTCTCCACCCTGTCCTTGGCTGATTTCTGGTTTAATTTTACAGTCTGCAGTTCCACAGCCTGTAGCTTCCAGGGTGGCAACAGCCTGCTGCCATGTAATACTTCACCCAGCACTCAGTTTAAGTCTGGGATAAACTCAACAGACATTAAATGCCCAGCAAGAGGAAAATACCATTGTTTCCTCCGGGCTTGGAATCTTTTGGCCTTTTACCTTAAAAAATGACGCAAGATAAAAACAAATTAATTTACTGAGATTCTGATTTTTTTTTAAATGATTTGTAAAATAGAGATATTTTTTCTGCAGACTTGTCATCCCATCAAAGCCAGAAATAAGAAAAATGCCACTGGCCTTCAGCATCCATCAACAGCAGAAGCTGCTAACCAAACTAATCATTTCTGAATACATTTCACAGCTTTTCATTTGCCCTTCACACAAATGAATTATGCCCAAAGTAGAGCTTATTTACAGCAGCCATTCCTCTCACTTTAAGGTTAACATATTCAGAGCAAAATGTAATTTGGGATCGTCAGTAATGATAAACCCTTTTTGTCATTTGTTCGCTGCTGTTTTTCTGTGTTTTAACTTTCCAAACCTAAATCCATTTTTCCTTGGTCTCTGGAGAACAGCCACCATTTCTGGAATTTATTGTTGAGCACAGAAATCAGCTTGGAGCTAGGTGATCACACATTCCTGTTGCCGAACAGATTAAATCTGGAGTGGTAAGGAATTTGTATGGGACTTGGATCTCTTTCCCTTGCTTTATGATGATTTTTTATCTGTAAGTCCTGTGCTCCCTTCAGGAGAGATGGATTTTGTGAGAAATAAGCATAAATTCCAGGTGCAGCACAATGAAGTACCAACCGACCTTCTAGTATTGCTTAAGGAAATGTCCTGAAAATTCTTTGGAATATCTCAGAGTAGATCAATGCTCTCGCGTGTAGGAAGGAACTGCTGATGCTGGTTTACACTAAAGTTAACCACAAAATACTAGAGTAACTCCGCGGGCCAGGCAGCATCTCTGGAGAGAAGGAATAGATGATGATTCGGGTCAGAACCCTTCCACAGACATACCTCAGCTTATTAGAGGGATTCCTCTACAATGGTAGACAAGTAAAATAATTATTAGAAACACAAGGAAGTCGAGCTGCTGGAATCTTGTGTAGAACACAGTGCTGGAGTAACTCAGCGGGTTTGGCAGCAACTATGGAGGGTTTGGATAGGCAACGTTTTGGATCGAGACTCTTTTTCAGACGGTAGAAGGGTCCCAAGCCAAAATATCACCTATCCATGTCCTCTAGGGATGCTGCCTAACCCACTGAGTTGTTCCAGAACTTTTTGTTTTAAAATAATTAATAAATGGCTGGCACACATTGCCGCTAGTCACACATTGCAGCTTCTTAAGATCCAGAGCCTGCAATGATACATGCTGGATTCAAGCAGAGGAAAACTTATTTGAATCACTTCTTTGCTTCTCATATCTTTGAGATCTTAAATTCTAAGGTTTATATTCACACTAAAGCTTATGGATTACAAGTTTCTGTGCTCATTAAGTCTAACTAATGAACAAACATGAACAAATTGCAGTGCCATGTTCTTCAGTCCTTAATTGCCAAACCCATTTACTGAAATGAGCATGAACCCAACATCTAAAAAATATAAATTTCTGATTTTTAATGATTGTATGGAAGATTAATCATAAGATTTTTGTGCATAATTATAGAGCTGAGAGAGCAAGTAAAGAATGGTTAACTCCAAGGATGTGGTGTGAGTGAGTTTCACATGCCAGAAGAACTGAATATATTATGAAAGTAGTTTTTTAAAAACACATTGCTGGTGTTTTTGATGAGAGAGCAAATGGACTAGTCATATTCTCACAGGAGATGATGATTTCACAGTGCAGAGGATGTAAGTGAGTGTCTTGTTAGGAACCAGCCCGTACAACAAGCGTGCTAAGCTATTCATCTCAGAGAGGCATCGCATGTGCAGACCTAGTTAAATCGCAGCTAAGGCATGCCACCTGGACCAACAAGAATGAAATAAGTAGCCACATATCAGCACCAAGATAGCAAAGATCGCCATTCTTTTGCTTTTGGCAACCTCTTACAGGAACCCTTGCCAGGCAATACACATATTTTTGTGCTATATCAGCAGGGAATTAAGTGAGATTCTGTTTCATCAATCACTTAGTTGCATACCTTTCAACAGGAACCAACAATAGCAGCAGCACTACAACATCTACAAGGACAGAGGCCTCATTATGGATCTGGATATGAGATGTTGTGAGCCATGATATACCTGTAGAATAACAATGCCCAAGAGAGAATGAACCAAATCTTGCAGGCTGCTGTGCGTAAGTCTGGCTGCCACATTCATAGAATCATGGAACTTTTAAAATATTTTTAATTATGAGAAGGGAAGCACTCGGACCCAAAATGTAGGGGAGAAAGAAGAAAAAGTTAATAAACAGAGAATAAGTGGTGGTGGGTTTCTTAAATGTGTATATTTTAATGCTAGCAGCATTGTAAGAAAGGTGGATGAGCTTAGAGTCTGGATTGACACCTTGAAGTATGATGTTGTGGCGATCAGTGAAACATGGTTGCAGGAGGGCTGTGATTGGAAACTAAATATTCCAGGATTTCGTTGCTTCAGGGGTGATAGAATTGGAGGGGCAAGAGGTGGGGGTGTTGCATTGCTTGTCAAGGAAGATATTACAGCAGTGCTTTGGCAGGATAGATTAGAGGGCTCGTCTAGGGAGGCTATTTGGGTGGAGCTGAGAAATGGGAAAGGTGTAGCAACACTTATAGGGGTGTATTATAGACCGCCAAATGGGGAGCGAGAATTGGAAGAGCAAATATGTAAGGAGATAGCAGATATTAGTAGTAAGCACAAGGTAGTGATTGTGGGAGATTTCAATTTTCCACACATAGACTGGGAAACACATTCTGTAAAAGGGCTGGATGGTTTGGAGTTTGTAAAATGTGTGCAGGATAGTTTTTTGCAGCAATACATAGAGGTACCTACTAGAGAAGGGGCAGTGCTGGACCTCCTGTTAGGAAATGAGACAGGGCAGGTGGCGGAGGTAAGCGTCGGGGAGCACTTTGGGTCCAGTGATCACAATACCATTAGTTTCAATATAATTATGGAGAGGGTCAGAACTGGACCTAGGGTTGAGATTTTTGATTGGAGAAAGGCTAACTTTGAGGAGATGCGAAAGGATTTAAAAGGAGTGAATTGGGACATTTGTTTTATGGGAAGGATGTAGAAGAGAAATGGAGGACATTTAAAGGTGAAATTTTAATAGTACAGAATCTTTATGTCCCTGTTCGGTTGAAAGGAAATAGTAAAAATTGGAAAGAGCCATGGTTTTCAAGGGAAATTGGACACGGTTCGGAAAAAGAGAGAGATCTATAATAATTATAGGCAGCATGGAGTAAATGAGGTGCTTGAGGAGTATAAAGAATGTAAAAAGAATATTAAGAAAGAAATTAGAAAAGCTAAAAGAAGATATGAGGTTGCTTTGGCAAGTAAGGTGAAAGTAAATCCAAAGGGTTTCTACAGCTATATTAATAGCAAAAGGATAACAAGGAATAAAATTGGTCCATTAGAGAGTCAGAGTGGACAGCTATCTGCAGAGCCAAAAGAGATGGGGGAGATATTGAACAATTTCTTTTCTTCGGTATTCACCAAGGAGAAGGATATGGAATTAGGTGAGGTAAGGGAAACAAGCAGAGTAGCAATGGAAACTATGAGATTCAAAGAAGAGGAGGTGCGGACACTTTTGAAAAATATGAAAACGGATAAGTCTCCAGGTCCCGACAGGATATTCCCGAGGACATTGAGGGAAGTTAGTGTAGAAATAGCAGGGGCTGTGACAGAAATATTTCAAATGTCATTAGAAACGGGAATAGTGCCGGAGGATTGGCGTACTGCGCATGTTGTTCCGTTGTTTAAAAAGGGTTCTAAGAGTAAACCTAGCAATTATAGACCTGTTAGTTTGATGTCAGTGGTGGGCAAATTAATGGAAAGGATACTTAAAGATAATATATATAAGCATCTGGATAAGCAGGGTCTGATTAGGAACAGTCAACATGGATTTGTGCCTGGAAGGTCATGTTTGACTAATCTTCTAGAATTTTTCGAAGAGGTTACTAGGGAAATTGATGAGGGTAAAGCAGTGGATGTTGTCTATATGGACTTCAGTAAGGCCTTTGACAAGGTTCCTCATGGAAGGTTGGTTAAGAAGATTAAATTGTTGGGTATTAATGGTGGAGTAGCAGGATGGATTCAACAGTGGCTGAATGGGAGATGCCAGAGAGTAATGGTGGATGGCTGTTTGTCAGGTTGGAGGCCGGTGACTAGTGGGGTGCCTCAGGGGTCTGTGTTGGGTCCACTGTTGTTTGTCATGTACATCAATGATCTGGATGATGGTGTGGAAAATTGGATTAGTAAGTATGCAGATGATACTAAGATAGGTGGTGTGGTGGATAATGAAGTAGATTTTCAAAGTCTACAGAGAGATTGAGGCCATTTGGAAGAGTGGGCTGAAAGATGGCAGATGGAGTTTAATGCTGATAAATGTGAGGTACTACATCTCGGCAGGACAAATCAAAATAGGACGTACATGGTAAACGGTAGAGAATTGAGGAATGCAGTTGAACAGAGGGATCTAGGAATAACTGTGCATAGTTCCCTGAAGGTGGAATCTCATGTAGATAGGGTGGTAAAGAAAGCTTTTGGGGTGCTGGCCTTTATAAATCAGAGCATTGAATATAGAAGTTGGGATGTAATGTTAAAATTGTACAAGGCATTGGTGAGGCCAATTCTGGAGTATGGAGTACAATTTTGGTCGCCTAATTATAGGAAGGATGTCAACAAAATAGAGAGAGTACAGAGGAGATTTACTAGAATGTTGCCTGGGTTTCAGCAACTAAGACAGAGAAAGGTTGAACAAGTTAGGTCTTTATTCTTTGGAGTGCAGAAGGTTAAGCGGGGACTTGATAGAGGTCTTTAAAATTATGAGCGGGTTAGACAGAGTTGACGTGGATAAGCTTTTTCCATTGAGAGTAAGGAAGATTCAAACAAGGGGACATGACTTGAGAATTAAGGGACAGAAGTTTAGGGGTAACATTAGGGGGAACTTCTTTACTCAGACAGTGGTAGCTGTGTGGAATGAGCTTCCAGTGGAAGTGGTGGAGGCTGGTTCGATTTTATCCTTTAAAAATAGATTAGATGGGTATATGGACGGGAAAGGAATGGAGGGTTATGGTCTGAGTGCAGGTAGATGGGACCAGGGGGAAGTATTTTATTATTTTTTTAAATTTTAAAAAAAATGTTCGGCACGGACTTGAAGGGCCGAGATGGCCTGTTTCCGTGCTGTAATGGTTATATGGTGGGGGTGTTGCATTGCTTGTCAAGGAAGATATTACAGCAGTGCTTTGGCAGGATAGATTAGAGGGCTCGTCTAGGGAGGCTATTTGGGTGGAGCTGAGAAATGGGAAAGGTGTAGCAACACTTATAGGGGTGTATTATAGACCGCCAAATGGGGAGCGAGAATTGGAAGAGCAAATATGTAAGGAGATAGCAGATATTAGTAGTAAGCACAAGGTAGTGATTGTGGGAGATTTCAATTTTCCACACATAGACTGGGAAACACATTCTGTAAAAGGGCTGGATGGTTTGGAGTTTGTAAAATGTGTGCAGGATAGTTTTTTGCAGCAATACATAGAGGTACCTACTAGAGAAGGGGCAGTGCTGGACCTCCTGTTAGGAAATGAGACAGGGCAGGTGGCGGAGGTAAGCGTCGGGGAGCACTTTGGGTCCAGTGATCACAATACCATTAGTTTCAATATAATTATGGAGAGGGTCAGAACTGGACCTAGGGTTGAGATTTTTGATTGGAGAAAGGCTAACTTTGAGGAGATGCGAAAGGATTTAAAAGGAGTGAATTGGGACATTTGTTTTATGGGAATGATGTAGAAGAGGAATGGAGGACATTTAAAGGTGAAATTTTAAGAGTACAGAATCTTTATGTCCCTGTTCGGTTGAAAGGAAATAGTAAAAATTGGAAAGAGCCATGGTTTTCAAGAGAAATTGGACACGGTTTGGAAAAAGAGAGAGATCTATAATAATTATAGGCAGCATGGAGTAAATGAGGTGCTTGAGGAGTATAAAGAATGTAAAAAGAATATTAAGAAAGAAATTAGAAAAGCTAAAAGAAGATATGAGGTTGCTTTGGCAAGTAAGGTGAAAGTAAATCCAAAGGGTTTCTACAGCTATATTAATAGCAAAAGGATAACAAGGAATAAAATTGGTCCATTAGAGAGTCAGAGTGGACAGCTATCTGCAGAGCAAAAAGAGATGGGGGAGATATTGAACAATTTCTTTTCTTCGGTATTCACCAAGGAGAAGGATATGGAATTAGGTGAGGTAAGGGAAACAAGCAGAGTAGCAATGGAAACTATGAGATTCAAAGAAGAGGAGGTGCGGACACTTTTGAAAAATATGAAAACGGATAAGTCTCCAGGTCCCGACAGGATATTCCCGAGGACATTGAGGGAAGTTAGTGTAGAAATAGCAGGGGCTGTGACAGAAATATTTCAAATGTCATTAGAAACGGGAATAGTGCCGGAGGATTGGCGTACTGCGCATGTTGTTCCGTTGTTTAAAAAGGGTTCTAAGAGTAAACCTAGCAATTATAGACCTGTTAGTTTGATGTCAGTGGTGGGCAAATTAATGGAAAGGATACTTAAAGATAATATATATAAGCATCTGGATAAGCAGGGTCTGATTAGGAACAGTCAACATGGATTTGTGCCTGGAAGGTCATGTTTGACTAATCTTCTAGAATTTTTCGAAGAGGTTACTAGGGAAATTGATGAGGGTAAAGCAGTGGATGTTGTCTATATGGACTTCAGTAAGGCCTTTGACAAGGTTCCTCATGGAAGGTTGGTTAAGAAGATTAAATTGTTGGGTATTAATGGTGGAGTAGCAGGATGGATTCAACAGTGGCTGAATGGGAGATGCCAGAGAGTAATGGTGGATGGCTGTTTGTCAGGTTGGAGGCCAGTGACTCAGGGGTCTGTGTTGGGTCCACTGTTGTTTGTCATGTACATCAATGATCTGGATGATGGTGTGGAAAATTGGATTAGTAAGTATGCAGATGATACTAAGATAGGTGGTGTGGTGGATAATGAAGTAGATTTTCAAAGTCTACAGAGAGATTGAGGCCATTTGGAAGAGTGGGCTGAAAGATGGCAGATGGAGTTTAATGCTGATAAATGTGAGGTACTACATCTCGGCAGGACAAATCAAAATAGGACGTACATGGTAAACGGTAGAGAATTGAGGAATGCAGTTGAACAGAGGGATCTAGGAATAACTGTGCATAGTTCCCTGAAGGTGGAATCTCATGTAGATAGGGTGGTAAAGAAAGCTTTTGGGGTGCTGGCCTTTATAAATCAGAGCATTGAATATAAAAGTTGGGATGTAATGTTAAAATTGTACAAGGCATTGGTGAGGCCAATTCTGGAGTATGGAGTACAATTTTGGTCGCCTAATTATAGGAAGGATGTCAACAAAATAGAGAGAGTACAGAGGAGATTTACTAGAATGTTGCCTGGGTTTCAGCAACTAAGTTACAGAGAAAGGTTGAACAAGTTAGGTCTTTATTCTTTGGAGCGCAGAAGGTTAAGAGGGGACTTGATAGAGGTCTTTAAAATTATGAGCGGGTTAGACAGAGTTGACGTGGATAAGCTTTTTCCATTGAGAGTAGGGAAGATTCAAACAAGGGGACATGACTTGAGAATTAAGGGACAGAAGTTTAGGGGTAACATTAGGGGGAACTTCTTTACTCAGACAGTGGTAGCTGTGTGGAATGAGCTTCCAGTGGAAGTGGTGGAGGCTGGTTCGATTTTATCCTTTAAAAATAGATTAGATGGGTATATGGACGGGAAAGGAATGGAGGGTTATGGTCTGAGTGCAGGTAGATGGGACCAGGGGGAAGCATTTTATTATTTTTTAAAATTTAAAAAAAAATGTTCGGCACGGACTTGAAGGGCCGAGATGGCCTGTTTCCGTGCTGTAATGGTTATATGGTGGGGGTGTTGCATTGCTTGTCAAGGAAGATATTACAGCAGTGCTTTGGCAGGATAGATTAGAGGGCTCGTCTAGGGAGGCTATTTGGGTGGAGCTGAGAAATGGGAAAGGTGTAGCAACACTTATAGGGGTGTATTATAGACCGCCAAATGGGGAGCGAGAATTGGAAGAGCAAATATGTAAGGAGATAGCAGATATTAGTAGTAAGCACAAGGTAGTGATTGTGGGAGATTTCAATTTTCCACACATAGACTGGGAAACACATTCTGTAAAAGGGCTGGATGGTTTGGAGTTTGTAAAATGTGTGCAGGATAGTTTTTTGCAGCAATACATAGAGGTACCTACTAGAGAAGGGGCAGTGCTGGACCTCCTGTTAGGAAATGAGACAGGGCAGGTGGCGGAGGTAAGCGTCGGGGAGCACTTTGGGTCCAGTGATCACAATACCATTAGTTTCAATATAATTATGGAGAGGGTCAGAACTGGACCTAGGGTTGAGATTTTTGATTGGAGAAAGGCTAACTTTGAGGAGATGCGAAAGGATTTAAAAGGAGTGAATTGGGACATTTGTTTTATGGGAAGGATGTAGAAGAGAAATGGAGGACATTTAAAGGTGAAATTTTAATAGTACAGAATCTTTATGTCCCTGTTCGGTTGAAAGGAAATAGTAAAAATTGGAAAGAGCCATGGTTTTCAAGGGAAATTGGACACGGTTCGGAAAAAGAGAGAGATCTATAATAATTATAGGCAGCATGGAGTAAATGAGGTGCTTGAGGAGTATAAAGAATGTAAAAAGAATATTAAGAAAGAAATTAGAAAAGCTAAAAGAAGATATGAGGTTGCTTTGGCAAGTAAGGTGAAAGTAAATCCAAAGGGTTTCTACAGCTATATTAATAGCAAAAGGATAACAAGGAATAAAATTGGTCCATTAGAGAGTCAGAGTGGACAGCTATCTGCAGAGCCAAAAGAGATGGGGGAGATATTGAACAATTTCTTTTCTTCGGTATTCACCAAGGAGAAGGATATGGAATTAGGTGAGGTAAGGGAAACAAGCAGAGTAGCAATGGAAACTATGAGATTCAAAGAAGAGGAGGTGCGGACACTTTTGAAAAATATGAAAATGGATAAGTCTCCAGGTCCCGACAGGATATTCCCGAGGACATTGAGGGAAGTTAGTGTAGAAATAGCAGGGGCTGTGACAGAAATATTTCAAATGTCATTAGAAACGGGAATAGTGCCGGAGGATTGGCGTACTGCGCATGTTGTTCCGTTGTTTAAAAAGGGTTCTAAGAGTAAACCTAGCAATTATAGACCTGTTAGTTTGATGTCAGTGGTGGGCAAATTAATGGAAAGGATACTTAAAGATAATATATATAAGCATCTGGATAAGCAGGGTCTGATTAGGAACAGTCAACATGGATTTGTGCCTGGAAGGTCATGTTTGACTAATCTTCTAGAATTTTTCGAAGAGGTTACTAGAGAAATTGATGAGGGTAAAGCAGTGGATGTTGTCTATATGGACTTCAGTAAGGCCTTTGACAAGGTTCCTCATGGAAGGTTGGTTAAGAAGATTAAATTGTTGGGTATTAATGGTGGAGTAGCAGGATGGATTCAACAGTGGCTGAATGGGAGATGCCAGAGAGTAATGGTGGATGGCTGTTTGTCAGGTTGGAGGCCGGTGACTAGTGGGGTGCCTCAGGGGTCTGTGTTGGGTCCACTGTTGTTTGTCATGTACATCAATGATCTGGATGATGGTGTGGAAAATTGGATTAGTAAGTATGCAGATGATACTAAGATAGGTGGTGTGGTGGATAATGAAGTAGATTTTCAAAGTCTACAGAGAGATTGAGGCCATTTGGAAGAGTGGGCTGAAAGATGGCAGATGGAGTTTAATGCTGATAAATGTGAGGTACTACATCTCGGCAGGACAAATCAAAATAGGACGTACATGGTAAACGGTAGAGAATTGAGGAATGCAGTTGAACAGAGGGATCTAGGAATAACTGTGCATAGTTCCCTGAAGGTGGAATCTCATGTAGATAGGGTGGTAAAGAAAGCTTTTGGGGTGCTGGCCTTTATAAATCAGAGCATTGAATATAAAAGTTGGGATGTAATGTTAAAATTGTACAAGGCATTGGTGAGGCCAATTCTGGAGTATGGAGTACAATTTTGGTCGCCTAATTATAGGAAGGATGTCAACAAAATAGAGAGAGTACAGAGGAGATTTACTAGAATGTTGCCTGGGTTTCAGCAACTAAGTTACAGAGAAAGGTTGAACAAGTTAGGTCTTTATTCTTTGGAGCGCAGAAGGTTAAGAGGGGACTTGATAGAGGTCTTTAAAATTATGAGCGGGTTAGACAGAGTTGACGTGGATAAGCTTTTTCCATTGAGAGTAGGGAAGATTCAAACAAGGGGACATGACTTGAGAATTAAGGGACAGAAGTTTAGGGGTAACATTAGGGGGAACTTCTTTACTCAGACAGTGGTAGCTGTGTGGAATGAGCTTCCAATGGAAGTGGTGGAGGCTGGTTCGATTTTATCGTTTAAAAATAGATTAGATGGGTATATGGACGGGAAAGGAATGGAGGGTTATGGTCTGAGTGCAGGTAGATGGGACCAGGGGGAAGTATTTTATTATTTTTTAAAATTTAAAAAAAAATGTTCGGCACGGACTTGAAAGGCCGAGATGGCCTGTTTCCGTGCTGTAATGGTTATATGGTGGGGGTGTTGCATTGCTTGTCAAGGAAGATATTACAGCAGTGCTTTGGCAGGATAGATTAGAGGGCTCGTCTAGGGAGGCTATTTGGGTGGAGCTGAGAAATGGGAAAGGTGTAGCAACACTTATAGGGGTGTATTATAGATCGCCAAATGGGGAGCGAGAATTGGAAGAGCATATATGTAAGGAGATAGCAGATATTAGTAGTAAGCACAAGGTAGTGATTGTGGGAGATTTCAATTTTCCACACATAGACTGGGAAACACATTCTGTAAAAGGGCTGGATGGTTTGGAGTTTGTAAAATGTGTGCAGGATAGTTTTTTGCAGCAATACATAGAGGTACCTACTAGAGAAGGGGCAGTGCTGGACCTCCTGTTAGGAAATGAGACAGGGCAGGTGGCGGAGGTAAGCGTCGGGGAGCACTTTGGGTCCAGTGATCACAATACCATTAGTTTCAATATAATTATGGAGAGGGTCAGAACTGGACCTAGGGTTGAGATTTTTGATTGGAGAAAGGCTAACTTTGAGGAGATGCGAAAGGATTTAAAAGGAGTGAATTGGGACATTTGTTTTATGGGAAGGATGTAGAAGAGAAATGGAGGACATTTAAAGGTGAAATTTTAAGAGTACAGAATCTTTATGTCCCTGTTCGGTTGAAAGGAAATAGTAAAAATTGGAAAGAGCCATGGTTTTCAAGGGAAATTGGACACTTGGTTCGGAAAAAGAGAGAGATCTATAATAATTATAGGCAGCATGGAGTAAATGAGGTGCTTGAGGAGTATAAAGAATGTAAAAAGAATATTAAGAAAGAAATTAGAAAAGCTAAAAGAAGATATGAGGTTGCTTTAGCAAGTAAGGTGAAAGTAAATCCAAAGGGTTTCTACAGCTATATTAATAGCAAAAGGATAACAAGGAATACAATTGGTCCATTAGAGAGTCAGAGTGGACAGCTATCTGCAGAGCCAAAAGAGACGGGGGAGATATTGAACAATTTCTTTTCTTCGGTATTCACCAAGGAGAAGGATATGGAATTAGGTGAGGTAAGGGAAACAAGCAGAGTAGCAATGGAAACTATGAGATTCAAAGAAGAGGAGGTGCAGACACTTTTGAAAAATATGAAAATGGATAAGTCTCCAGGTCCTGTTGGATATTCCCGAGGACATTGAGGGAAGTTAGTGTAGAAATAGCAGGGGCTGTGACAGAAATATTTCAAATGTCATTAGAAACGGGAATAGTGCCGGAGGATTGGCGTACTGCGCATGTTGTTCCGTTGTTTAAAAAGGGTTCTAAGAGTAAACCTAGCAATTATAGACCTGTTAGTTTGATGTCAGTGGTGGGCAAATTAATGGAAAGGATACTTAAAGATAATATATATAAGCATCTGGATAAGCAGGGTCTGATTAGGAACAGTCAACATGGATTTGTGCCTGGAAGGTCATGGTTGACTAATCTTCTAGAATTTTTCGAAGAGGTTACTAGGGAAATTGATGAGGGTAAAGCAGTGGATGTTGTCTATATGGACTTCAGTAAGGCCTTTGACAAGGTTCCTCATGGAAGGTTGGTTAAGAAGATTAAATTGTTGGGTATTAATGGTGGAGTAGCAAGATGGATTCAACAGTGGCTGAATGGGAGATGCCAGAGAGTAATGGTGGATGGCTGTTTGTCAGGTTGGAGGCCGGTGACTAGTGGGGTGCCTCAGGGGTCTGTGTTGGGTCCACTGTTGTTTGTCATGTACATCAATGATCTGGATGATGGTGTGGAAAATTGGATTAGTAAGTATGCAGATGATACTAAGATAGGTGGTGTGGTGGATAATGAAGTAGATTTTCAAAGTCTACAGAGAGATTTAGGCCATTTGGAAGAGTGGGCTGAAAGATGGCAGATGGAGTTTAATGCTGATAAATGTGAGGTACTACATCTCGGCAGGCAAATCAAAATAGGACGTACATGGTAAACGGTAGAGAATTGAGGAATGCAGTTGAACAGAGGGATCTAGGAATAACTGTGCATAGTTCCCTGAAGGTGGAATCTCATGTAGATAGGGTGGTAAAGAAAGCTTTTGGGGTGCTGGCCTTTATAAATCAGAGCATTGAATATAGAATGTGTTAAAGAAGGAACTGCAGATGCTGGAAAATCGAAGGTACACAAAAATGCTGGAGAAACTCAGCGGGTGCAGCAGCATCTATGGAGCGAAGGAAATAGGTAACGTTTCGGGCCGAAACCCTTCTTCAGACTGATAGGGGGTGGGGAGAAGAAAGGAAAAAAGGAAAAATGCGGAGGAGGAGCCCGAGGGCTGGGGGAGGGGAGGAGACAACCGGATGGCTGATGAAGGGGAGGGGACAGCAAGGGCTAGCAGAATAATTCTCCCAATTCTGCTAGCCCTTGCTGTCCCCTCCCCTTCATCAGCCATCCGGTTGTCTCCTCCCCTCCCCCAGCCCTCGGGCTCCTCCTCCGCCTTTTTCCTTTTTTCCTTTCTTCTCCCCACCCCCTATCAGTCTGAAGAAGGGTTTCGGCCCGAAACGTTACCTATTTCCTTCGCTCCATAGATGCTGCTGCACCCGCTGAGTTTCTCCAGCATTTTTGTGTACCATTGAATATAGAAGTTGGGATGTAATGTTAAAATTGTACAAGGCATTGGTGAGGCCAATTCTGGAGTATGGAGTACAATTTTGGTTGCCTAATTATAGGAAGGATGTCAACAAAATAGAGAGAGTACAGAGGAGATTTACTAGAATGTTGCCTGGGTTTCAGCAACTAAGTTACAGAGAAAGGTTGAACAAGTTAGGTCTTTATTCTTTGGAGCGCAGAAGGTTAAGAGGGGACTTGATAGAGGTCTTTAAAATTATGAGCGGGTTAGACAGAGTTGACGTGGATAAGCTTTTTCCATTGAGAGTAGGGAAGATTCAAACAAGGGGACATGACGAGAATTAAGGGACAGAAGTTTAGGGGTAACATTAGGGGGAACTTCTTTACTCAGAGAGTGGTAGCTGTGTGGAATGAGCTTCCAGTGGAAGTGGTGGAGGCTGGTTCGATTTTATCCTTTAAAAATAGATTGGATGGGTATATGGACGGGAAAGGAATGGAGGGTTATGGTCTGAGTGCAAGTATATAGGACTAGGGGGAAGTGTTTTTTTTTTTTTTTTTATAATTTAAAAAAAAATGTTCGGCACGGACTTGAAGGGCCGAGATGGCCTGTTTCCATGCTGTAATGGTTATATGGTTATATGGTTATATGTCAGTGATTTTAAATTACTTTGAATGTGGAGAAACATTCAGAGACAATCTATATTAATGACATGTTTGAGAGTTGGCTAGGCTTTGGGGTGTGGCTCAGCATGTTTTCTCTTTGTTAGTACTTCTGATAGCTGGCCTTGTTCTGCTTTCCCATATGTCGGGGTGTATACATCCCCTCATGGGCACTGTGCCAGTGAGGATGGAATGGTGTTCATAAAACAAATTGGTCAATGGAGATTGGCATGGACTGTGAAACCTTTTTTTTGATCGGCATAGACAATAGAACATACAACATAAAACATGATGCCAAGTTAAACTGATCTCATCTGCCTGTACAAGATCCATTTCCCTCTATCCCTTGCACTAAGGTGCCTATCTAAAACCCTCTTAAAGAGCACTATCGAATATATTCCATGTGCCCATCTAAAAGCCTCTGAAACACCGCAATAGGCAGAACAAAGTCAGGTCAAGCAACCACTGGGATACCAAGCTACCATTGACAAAAAGCTCTGAGACATTGAGGTTTTGAGCCTCATAAATAGTTGGTTTTCCATGTGGTATTCTTTCCAGTCAGGATTCCTTAGCCACAGGAAGCTGCCAACTCAAAGAGGGCAGGAGAAGTTTTGGATGATGTATGTGCTCTACACCATTGCCTCAGGACAAGAAGGCCTGTTGTTCATCTTCCTGGAACATAAGACGAGTCGCTTTGCACTTATACTCTCTCCCTCCTACTATCAATGGCCCTGTGCACAGGTACATCCTGCTGTAAAGGGAATCAGGGCCTCCTTCAGCTTAAGCCATCCAAGGGACTGCCTCCTTTCACAAGGACCAGCACCAATATGGCATTTTACTTCGAAGTCACGTGAGTGACTACGTGAAGAAGCCCGCCAGCCCGCATGCATGTCAATACGTCCAACGCATGGTGCACGACTGGCTGGTAGGAGCGTCGCTCCTCCAGCGGTAAGTTTAAAAACCTCGCAGGTAAGTTTCAAACTTATTCTGAGGTCGTGTCTTTTGTTGGAAAACCTTCTCTTTACAGTGTTTGCGGATGGATGAATAAATCCAGGGCGAAATCCAGACGGGCCGCGGGGAAACCGGCTATGGAGGACCGCGGGAGTGCGGGTAGCCGGCGGCTGTCGGTTTCGCCGTCCGAGTCGCTGACAGTGCAGTCAGCGACTTCAGACTTGGTGCTTGCCCAAAGCACTTTGGCAACCCCGAAAGGGGGCAAAGCCAAACGCAAGTCTGAGAGGCCTGTGTGCTCAGATGAGTCAGGCCAGGAGCATTCCCCTCCCACAACCATGGATAATGTCTTCGGGCGTTTATCCCGGATGGAGCACCTCATGGAGAGGATGCTCCATCATAATATGCTCCGTGATATGGAGACATATCAACGCAGGTCTCCTTTCGTGCCTGCGGCAACACCTGGTCCAGGGCTGCTTAATGTCTCCCACTCTGAGGAGGGGAGTGTCAGTGGTCAGTATATAACTGACTCCGAATTCGGAGGTATGTCCATGGAACATACTGGGATGAATGACAGGCTCAACACGAATTGCCTGCCATGGCATCGAGATTTGCGATACCCTCGCAAACAGGGGAGCCGCTGCAAGAAGAGCTGGCTTCCAGCATCAACTACCTCACGTCACATCAATTACAAGAACCGGTTATGGTTGAAACGGTTGCGAAATACCACACGCCTGTAAATTGTGCATCCCTAAAAGTGCCGGCAGTCAACAGCTCTATCTGGGGATACATTGGAGGGGGCATCGAGGCCCAGGAAATGAAGCTCCAACGAATTTTAAAATTGCTGGCTTCAGGCATCACGGCGTTTGCCAGATCTGTGGATGGCGAGCCATTATCGGACGTCCAGCAGGATGCCCTGGCGTTAATGTATAATGCACACTTCGAAATGAACTGCTTCCGAAAGGATGCCATCAAGCCTGCCTTAAATCCAAAATTTGCAGGCCTATGTAAGTCCAGCAATATTCAGCCGCCTAATCTTCTGTTCGGGGAAGACCTACCTAAACAAGTAAAAGACCTGGATGAGGAAGCAAAAGCTGTCGGGTTAATCAAAGCACCCAGGACGAGCAAAGCTTCACCTTTTCGGCGACAACACCCCTACGCCTCCAGCAGCAATAAGCGGTTCGCTGAAGCTGGTGGCAGCTCGAAAGTTGATTTTTCTGGGCAGAGGTCTTTTTTAGGCCAAGGCCCAGGCCGACCTTCATGGAAAATGTGCAATCCTCGCACCCCAGCAGTTCTACCCTTCAAACCTCGAGGACGGAAATAGAACCCATATTAGGGGCCTTTGGGCCTACCACAAGACCACCGGTAACCATGGAGGTAGGTGGGTCTGGTTCTTTCCGGAGCATGGGGTGTGTGGACCAGTTACAAGTTGGTGGTAGATTACACTTGTTTTTGCACGAATGGCGGTGGATAACATCAAATCCGTTTATACTGCACAGTATACAAGGGTTCGAAATTGAATTTCTTCCTACCTCATTGCCACCCATACAACATACACCAAGTCGGGCATTTATTCATTCCAAACAAGAAGGTTTGGATATACAAGCAGAAATTCATAAATTACACACAAAAGGGGTAAACGAGAAGTCAAGTCATGAACATCATCAATTCGTCTCCAATGTTTTCTCTAGGCAAAAGAAAGATGGAGGATGTCGGATCATCCTTGATTTAACACAACTTAACTCACATGTGCAGTATAGACATTTTAAAATGGAAAACTTCGTTACTGCCAAACAACTGATTTCCAAAGGATGCTTTATGGCATGCATCGATCTCAAAGATGCATACTATTCAGTTCCCATTCACAGTGATCACCGGAGATGTTTGAAATTTAGCTGGATGGGGCAACTATGGCAGTTTAAAGCGTTGCCTAATGGGCTAACTTCAGCTCACAGGTTATTTACCAAATTACTAAAGCCGGTGCTTGGGCTGCTCAGAGCCCAAAAACACATTGTTATGGCTTAACTGGATGATATTCTAATTATAGGGAAAACGCTGTATTCGGCTAAATTATCTGTTTCAGCCACGAAACTCATATTTGAGAAATTGGGGTTTCTCATCCATCCAGTTAAATCCAAGTTGATACCAACTAGAGTTATTGATTATTTGGGATTTACCATTAACTCTATTAATATGTCTGTGACTCTGCCCTGGGGAAAGAGATTAGAATTAATAGAAGCCTGTAACAACATTTTTGTTATGGAGCAGCCTTCTATTCGCCAGGTGGCTAGTGTAATTCGCAAAATAGTGGCTGTTTTTCCAGCTGCGCAATTTGGGCCTTTGCATTATCAGAATTTACAATGTGCAAAGGAACAAGCACTCAAGTACCATTTAGGTCATTTTAACAGACCTATGCTATTACCAGCTGAAGCTATATCAGAATTACAATGGTGGATAACCAATATTCAGCATTGCTCCAGTAACATTTTGGTCAGTAAACCTTCAGTTATATTACAAACTGAAGCTAGTGCTCAAGGATGGGGAGCTACTAATACCATCTCTAGTTGCGGTGGCAGATGGGATGTGCATGAGTTATCAATTCTTCAGTTATATGGTATCAACTATTTGGAGTTGCTGGGGGCATTCTATGGGTTAAAGGCTTATTGTGGGAATATGCATAATCTGCATGTTCAACTACAAATTGATAACACTACAGCAGTGGCATATATTAATCACATGGGTGGAATCAAGTCAGTATCCTGTGATAGTTTAACTAACCTAATTTGGCACTGGTGTATCGAAAAAAGCATTTGAATTTCAGCTACCTACTTGCCAGGTAGGTTCAACATGGTGGCGGACACCAGGTCACGCAAATTTAATGACAACAAAGAATGGATGTTGGATCACAAAGTATTAACGACATTGTTGCTCGGTATGGAACACCGGATATCGATTTGTTTGCATCTCGGCCCAATCACCAATTGCCAAAATATGTTGCATGGGAGCCAGACCCAGGGGCAGTGGCGATAGATGCATTCTCGCTACACTGGGGAGGAATGTTCTTTTATGCCTTTCCTCCAATTTGCCTCATCAGTCGGGTCTTGCAAAAAATCCAGCAAGATTCCGCTTCAGGCATTTTGGTAGTGCCTGACTGGCCTACGCAGCCATGGTTCCCGCTGATGTTGGGAATGATAATAGAACCTAATATGGTTATTTCTAAACACAAAAATTTGCTGGTTCATCCCGTGACTCGGCAAGCCCACCCTCTGCATGATAGAATCAATTTATTGATTTGCAGACTAAGAAGACCTTTCCTGGGGCTCGGGTTGTCAGACCGAACTGTGGACGTGATCACTGCAGCTTGGAGGGATAGCACCAAGAAGAGTACATTTCCTACATCAGGAGATGGGAAGTGTTTTGTTTAAATTCTAATAATACGGCACGGATAACTGACGTCTTGGAGTTTCTTTCAAAATTGTTCTTTGACGAAAGATTAAGTTACCAAAAGTGCATAGTCATCATATTTGCTGCTGGGATCGGGACACTACTCTGTCGGGTCTAACCCTCTGATATCCAGATTTATGAAGGGTATCTTTAACACAAATCCTCCCATGCCCAGGTACATGGAAGTATGGGATGTTAACATTGTGTTAACACTACTTCGCCGGTGGGCTCCAGCTACATCCTCATCTTTTGGCCCGGCTCACATATAAGGTAGTTATGCTCATGGCACTAGTTTCAGCGCAACACGTCCAGTCGTTGCATAAGCTACGGCTGGACAGAATGGTTATATCTACCAACAAAATATCATTCTATGTAAATGAGCTAATTAAACAAAGCAGACCGGGGGTGTTAGGTCTCAAGCTGGAATTTCTGGCATATCCTATGGACCATAGATTGTGTTTTGTCACACATATCCAACAATATTTTAAGGCTACAAAGAACCTTAGAGGCACTGAGCTGGCAATGTTCATTAGCCACAAAAAAACACACAAGAGAGTTTCAGTGCAGACCGTCTCTAGATGGTTAAGACATGTATTGGCTTGTGCAGGAGTGAACACTGATGTTTTTAAATCTCACTCCACCAGGGCTGCAACAACATCAGCAGCGAGTTTCATGGAGGTTCCGCTGGACCGCATCCTAGCGACAGCAGGATGGTCGAATGAGCGGACTTTCCAAACCTTTTATAATAAACTGATTGCCAGGCCGGGTTCGTTTGCCAACTCAATTTTAAGTTCTGTTCAATAATTTGCTTTCCCAGATGTAAGGGATCACTATTATTATTATCATTTGTTTATTAAAAGCATCAGCATGTTTTAAATCTGTCATGTCTGAAAGCATTATCTTTTCAATCATTCTTGTCAACTAATGCAGTGTGTTGCATGGACTCGAGTTCGCGGCATGAAATCACAGAGTTTCAAAGTCTTCACGTAGTCACTCACGTGACTTTGAAGTAAAATAGAAAGATTAAGCGAGAACTTACCAGTTTGAAGTTTGTTCTTTATTTTATGAGAAGTTACGATGAGGGAATACGTGCCCCTCCGCTCCCAACCCTCTTCTCATAAAGATGATGTGGTAGTTCTAGTTCTCGAATCTTCCTATAATCAGTTCAGCAATTGTTTCGGTGATTTCACACCGC
>CM075986.1:32051743-32403712 GCA_038087875.1 Malacoraja senta | reverse complement strand
TTGGTCCCTGTTTATGATGGTGATCCTTTGCAGTATGAACTTTTCATCACGGCATTTGAGAGAGGAGTGGAAAGAAAAACTAATGATAACAGTGACTGCTTGCATTTTCAAGAGCAATACCCAGGGAGGGAGACGCATATTGTTCTCACTTAAATGTAATGGCAAATTTCCGTCTATCACTTCCTGTCCCCTGCCCATATATATACACCACTCTGTGCATCTAATGACTGCCCCCATGTGTCCAACACAAAACTGCAAGACAAAATAATATTATATGCCAACAGTAGCTAGCCTAAACATAAATGGCTCCTACAGTGTTAGTGTGCGGGGATCACTGGTCGATATTTGGTGGGTTGTAGGGGCCTGTTTCTGCGCTGTGTTTCTAAACAAACTAAGCTAATAGCCCTGGGTGTTAACAGCAGAGGAATGATATCATGATGCATCTCGAGTGAAAGAACAAAAGGTTAACTTCTCTAAATGCCACCTGCACGACTGTGATGTTGCTTTCTCTGTTCCCCCTCTCCCGTTCCCATTCTTTTCAACATGATATTTGTTTCATTTATAAAACTCTCAATTCTGACAAAAGGTCATCCACCTGAAACATTACTTTGTTCCTCTCTCCATAGATACTACCTGATTGCGGAATATTATCAGAATTTTCTGCTTTTATTTCCGGTCTGCATCCTCTGCAGTTGTTTGGGTTTTTGTCTGTGCTTGGACTTTGAGATACCTCTGTGATTGGAAAGAAATACCTATTATGGACAGCAGAGGGTGCAGCTTGCCAACCTGATGCAGTGAAACTAAAGATAGACACAAAATGCTGGAGTAACTCAGCAGGACAGGCAGCATCTCTGGAGTGAACGGATGGATGACATTTCACGACGAGACCCTTCTTCAGACTGAAAGTCACGGGAAAAGGATTCGAGAGATATAGACAATGATGTAGAGAGATATAGAACAATGAATGAAATGAACAATGAATGAAAGATTTGCAAAAAAGCAACAACGATAACGGAAGCAGGTCATTGTTAGTTGTTGGGTGAGAACAAAAGCTGGTGTGAATTGGATGGGGGGGGGTAGAGAGAGAGAGAATGCAGGGGTTACTTGAAGTCAGATAAATCAATTTTCATACCACTGGGCTGTAAGCTGCCCAATTATGAATTATGAGATGCTGTTCCTCCAATTTGTGTTTAGCCTCACTCTTACAAAGGACAGAAAGGTCAATGTGGGAATGGGAAGGAAAATTAAAGTGTTTTGCAACTGGGAGATCAGGTAGGCCCAGGCGGACTGAGTGAAGGTGCACAGCAAAACGATCGCCCAGTCTACGTTTGGTCTCGCCAATGTATAAGAGTCCACATCTTGAACAATGGATACAGTAGATGAGGTTGGAGGAGGTGCAAGTGAACCTCTGCCTAACCTGAAAGGGGTCCCTGGGCTGAGTCGAGGGAGGAGGTATAGGGACAGGTACAGTGATGGAAATGGGTTTTAGGAACTAGGGGTACTCAAAGGCCCGTGAGGCTGAGGTTGGGAAGGAAGGGGGGGGGGTTTAATGTGCGGTCATACCCACGTAAGAGTACAAGAATGCATAACTTGTTTATTGTGCATTTATAATATAGTTTATTATGTATATGTCATAGCTGCTTTCTTGCACATCTCTCTCTCTCTCTCTCTCTCTCTCTCTGTGTTGGCTGCAGCCATCTTCTGCTTCGGTGAGGGAACCAGGTCGATGATTGATCAAAAGGCCCTTAGGAGACTGTGTCTGATTGGCCGCCAAGTGACCAGTGCATTATGTGATTGGACACCATGCCCTTGGAGACGGCGGCTGATTGGACGGGAGGAGACCGATTTGTTGATTGGATGGGAATTTTAAGGGAATCTGGTCGGTGATTGGACGCAACCCCCTTAGAGACAGCGGTTGATTGGCGCCAAATAAACGGGCACAAAAAATTGAAAATAGGAAAACAATAAATCGGAATTACAATTTAAATCGGAAGAATATCATGCCTGATCTGCAGCAAAGATATTTAGTATCTGCTCTAGTATCTTTGACCTGCAGTTCCTTCCCATTGAAGAAGAACCCTGGCCCGAAACAACTCCGAATCCATTCCCTCCCACAGATGCCGCCTAGCCCGCTGAGTTCCTCCAGCACTCTGTGTTTTTTATTTAACTCTTGAAATTGAAGTTAGACATAAGCTGGAGTAATTCAGCGGGCCAGGTGGCACCCGCAGAGGGAACGGACCAGGAGCCGCCACTGGCCAGGGTTCATCCCACCCCAACAGGAAGGAACCGCAGATGCAGCCGTCCCCAGTAGAAAATGGAAAGGTTAACCATCAACATTTGCTTTTCTAGTTTTAGAACACGTTTCACATCAAAGTTTGATTAAGCTTTATTTATGGTTAAAACCTGTAATCTTTATGGATCTAAAAAATTAATTTTCAAATATGTCATGTTTATATCATGTATTTGTGTATTCAAATCATGTACAGATTTTCCGCTGGCTGGTAGGCATGCTTCAAAAGCTTTTCACTGTACCTCAGTACACGTGACAATAAACTAAACTGAAAACTGATATAAGAGCAGCAGTATAGCTGGGTTGTGGGAAATTTGTACGTTCTCCCCAGACCGCTCAGGTTTTCTCCGGGTGCTCCGGTTTCCTCCCACATCCCAAAGACTTGCGGGTTTGTAGGTTAATTGGACTCTGTAAATTGCCCGAGGTGTGTAGAGCGCGGGTTCGATCCTGACTACGGCCGCTGTCTGTACGGAATTGGTACATTCCCCCTGTGCCCATGTAGGTTTTCTCCGAATGCTCCAGTTTCATTCCATAATTCCAAAGCTGTGCAGGTTTGTAGGTTAATTGGCTCCTGTAAATTGTCTCTGGTGTGTTGGATCGAACTAGTGTACGGGTGATTGTTGGTTGGAGTGGACTTGGTGGGCCAAAAGGCCTGTTTCCATGCTGTATCTGTGAAACTAAAACTAGTGTGAATAGCTGATCGATGGGCTATGGACTCAGTGGGCTGAAAGGTCTGCTTCCATGCTATTCCTCTTAACTAAACTAAACTAAAAATAAAGCATTTCTATAGGGAATGGTCAGTTGGCAATGAACGGACTCAGTGGATAGGTCTGCCTTGTATCTCAGGTACAGTAATTTAAATGCATTCCGAGTAGGGACAGGAGTTGCAATCTCACCACGGGCATTGATCTGGAGTTAAAAAGCTTGTATCAAGAATAGAGTAAATTAATCACATAGCACAGAAATGGGCCAGGCCGACCACACTACAATAGCCTTTTTGCCCACTTACACCAATCATATTTGCTGCATTAGTTTAGTTTAGTTTAGTTGAGTTTAGTTTAGTTTAGTTTAGTGATACAGCATGGAAAGAGGCTCTTCGCCCCACTGAGTCCACGTTGACCATCAAATCACACGTTCACACTAGTTCTATGCTATCCCACTTTCTCATCCGCTCCGTATAGTCCAGGGGCAATTTACAGAGGGCCAATTATCCTGCAAACCCACTTGACATTGGGATGTAGGAGGAAACCGGAGCACCCGGAGAAAACCCACGTGGTCACAGGGAGAATGTGTAAACTGTTCACAGACAGCACCCGAGGTCAGGATTGAACCAGGGTCTATATTGTAGCTGTCCGAACATCTCTGATTATTGAAACATCTTTACCACAGTGATTCTTATGGATAGTCTAAAAGCTTCTGAGGACCAAGAACCAAGAGCCCCAACTTTAGTGTTTGAGACACAAAATGCTGGAGTAACTCAGCGGGTCAGGCAGCATCTCTGGAAAAAAGGATTTTACTTCGGAGTCACGTGAGTGACTACGTAAAGAACCCCGCCAGTGCGCCTGCGCGTCATTTACGTCAGACGCCTTGACGCAAACGGACGTGAGGAGCAGTGCTCCTCGAGTGGTTTGTAGTTTTTCAACTACAAGGTAAGTAAAAACTTTTTTACAGGTTTTCCAGGTCCGTTTACTGTGGGTCTATGGCGATTTTTTCCACAGACGCCATGGGAAAAAACGGACAGGGGGAAGAGGCGAGCGACATAGCCGACAGAAGTCGGGAAAGTCGGGAGTCCGCGGTTAGAGACCAACCGCCTCTAAACCCCGGTACAGTCGCCAGCGGTGAGCATAGCGACTGTGGACCTGGGGCTGGTGAAAACACAGTCAGTGCCTGTCGGGCAAAAGACAAAGTTTAAATCCCAACGGAGGGAGTCCCAGGCAATGAAGAAGCTCCAGGGCTAGATACTGCTTTAGAGCGTATTGCCCAAATAGAAAGCCTTTTACACAGGCTGTTGGAGCAAAGTTCACTCAGGAAGGAGTGTTCTGAAAGCCAAGCTGCTGGAAACAGCTCAAACAGCTCCTGGTACAGGGCTAGATACTGCTTTCGAGCGTATTGCCCAAATAGAAGCCTTTTTCGTAGGTTGTTGGAGCAAAAGTTCACTCAGGAAGGAGTGTACTGTAATCCAAGCTGCAGGAGCAGCTTAACAGCACCTGGCTCAGGGCTGATGGAATGCACCCTCAGGAATGAGGAGCGTGCTACGGGTCATGAGATTTCAGACCCCGACTCTGACGGTGAGGCTGTACAAGGCGATGAAAGGCAGCTGCCAGATGTTCCACCCCTGGTAGTAGGATTCGCTGCCCCGTCAGGGTCAGGAGAGCCATTAGGAAGAACTGGCCTCCTTAATAAATTACTTGGTTTACCATTAGCTGGAACAGCATGAAATGGATGAGACTGCAAGAGTATCTGGAATCAGTTGCAGAGAATATTAAAGCTGCTGGGTTCTGGAATAACTGCTTTTACCAGAATAGCAGGTAACAACCAAAAGATGACGAAGTTGCATCAGCAAGCACTGGGGTTGCTATGCAGCACCCACTTCGAGAAGTGCTATACGGTCTACTATGAATCCGAAATTCGCAGCACTCTGCAAACCAAGTAATATACAAATTACCCAACTTACTCTTTGGAGAGATCTCGGGAGACGTATTAAAGAGTTGGAAGATGAAGCGAAAACAGGATTGATGAAGACATCAATGGATGTGAAGTCTGTAAAGAGGAAGTATCCTTTCAGACGTCATACGGATCCTGGACCAAGTCGCTCATCAACGCAGGGACGTAGTTGGCGGCCTGCAGCGGGAGCAAGAATCAGTGGGCGTGCTTCCGGGAGAACCCAGGAATCTCAGGGTACTCAAATGACTCAAGAGGTAGGTGGACCTGGTTCTCATGGGAACATACTAACTGGATTAAGTCCAAAAGTTGGAGGCAGGTTACATTTCTTTTATAATAATTGGAAGAAAATTACTTCAGATGTGGTAATCCTGAATAATATACAAGGATTTCGAATTGAATCAATCCAAATTATGATTTGCCTGTTCAGCATGTTCCTAGCCGAACTCTGCACTTTGTACAAAAAGAAGTGATGGAGGTTCAGGTTGCAATTGAAACCCTATATAAAAAAGGGGTTATTGAAAAATCAGTCTACCAAAGTCACCAATTTGTGTCAAATATATTCCCTCGATCAAAAAAGGATGGAGGATGTAGGATTCTTGTAGATTTGATCAATCTGAATCCTTTTGTGCAAATTAGACATTTTAAAATGGAAACATTTGTGACTGCCAAACAGCTTATTTCAGAAGCATGTTATATGGCAACTATAGACTTGAAAGATGCATATTATTCAGTGTCTGTTCATTCAGAAGATAGGAAGTATCTTAAATTTAAATGGATGAACCAGTTGTGGCAGTTCAAAGCTCTGCCTAATGGGTTAATATCTGCACCCAGAATATTCACAAAAATTGTTAAAACCAATTCTGGGCTTGCTGAGTAGCCAGGGCCATGTACTAATGGCATATTTGGATGATGTCTTGATTATAGGAAAGACAAAACAGTCAACAGAAGTATCTGTTGCAGTTGTGAAATCAACTTTTGAAAATTTGGGGTTTCTAATTCATCCACAGAAATCTAGGTTAACACCATGTACCTCTATTAATTATTTGGGGTTCACAATTGATTCAGTCCAAATGAATATTACTTTGCCCAGGGAAAAGGGTGGATTTGATTAAAGATTGCAGTAATCTCCTAAACGAGCAAAAACCTTCAATTAGACAGGTGGCTCGTGTACTGGGAAAATTAGTAGCAGCATTCCCAGCAGTCCAATTCGGACCATTACATTATCAACAGCTGCAGAGACTTAAAGAACAGGCACCGAGAATGCATGTTAGTCATTTTGATAGAACCATGCAACTAACAACAAATGCTGTTTCTGATCTGCAGTGGTGGATTCTACATGTCTCAAGCAGTTCCAGCAAAGTGCTGATTGAACAACCTTCCATGATATTACAAACTGACTTAACATCTAGCTGAGGAGGCAGATGGAATCAGGAAGAGTCATTGTTACTGCAGACATGGGGAATTAACTATTTGGAGCTTCTAGGATGTTTCTATGGGCTCCAAGCTTATTGTTCTAACACAACTAATAAGCATGTTCAAGTTCAAATTGATAACACAACAGTAGTTGTTTATATTAATGATATGGAATTAAGTCGGTGTCTTGTGACAAAATGGTTAATCAACTTTGGGCTTGGTGTATTGAAAAGAACATTTGGATTTCAGATATCTATCTACCAGGTAGAATGAACGATAGCAGACACCAGGTCACGAAAAGTTCCATGATAATAAAGAATGGATGTTGAATCAAGAGGTATTCAATGATATAGTCATCAGATTTGGAATGACCGACATCGACTTGAATCATCAGCTATCGAGATATGTCTCATGGAAACCAGATCCAGGAGCAGTGGCGATTGATGCTTTCTCGCTACATTGGGGTGGTATGTTTTCATATATATTTCCACCTTTCTGCCTCATAAGCCAATGTTTGCTTAAAATCAGGCAAGATGCTGCTTCAAGGGTATTGGTAGTACCAGATTGGCCTACACAGCCATGGTATCCGTTGATATTAGAATTAACAACACAAATGTTGATGAAAGTCCCAAAAAAGAGTAATTTATTGCTGCACCCTATACAGGGGAACAACATCCATTATATGATTGTTTGGATTTGTTGATTTGCAGGTTTTAAGAATGCCTTTTCTGGGACGAGGACTGTCTGAGCATACTGTGGACATGCTTACGGCAGCCTGGACGAAGAGCACTCAAAAACAGTACCTTTCTTATATTAAGAAATGGGAAGAGTTCTGGGTACAAAAGAATGTGCAATAAAGTACTGCAGATATTTCAAATGTTTAGAATTTCTGTCAAAACTTTATTATGATGAAGGTCTGAGTTGTAGTGCAATTAATTCAGCCAGAAGTGCATTGTCCTCATATTTGGTTCTGGATTCAGAAAGAAACTCAATTGGGTCACACCCAATTGTTTCCAGACTAATGAAAGGAATCTTTAATTCCAAACCACCGAAACCTAGGTACGTGACAATCTGGGATGTAAGTGTGGTACTGAAACTACTTCGTGATGGTTATCAAGTGTGTCTTTACCTTTGGTCAAGCTCAGTATGAAAGTATTCATGTTTATGGCATGAGTGACAGCACAACGAGTGCAAACACTTGGAAAATTACAAATAGACAGTATGGAAGTAACTGAAGACAAGGTTACATTCTATATCTATGACCTAATAAAGCAAATTAGGCCAGGTGTGACAGGATTTAAAATTATGCTGGCAGCATATCCAAATGATCCATGTCTCTGTATTAAGACATATTTATTACAATACATTGAGGTCACAAAGAATTTGAGAATACGGAAACTGGGTTTTTGATCACACACAAGAAACCACACAAGAGAGTTTCAATACAGACTATTTCCAGATGGATAAAAGAAGTCTTAACAGCTGCTGGTATTAACACTTATGTTTTTACGTCTCACTCGACTAGGGCAGCAGAAATGTCGGCGGCCAGGGCAAAAGACGGGCCCGTCGACCATATCCTCACAGCCGCCGGGTGGTCCAATGAGTTGATGTTTCAACATTTTTACCATCGGCCTATTGTTAATGCGGGGTTGTTTGCAGAAACTATTTTAAGTTCTGTGTAAATTCCTCTGGTTTAAAGGGGATCTGATTCATTTCATTCTTGAAATGAATTACTGCATTTGTGGTACAAATGTTATTATGAATGCATGATTGATTATTCTCGTTCCGAGTCAATCTATGCAGTGAGAAGCCGGGATTGATCCACGGCATGAAATCACAAAGCTTTAAAATCTTCACGTAGTCACTCACGTGACTCCGAAGTAAAATAGTAAGATTAAACGAGAACTTACCTAAGTTTGAAGTTTGATCTTTATTTTATGAGGAGTTACGTAGGTGATTACGTGCCCACCACGACCCTACCCTCTATCATAAAGGTCAGATGGAAGTTCTTGTCTTACTCGTTTTAGTATGAGACTATATTACTTCGGTTGTTGTTTTTTGTGATTTCACACCGCTGCTTTGAAGATTGACGCGCAGGCGCACTGGCGGGGTTCTTCACGTAATCACCTACGTAACTCCTCATAAAATAAAGATCAAACTTCAAACTTAGGTAAGTTCTCGTTTAATCTTACTATTTTGTGTTCATTTTCAGTGTAAACCAGCATCTGCAGTTCCTTCCCACACATTAATGTCTGTGGGCTGATTTTCTTGAGTACACAAACACGCTAATTATTGAAAGACCTCTGAAATGTGCCTATGGGCAAGTTTGGTCTAGAAGCTTCCTTCATCTCATCACATGGTGTGGAATAACTTAAGCTGGAGATATCTGGTTTGATGTAGGCCAACTAATTGTCCCATTATAAGCATGTATGACCCCATTATTTACATTCATTTGGTACATACAAGAATGAGCCATGGTCGCGTGAGTAGACAGCATGTCTGTTTGCAAAGTTGCCCTTTTAATTTCAAAGTAATTACTGCTTTCAATGTACCTTGTATATTCTGAGGACAGGATTTCTTTTAAATAAATTGTTGGTTTATCCACATAATTTGATAGTCGGAGTAATTCCTAATGGGCCTGTCCCACTTAGGCAAATTTTTAGGCGACTGCGGGAGACTATGCAGTCGCCACATGTTTGCGGGTAGTTGCCGGGAAGTCGCCTTCATGGTCGTGAGGGGTTCCCGCATTCTGGGAACTAGTCGCGGGCTCATTATGGTCGCCGCAAATTTTTCAACATGTTGAAAAATTAGCGCCGACCAGAATGAAGCCGCCATGGAGAGTAGCGAGAATTCTCGTGCCGTAGGTGGGTCCCCAGGAGGTCGAAGGTTCTGGGAGGTTCTCGTAGATTGTAGCCGGTGCTGACCGGTGAATTTCATTGGCTCATTGGGAAAAAAAAGGTAAGCAGTAGTTTTCAGAACCAAGGATAACTGACCAGTAATGTTAAATGTCCGCCGAGCTTCACAGCCGTGTATCTCTGGCTTCTTAAAAGTTGTCTCCACTCCTTCAACCCACTTCTCCACCCCCCTGTCCCCCTCTCTTTTAAAGGACTTACCGTACACTGTGCTTTAGCCATCTTAACTACAGCACCAACCTTCCTGTTCACCGAGGTGTGTGTCTGTATCACCTTGGCTTTGCACCGTGTGAATTATTTAGACAGCGCTCCCCCGCTTGCCCTGTACCCCACCTGCATAACGGGCTGGTGAAGGAAGCGATGTGCGTGTGTGTGTGTGTGTGTTCCACTCTGACAGTCGCCGTTCCAGTTGCCGGTTTTTCAGGTGACTGCCGGCAAATTGACAGTCGCTGGCAGTCCGCTGAAAAATCACCTAAGTGGGACAGGCCCATTACAAACACTTTTGTATCCGTCTCAGACTCACTAACATTCCTCCAACAACACTCACATCCAAGTTGTTAATATATACAGTATCACAACACTAAAAAGAGGTGCAGTTGGTAGAGATGCTGCCTTACAGTGCCAGAGACCTGTGTTCGATCCTGACCTTAAGTGCCATCTGTGTGGAGTTTGCACGTTCACCCTGTGACCACGTAGGTTTCCTCCGGTTGCTCTACTTTCCACACATCTCCCAAAGACATACCATTTGTAACTTAATTTACATCAGAGAATTGCTCCTAGTGTGTAGGGAGTGGATGTGAAAATGGGAAAACGCAGAACTAAAGTGTGAATGGGTGATCGATGGTCTGCGTGGACTCGGTGGGCCAAAAGGCCTGTCTCCATGTTTCCATGTCTTTTCTCTATTCAATAGTCCTAATCAATTGGGGATTGTAAGGCAGGTCTAACCTGGTGTGAGCTCTCAGTGGCAACTCCCTCAGGTAATGGTGGGAAATCCCTAGACCTGGCACTGATTTCTGCATTGACTCCATGTAGAGTGTGGAGCACATAGGCAGAAGGACCAACATCTGCCACACAGTAAATCTCATCTTCACCGTGGCTCCGCATAAGTCAGT
The DNA here is from genome assembly GCA_038087875.1 of Malacoraja senta. Lineage (NCBI taxonomy): Eukaryota > Metazoa > Chordata > Chondrichthyes > Rajiformes > Rajidae > Malacoraja > Malacoraja senta. The sequence continues at coordinate 32,393,321 of CM075986.1, read as the reverse complement.
AGTGATGGCTGAACATTAGTGTTTACCATTTGACCATCAGGTCTCAGCCAGCACTGTGCAATACAATTACTAACTACAAGATAGCTCTGAGTTCATAGACGGGGGATGGAGTGGTGGCAAGTAAGGCACCCACAACTAAAACGCTGCTCCTCGGAGAGTGTAGCTCAGAGTACAGCAACGGCAGAGTGAGGAACACTCTAATTATAGTACTTAGGTACAGGTCACCCATCCACCGGCTTTAGACTTTACTTTAGATTTTAGAGATGCAGTGTTAAAATAGGCCCTTTGGCCACCGAGTCCGCGCTGACCAGTCATCACCCTGTATACTAGCATTATCCTACAAGCGATGGACAATTTTCAATCTTACCAAAGCCAATTAACCTACAAAGCTGTACGTCTTTGGAGTGTGGGAGGAAACCGGAGCACCTGGAGAAAACCCGCGTGGTCACAGGGAGAACGTACAAACTACATTCAGACAAGTACCCGTACTCAGGATCAAACTTGAGTCTCTGGCGCTGTGAGGCAGCAACTCTACCGCTGCACCACTATGCCACCCCTGGGTAGCACAGGGCCTTCAATACTCATCTGAAAATGTGCGAATCCATCAAAAGCAAACAGGGAATTTAAATTTATGAAATTAAATAAATGAGTTAAAAGCTGAACGCAGCTAGATATTTATTAAAGATAGACACAAAATGCTGCAGTAACTCAATGGGTCAGGCAGCATCTCTGGAAAACATGGATAGGTGATGTTTTGTGCCTGAAGCAGGTTCCCAACCCGAAACGTCACCTACAGTATACATTTTCTTTAGAGGTGCTGCCTGAGCCACTGAACTACTCCAGCATTTTGTGTCTACCTTTGGTATTAGCCACCATCTGCAGTTCCTATTTAGTACAAAATATTTATTAATATACTAGACTAAGTGGGACCCGTTGGGTCCCATGTTCACACGGGAGGGCTGGTCCCCCAACGCAATATTCCACCTCTCCACCAATTCCAATATTGGTGGCCAGTGGGGGGGAGGGGGGGGGGAAGGGCTTTCTGGAGCGCTGGTATGGGTGTTGTGGGCTGAAGGGACTGGTCTTCAGAGGGCTAGTATGGACATTGTGGGTCAAATGGATTCTTGGGGTGGCAGCTCAGTCCCTCAAGCCTGATGTGCTGGCAGCTCACTCACAGCTGGTGGGCTGGCAGTTGACTCACGGCTATTCCTTGAAATTCCATTTCAAGCAGGGTGCAAGGCCACCAAATTCAAATGCAGTTTCAAACCATTTCAAGCAGGATCCAAGTCCACCAAACTCAAGTGCAGTTTCATACCACTTCAAGCAGGGTGCAAGGCCACCAAACTCAAGTGCAGTTTCATACTACTTCAAGCGGGGTGCAAGGCCACCAAATTCGTGCAATTTCATACCACTTCAAGCAGGGTGCAAGGCCACCATATTCAAATGCAGTTTCATACCATTTCAAGCAGGGTGAAATCACCATAAAACCACACAAAACACCACACTCACAGTTCAGTAGACATTCAGTGTGTTCAGTTGATTCACAGCTCAGACAGAGTCCTGACTCATCATGCAGAGACTGAGCCACACCCACACTTCCGGGTATTATAATCCCTCCCCCCTCCCACCGGAAAAGGTGTGGCCTTCATGGCGTGATTGACAGGAGAGATATTCTCCACATTTTTTAAACACTAATAACACTTTTATTTTTCATTGATGGGAAGAATCCTCTGCACCTGATGAGCGGAGGGGGACTGAGTAAGATGGCCAAAAATCACAGCCGTAAGTGGGAGCATTTTATCTAAAATCAATATACAGTGCAAACAGGAAATTGTCAAGTTTAGACCACCAACCATTTGCAGTGCTTTTACTTCTTCAACCCAAAACCCAAACCAATCATTTGCAGTGCTTTTACTTCAACCCAAACCCCCCCAACCAACCATTTGCAGTGCTTTCACTTCAACCCAAAACCCCCAACCATTTGCAGTGCTTTCACTTCAACCCCAAACCCCCAACCAATCATTTCCAGTGCTTTTTCTTCAACCCAAAACCCCACCCAACCATTTGCAGTGGTTTTACTTCAACCCAAACCCCCACCAACCATTTGCAGTTCTTTTACTTCAACCCAACCCCTCACCAACCATTTGCAATGCTTTTACTTTAAAGCAACCACATTTTCATTTTCAAACCACATTAAGGGCACTCAGTAAAACCACACTCACAGTTTAGTAGACATGTGTTCAGTGTTATTCACAGAGACAGAGAGATGGGAGCCTCTCACTTCCCCCATCTTGCAAAGACTGACTGAGGCACAACACTTCCGGGTTTTATAGTCCCTACCCCCTCCCACCAGCAGGGGCAGCAGAGAGAATGTCAACATTCTTTAAACATTAATAACTCTTTTATGTTTCATCGATGAGAAAAATCCTCTTGTCCTGCGCAGCGGAGTATGCTGGCCAAAAATCACAGCCGTAAGTGGCAGCGTGTTTTCTAAAATCATGAAACAGAAAAATAGGAAGTGGTCAAGATCTTACTTTTAGTAATATAGATTTTGTGATCACAAATAGATATGCATCAGATTTCTCTTGGCTGTGCCGCTTGGGAACCAACAAACAATGATTATTACGGTTACATATTCACCAAATGAAACCCTAGACTGGCCAAGTCACACGTGGCAGCACATGGTGAAATGTTTGTGGCTGCAGGAGTCAACACTTTACAAAATCTTATGTATAAATTTATTTGCTGGATTAAAATGAGATCATCTTGGCCTTATCAAACATAAGGTTTAGCACTACATGCTACCAATCCCAGCCGTGGAGACATTTTTATAGTGGTCTCATGGTAGGACACTGATTTCTTTAAATTCTTGATATTAAACCATGTATTGTGCTTATAAGTAATTTACTGTGCTTTTGTATGTAATTTATTATGCAATTTATTCTATGTAATGTCTTGTCTTTTATCTGCACCATGAGTGTAATAAAAAGTAGGTACGTAAGTTATTAACAATGCCTTTATTATTCGTAGCTCCATCAAAATTTAGAGCATAATAAAGTAGGGAAAATCCAGGAACAATTCTGTTCATTGAAAGTCATTATCTGCCTTATTCCTGAACGGTGTACTGTGAAAGATAAACACAGTTCTACTTAGTTCGAAACATCTGCAAAAAAAGTTTACCTTTGACACAGTTCGAAGCTTTGAAAATAAGGCCGGTCATGTGGCTGATTTAGGTGTATTTTATAATGGAGCTTTTCATAAAATGTTTATAACACGTTCTCTCATGTGCTCTCATTGACAAACAATGGCAATGTCAGATCAGATTCAGATTCAGATTCAACTTTATTGTCATTGTGCAGTGTACAGTACAGAGACAACGAAATGCAGTTAGCATCTCCCTAGAAGAGCGACATAAATATGAGCAGTAAATAAATAAATCTAATAAATCCTGGTGGGAGGAGTGTCCGGGGGGGGGGGGGGGGGGGTGTGATTGGCAGTCACCGAGGTACAGTGTTGAGTAGTGTAACCGCCGCAGGGAAGAAGCTGTTCCTGGACCTGCTGGTCCGGCAACGGAGAGACCTGTAGCGCCTCCCGGATGGTAGGAGGGTAAACAGTCTGTGGTTGGGGTGAGAGCAGTCCTTGGCGATGCTGAGCACCCTTCGCAGACAACGCTTGCTTTGGACAGACTCAATGGTGGGGAGTGAGGAACCGGTGATGCGTTGGGCAATTTTCACCACCCTCTGCAGTGCTTTCCGGTCGGAGACAGAGCAGTTGCCATACCATACTGTGATGCAGTTGGTAAGGATGCTCTCGATGGTGCAGCGGTAGAAGTTCACCAGAATCCGAGGAGACAGATGGACCTTCTTTAGTCTCCTCAGGAAGAAGAGACGCTGGTGAGCCTTCTTGACCAGAGTTGAGGTATTGTTGGTCCAAGAGAGGTCATCGGAGATGTTGACCCCCAGGAACCTGAAGCTGGAAACACGTTCCACCTCCCTCCCGTTAATGTGGATGGGGGTGTGCATGCCGCCCCTAGACTTCCTGAAGTCTACAATGAGCTCCTTGGTCTTCTTGGAGTTAAGGGCCAGGTTGTTGTCAGCGCACCATGCTGCTAGGAGCTGGACCTCCTCCCTATAGGCCGACTCATCGTTGTTGCTGATGAGGCCAATCACCGTTGTATCATCTGCATACTTGATGATGGTGTTAGTACCATGTACAGGTGTGCAGTCGTAGGTGAAGAGGGAGTAGAGGAGGGGGCTCAGCACACAGCCCTGTGGAACGCCGGTGTTCAGGGTGAGGGTTGAAGAGGTGTGCTTTTCTAACCTAACAGACTGGGGTCATTTGGTTAGAAAGTCCAATATCCAGTTGCAGAGGGAGGGGTCGATGCCCAGGTCACCGAGTTTGGTGATCAGTTTAGAGGGTATGATGGTGTTGAATGCTGAGCTGTAATCGATGAACAGCTCGATGAATCGATGAATGTGCAAGGGAAATCAAACATCGTCCATATCAGCAAGATACAAGTCACATGTGCACATGCTGCATCACGGCACTATGCTTTGCTTGACGTTCACATCCATCAAATGAATGAGTTGATTTTTTTCTCCACAAATATACAGGAGTAAAATATACACTCGCTACGCAAAGATGGAATATAACACGGAAAAATGTGGAAGTCCTCCATTCAACAAAAAAGTACATTATTGGTTAAATGGTGTGTACATTATTTGTTAACGGGCGGCACGGTGGCATAGCGCCAGAGACCCGGGTTCGATCCTGACTATGGGGGCTGTCTGTACAAAGTTTGTACGTTCTCCCTGTGACCATGTGGGCTTTCTCCAGGTGCTCCGGTTTCCTCCCACACTCCGAAGACGTACAGGTTTGTAAATTAATTGGCTTCAGTAACAAAAAAAAATTGTCCCTGTTGTGTTGGATAGTATTAGTGTACGGGATGATCGCTGGTCGAAGCGGACTCGGTGGGCCGAAGGGCCTGTTAATGCGCTCTATCTCTCAAGTATAAAGTCTAAAGTGGGAGACTGAGCTGATTTTATAGGTATTTGGTGTGTTTGTACACGTCACTGACGTTCTACATGCAGTTGTTGCGGGCTACAAAGAGATCAAGTGAAGTGATGCCCTATTCACAGGAGAGTTTGAGAATACAGAAGTCTGAAGAAGGGTCTCAACCCGAATCTTCACCTATTCCTTTTCTCCAGACTTACTTCAGTAACTTGTGTCTATCTTTAGTGTAAACCAGCATCTGCAGTTCCTTCCTACGTACAAAGACATTTCATTATCATTTTATGGAGCCTTAGTGAGACTACACCTTCTTGCCCTTCATTTTCTTCTTGCCCAGGAAGCCACGTATTTATCACTGACGGAGAGGGGGGATGAATCCGTGGACTGGTTCTTGGGATGGTGAGTTTGTCATAGGAGGATAGATTGAGTAAACTGGGACTTTCTTGCTTGAGACTGAGGCGATCTCGCTGGACCTCCACTCCGCTCTGGACCACTTGGACAACAAAAACATATATGTCAGGCTGTTATTCATCGATTACAGCTCGGCATTTAATACAATCATCCCCTCCAAGCTGGTTACCAAACTCGCCGAACTGGGTCTCTGCGCATCCCTCTGCAATTGGATCCTCGACTTCCTCACTCTCAGACCACAGTCTGTTCGTATTGGTGGAAATGTGTCAGACTCGATAACAATCAGCATGGGAGCACCTCAAGGCTGCGTGCCCAGCCCCCTGCTGTACTCACTCTATACTCATGACTGCATAGCCGGTCATAGTGCAAACTCCATCATCAAGTTTGCTGACGACACCACTGTTGTGGGACGTATCACTGATGGGGATGAGTCAGAGTATAGAAGAGAGATCGAGCAACTATCCATATGGTGCCAGCACAATAACCTGGCCCTCAACACCAGCAAAACCAAGGAACTGATTGTGGACTTTGGAAGGAGTAGGATGGGGACCCACAGTCCCGTTTATATCAATGGGTCGATGGTTGAAAGGGTCAAGAGCTTTAAATTCCTGGGCGTGCACATCTCTGAAGATCTTTCCTGGTCCGAGAACACTGATGCTACTATTAAGAAAGCACATCAGCGCCTCTACTTCCTGAGAAGATTACGGAGAGTCGGTTTGTCAAGGAGGACTCTCTCTAACTTCTACAGGTGCACAGTAGAGAGCATGCTGACCGTTTGCATCGTGGCTTGGTTCGGCAACGAGCGCCCTGGAGAGGAAAAGACTACAAAAAGTAGTAAACACTGCCCAGTCCATCATCGGCTCTGACCTCCCTTCCATCGAGGGGATCAATCGCAGTCACTGCCTCAAAAAGGTTGGCAGTATCATCAAGGACCCACACCATCCTGGCCACACACTCATCTCCCTACTACCTTCAGGTAGAAGGTACAGGAGCCTGAAGACTGCAACGACCAGGTTCAGGAATAGCTACTTCCCCACAGCCATCAGGCTATTAAACTTGGCTCGGACAAAACTCTGAACTTTAATAGCCCATTAACTGTTATTTGCACTTTATCAGTTTATTTATTCATGTGTGTATATATTTATAGAATGGTATATGGACACACTGATCTGTTTTGTAGTCAATGCCTACTATGTTCTGTTGTGCTGAAGCAAAGCAAGAATTTCATTGTCCTATCAGGGACACATGACAATAAACTCACTTGAACTTGAACTGGAACTATAAGGCTAGGAGCAAATAGCATTAAAGCTTACAATATTCTGACAGGGCCTGACAGGTTAAATGTTGGGAGATCCTCTGGACAATCTCAGACCAGCAGTATATTTCAGAAGTAGGGAATGGGCGGAGGAGAAATCTCTTTACTCAGAGGGTGGTGAATCTTTGGAAGTCACTATTTTGGAAGTGTGTGAAACTGTAGACACAACAGAAATTGATTTCTGGACATTAAGTAATTCAAGGAAGTGGAGAATCTGCTGGTAGAAGATCAGCCATTATCTTGATTAGTGGGGGAACAGTTCAGTGGATCTTCATCTGCTCCAAACAAGTGAAGTTAATCTGGACCTCCCCAACATTGTACCTCTTTCACCCATTCACCAACAGGCATCTCAGGGTGGCTAAGGGAGGCACGGTGTTGCAGCAGTAGAGTTGCTGTCTTACTGTGCCAGTAAGGTCCTGACTCCGAGTGCTGTCTGTACGGAATTTGTATGTTCTCCCTGTGAGCACGTGGGTATTCAACGAGAATTCCGGTTTCCTCCCACATTCCAAAGACGTGTAGATTATTCAGCTTCGGTAAAGTTGTAAACTGTCCCTAGTGTACAGGATAGTGCTAGCGTAAAGGGTGATGCTAGTTGGTGTTGAATCGGTGGACTGAAGGACCTGTTTCCCTGCTGTATCTCTCAGGCCTAAAGCCTAAAGTCTAACAGGACCACTCCTGGCTACCTAGTGACTGTAACGTACCACATACTGGCAGAGAGATATGGATAAAAGAGGACCCACTAATGGATGTCTCCATGAGTGAGGAGATGTAAGGTTGCAAATGTAAATATAGCATAACCGTTACAATATCCAAAAGGATTTGGGTCGAATCTCTATTCAAAGAACAATATGAAAGTAATTTCAGTGTGTGTTTGCACTTTGCACACGTGACAATAAGGAACCATTGAACCATTGTTGCATTAGGTTCCTGATTTCAATCACATTACCTTGCTACACCAGAGCCCAGTCTGTGAGAAGCTGTAGAGATGTTGAATAGCAAGCACAAACGTTTCCTGAATAGCTCAAAACTCTATTCCCTGGAGCACTGGGGGATGACGGGTGATCTTATAGAGGTGTATAAAATCATGAGAGGAGTAGATGTGGTAGACCCGGGTAGGTCAGGACTCTTGCCCAGAGCAGGGGAATCGAGAACCAGAGGGCATAGGTTTAAGGTGAAGGGGGAAAGATTTTATAAGAATCTGAGGAGTAACTTTTTCACACAAAGAATGGTGGGTGTCCGGAACGAGTTGCCGACGGAGGTAGTTGAGGCAGGGACTATCGCAACGTTTAAGAAGCAATTAGACAGGTACATGGATAGGACAGGTTTAGAGGGATATGGGTCAAACGCAAGCGTGGGACTAGTGTAGATGGGACATGTTGGTCGGTGTGAGCAAGTTGGGCCGAAGGGCCTGTTTCCACGCTGTATGAGTTTATGACTCTAACTGGGCCAAGACGTTGAAGCTGTTTCAGAAATTAAATCTCCAGCCATTAAATTTGTTTGTAATACCCTGTTATGCCTGAAGGTAGCAGCACCACACTATTAGGAGTGAGTTACAGTTCTGTTATGACAAATTCCAAAAGCAGCAGAACCTGATTTAAGGGTTTCTGGTGCCTTTGGAATTAAATGTTTTGACAAGCAGAATTAAAGGAGAAATCAGACAAGGGTGAATCTAATCAGACTGAGAGGATTAAAAGTGTATGCACTGAAAAGGAATGTGGCATAGCAAATTCATTTTAAAAGGTCGAAAACCTAATTCCGAATTAAAGGGAACTTATGGATCCAAAATTTGCTCGGAATTTAGTTTTAGTTTAGAGATATAGATACAGCGCAGAAACAAACCCTTCGGCCCACCGAGTCCGCGCCGACCCGCAATCCCCGCACACTGACACTATCCCACACAGACTAGGGACAATTTACATTCCTACCAAGCAATTAACCTACAAACATGAACATCTTTGGAGTGTGGGAGGAAATCGAAGATCTCAGGGAAAACCCACGCAGGTCATGGGGAGAATGGACAAACCCCGTAGAGACAGCACCCGTAGGCAGGATCGACCCGGGTCTCTGGCGCTGTAACTCTACCGCTGTGCCACCGTGCCGCCCACAATGCCCATCGATGGCCATTTAGTTCAGGATGTCAGCAAACTGGAACCACAATCAGTAAAGGGCCTGTCCCACGGGCAAGCGACTCCATGCGGCAAGCGCGACCTAACGTGGTCGCTTGAGCCGTACGGCCTTGCGGGGCCGGTCCCACTTCGATCGCCGGAGCCGTACGGCCTTGCGGGGCCGGTCCCACAGAAAAAAACAGAAAATAAGGACAATTAAAAGTGGAAATTCATTTTGCTTCTTGCCCTTGTCCCACTGTACGAGGTAATTCAAGAGTTCTCCCGAGTTTTCCCCTGATCCGAACTCGGAGAATGTCCGTAGCGGGTCCGTAGGAGTTCGTGGATGTCTTGTAGCGGCTCGTACGAGTAAAAAGTTTTAAAAAATGTCATCACAAATATTTTTTTATACGTGGACATTTTTTGCAGGGATGAAGAAACGTCACGAGTTTACCAGATGTTACGAGCCGCTACAAGACATCCACGAACTCCTACGGACCCGCTACGGACATTCTCCGAGTTCGGATCAGGGGAAAACTCGGGAGAACTCTTGAATTACCTCGTACAGTGGGACAGGGGCAAGAAGCAAAATGAATTTCCACTTTTAATTATCCTTATTTTCTGTTTTTACGATGGTGTGGATCTCACTAGGAAGTTGTAATTAATCATCCATTCAGTGTGTCTAACTAAAGACGGCTCCAAATGGGCGGCACAATGGCACAGCGGTGGAGTTGCTGCCTTACAGGCATTAATCCCACTTTATTTTCCCACAGTCCCATCATTTCTCTTTAAATGCTACCTCTCACCTTCACATTAGGTGCAATTTAAAGTGTCCGGTAAACTTATTAACCAGCACATCTATGGGGCTTGGGAGGAAATTGGAGCACTTGAGGGAAACCCATGCAGTCCATGAGAGAACATGCTAACATATTTCAGATAGCACCTGAGGTCAGTATTGAACCTGGGTCGCCAGAGCTGTGAGGCAGCAGCTCCATCAGCTGTGCCACTGTGCTGGCCTGGATCTAGAATGTTCTTCTTGGGTGGTACAGCGGCACAGCGGTAGAGCTGCAGCGTTACAACGTAAGAGATCTGGGTTTGATTCTGACTATGGGTGCTGTCTGTTCAATGTCACAGTTATAATGGATGACTTCAATCTACATATAGATTGGGTGAATCAAATTGGCAGGGGTGCTGAGGAAGAGGATTTCTTGGAATGTATGAGGGATAGTTATCTAAACCAACATGTAGAGGAACCAACGAGAGAGCAGGCTATTCTAGACTGGGTATTGAGTAATGAGGAAGGGTTAGTTAGCAGTCTTGTTGTGCGTGCCCCCTTGGGCAAGAGTGACCATAATATGGTTGAGTTCTTCATTAGGATGGAGAGTAACATTGTTAATTCAGAAACAACGGTTCTGAACTTAAAGAAAGGTAACTTTGAGGGTATGAGACGTGAATTGGCCAAGATTGACTGGCAATTAGTTCTAAAAGGGTTGACGGTGGATATGCAATGGAAGGCATTTAAAGACTGCATGGATGAACTACAAAAATTGTTCATCCCAGTTTGGCAAAAGAATAAATCAGGGAAGGTAGTGCATCCGTGGATTACAAGGGAAATCAGGGATAGTATCAAAGCAAAAGATGATGCGTACAAATTAGCCAGAAAAAGCAGCATACCAGAGGACGGGGAGAAATTCAGAGACCAGCAGAGGAGGACAAAGGGCTTAATTAGGAAAGGGAAAATAGATTATGAAAGAAAACTGGCAGGGAACATAAAAACTGACTGCAAAAGTTTTTATAGATATGTGAAGAGAAAGAGATTAGTTAAAACAAATGTAGGTCCCTTGCAGTCAGAAACAGGTGAATTGATCATGGGGAACAAGGATATGGCGGACCAATTGAATAACTACTTTGGTTCCGTCTTCACTAAGGAAGACATAAATAATCTGCCGGAAATAGCAGGGGGCCACGGGTCAAAGGAGATGGAGGAACTGAGTGAAATCCAGGTTAGTCGGGAAGTGGTGTTGGGTAAATTGAATGGATTAAAGGCCGATAAATCACCAGGGCCAGATAGGCTGCATCGCAGAGTACTTAAGGAAGTAGCTCCAGAAATAGTGGATGCATTAGTGATAATTTTTCAAAACTCTTCAGATTTTGGAGTAGTTCCTGAGGATTGGAGGGTAGCAAACGTAACCCCACTTTTTAAGAAGGGAGGGAGAGAGAAAACGGGGAATTACAGACCAGTTAGTCTAACATCGGTAGTGGGGAAACTGCTAGAGTCAGTTATTAAAGATGGGATAGCAGCACATTTGAAAAGTGGTGAAATCATTGGACAAATTCAGCATGGATTTACGAAAGGTAAATCGTGTCTGACGAATCTTATAGAATTTTTCGAGGATGTAACTAGTAGAGTGGATAGGGGAGAACCAGTGGATGTGTTGTATCTGGACTTTCAAAAGGCTTTCGACAAGGTACCACATAAGAGATTAGTATACAAACTTAAAGCACACGGTATTGGGGGTTCAGTATTGATGTGGATAGAGAACTGGCTAGCAAACAGGAAGCAAAGAGTAGGAGTAAACGGGTCCTTTTCACAATGGCAGGCAGTGACTAGTGGAGTACCGCAAGGCTCAGTGCTGGGACCCCAGCTATTTACAATTTATATTAATGATTTGGATGAGGGAATTGAAGGCAACATCTCCAAGTTTGCGGATGACACTAAGCTGGGGGGCAGTGTTAGCTGTGAGGAAGATGCTAGGAGACTGCAAGGTGACTTGGATAGGCTGGGTGAGTGGGCAAATGTTTCGCAGATGCAGTATAATGTGGATAAATGTGAGGTTATCCACTTTGGTGGCAAAAACAGGAAAGCAGACTATTATCTAAATGGTGGCCGATTAGGAAATGGGGAGATGCAGCGAGACCTGGGTGTCATGGTACACCAGTCATTGAAAGTAGGCATGCAGGTGCAGCAGGCAGTGAAGAAAGCGAATGGTATGTTAGCTTTCATAGCAAAAGGATTTGAGTATAGGAGCAGGGAGGTTCTACTGCAGTTGTACAGGGTCTTGGTGAGACCACACCTGGAGTATTGCGTACAGTTTTGGTCTCCAAATCTGAGGAAGGACATTATAGCCATAGAGGGAGTGCAGAGAAGGTTCACCAGACTGATTCCTGGGATGTCAGGACTTTCATATGAAGAAAGACTGGATAGACTTGGCTTATACTCGCTAGAATTTAGGAGATTGAGAGGGGATCTTATAGAAACGTACAAAATTCTTATGGGGTTGGACAGGCTTGATGCAGGAAGATTGTTCCCGATGTTGGGGAAGTCCAGGACAAGGGGTCATAGCTTAAGGATAAGGGGGAAATCCTTTAAGACCGAGATGAGGAAAAACTTTTTCACACAGAGAGTGGTGAATCTCTGGAACTCTCTGCCACAGAGGGTAGTTGAGGCCAGTTCATTGGCTATATTTAAGAGGGAGTTAGATGTGGCCCTTGTGGCTAAAGGGATCAGGGGGTATGGAGAGAAGGCAGGTACGGGATACTGAGTTGGATGATCAGCCATGATCATATTGAATGGCGGTGCAGGCTCGAAGGGCCGAATGGCCTACTCCTGCACCTATTTTCTATGTATCTATGTATCTATGAATGTGTGGGTTTTCTCCGGGTGCTGCGGTTTCCTCCCACGTTACAAAGACGTGCAGGTTTGTAGGTTAATTGGCTTCTATAAAATTGTCTGTTGTGTGTAGGATAGAACTATAGTACGGTTGATCATTGGTCAGCGTGAACTTGGTGGGCCAAAGGGCCTGTTTCCTTGCTGTATCTCTAAAAACAAACGAAAAAATTGTTTCAGTGTAGACTTCGGCATTTATTGTGTGTGATATGTATGCTTTTGGATCCTACATCTGCAAGTTGTTTAATTGCCATTTATCCTTCATGATTAAATGTGCTGGTACTGCCAAGCTTTGATCAGTTGCAATGCATGTCAGATTGCTTTACTCTGACCATTGCACACTGGCCTCATTGTTTATACCACACGTCTCGTGTTTCTATCCTTGCGTTGGGCTGCATGCCATCAAAAAACTCTCATTGTACACATTTTACAAATTCTCCCACCTCCAAGCTCTTTACACAGTCATTCCCACATTCTTTATTAGGATAATTTCAATGCTTGTTTATCTCCACTTATCAATAAAACCATAGAGATCACAAGGTACCAACCTAATGGCAAACTACTGAAACACGGTCTGGACCCGAAACATCAACCAGGCATGAATCCGCCAGGAATCCAAAGGATTTTGTAGAAATAAAGATCCTGGTTTACACAAAAGGAGTAACTCAGTGGGTCAGGCAGCATCTCTGGAGAACGACTATAGGTGATGTTTCGGGTCAGAACCCTTCTTCAGGGTCGATTGACTGACAACACAAGAAAACGGAATAAAAGGATGATTTAAAGTGGAAATTAGTTTTACTCATTTACTGAAATTTGCAAATAAAACAAAAGTGGGTGGTTTTGCAGATAGTGAAGATGGTTGTGAAAAATTGCAGCAGGATCTTGATCGATTGGCCAGGTAGGCTGAGGAATGGTTGATGGAATTTAATACAGAGAAATGTGAGGTGTTGCAATTTGGGAATTCTAACGGGCAGGACCTACACAGCGAATGGTTGACCTCTGGGAGGCGTTGTTGAGCAGAGGTATCTAGGAGTGCAGGTGCATGGTTCCTTGAAGGTGGAGTCACAGGTAGATAGGGTGGTCATAAAGGCGTTTGGCACATTTGCCTTCATCAGTCAGAGTATTGAGTACAGAAGTTGGGAGGTCATGTTGCAGTTGGCCATCTCAAACGGCGATCTGAGGTGAGACATCACCCGCTCCGGGATGTATCCAGTGCTGCGCCGCTGCTGCTGAAGCTCTGGTCCGGTCCCGGCAGGAAAGGCCGCACCAATCCAGTTCCAATCCAATCCGAGAAGGGGGGCAAGGGCGCGACTCGGATAATAGTCTCATCCTCGCCAGGAAGTGACTGAAGGATGGTTTCCCCCTTACCCCACCCCCCTCCCCCACATAAAACACACAAAAAAAACATACTTTAAACATACTAAAAATAAAAAAGATAAAAAGACAAACAGACTGCAGGCGGAGGCAGCCATCAACAGCGCCACCGGATGTCTATAAGGACTGAGATGGACTCAGTCCATCAAACTCAGGATTTAACACTGAGATGAGGAAAAACTATGGTGAAGCCCCAAAAAGCATGACTGCAGATTGCGGAGCTTAGGAAGGTAAATTCCATGGAAAGGATACACTGTCTGAGCTTGTGTTCCACTGAGTACAATAGGAGTGATATGGTCAAGCAGATTTAAAAGTTAAAAGGATTTGATAGGGTTGATACATGAAAAAATCTTGCTGCCCAAAAACAACATTGGCATTGGTATTGGTTTATCATCATCATGTGTACAGTGAAAATCTTCCTTTTGCATGCTATTTACGCAAATCAAACCAAGCCTGATAAGAAGGGTCCCAATGTCGTGGCCCAAGTACTCTTAAAGAGACAGAAACGGAAATAAAATCAGTATAAGCAGTACAATCTATATTTCGACAGGCGGGAGTGGTAAAACTCATAACAGTATGTACCGATGTTACAATACTCACCTTCAGCGGTGCTGCAGTTCTTCCACTGGCCGTGTGCGCGGCTTTGGCACCTTTGAGGGGGGGGGGGGCGGGATTAAAATGCCGTTTTCTCCTGCTTGTCGGAGTCGAGCTTCCTCAGGCTGTTAAGCTGCTGAAGAATAATCGATCCGACTTGCGTTCTCTGAAGTAAAAAAAAAAATCGCGGGACAATTTAATCCCTGGAGTAAAATAAAAAGCTACTTCTAACGCCGTCAACGCCGACAACGGGACAGATCTCACGTAGGGGACAAAACATAAGGTAAGTCGTTTATTTTACATATAAACTTGCTTCTTAGGATGATAATGTGATAATGTGATTTTGGCCGCATACGAACCAGCAGTGTTTTTCCTGCTGATATGGGGTTCATATTCACTGCAACCGCAACGTTCCAATCGATCGCGTTCCACAAAAACCCACTCGCAAGATGATTAAAATGCCCATTAATTTACGGGAATTGAACATTAAATTCCTTCCATTTGGCCTATAAATTCATGACAATGAGATTTAAAAATCATGTTATATTGTGAATTCTTGTGTGAATGTTATTTGGACACTTAGGCTATTTAAAAATGTTAACCTTTTCTTAAGAAATGGATAGATGTTTAGATCTAGTAATTGAATTTTGTAATTAGCTACAATTAGGTAACTAACTAATTATATGCTTTAATTTCAGGTCATCCAAGTAAGATTGTTTCATATTTGTTTCAGTATGCTTCAATCTGTAATAACTGAAATTTGCATTCAGTTCTCTTAATTTTTAAGAAAGTTATGGGCTTTTGACTGTCCTCGATCACAGCTTTTAAGTCAATGGAAAAGCAATAGGGAACAAGATGCTAATTTCAGAATATGAAAATGGCCATAACGTTTTTAATACTGAAGATATGAAAGTGAATTAGGTGTCAAATTAAACTTCTTTTTATGCTTTATCTGATGGGATAAATTGCAGACTTGATTTTTTTAATCTCAACATTTTGTAACATTGCTACAGTATGCAGATTACAGAGTTCTCATCCCCACACAAAGGGGCAGTGATCGAATTACGTATATATACTCCAATAATCGACGATTCAGCAATACGTTATCTATAAAGCTTAGCACAGCCTCTTGCTTCTTAAGATTGACAGATCCTTAAGATGGACAGCATCAGAAGATTGACAGAAAAGTGACAGGTTAGTGTGTTTCGCTGGCCTTGCAATAGAAGAAGGTTAAAGCTTGTCTTAGTGTCAGAGGACTCAATTATGTATCTTTAAATCATTATTAACTTCCACACCAACCTTAAACGCTGTCTTTAGTCAAAGATGGTGTCAGAGTGACTCTATGCCTACTCTTCCCGGAGAAGGATCCATTATCATCCAATACAATCACTCTAATCTTTTAAATCTTTTTCCTACCTGTAAATCTACCACTATATGTTAACTATATCCTGCTCTGTATCTTCCCCTTTGCTGCATTGTACTTGAGTTTAATGATTGTATTTATGAATAGTATTATCTGATCTATTTTGGGTGCATGCCAAAACAGAGCTTTTCACTGTACCTCAATATAAGTGACAATCATAAACATAAACCTATCCATTCTCACCATGAATGCTGCCTGACTTGCTGCATTACTCCAGCACTTTGTGTTTTGCTCAGATCATACTAAATGTGAGAAAACCAGGTAGTGCAAAAGAGAAAATGAATCGTGTGCAGAATACAGAGAAAGAGCAGAGAAAAAAAGTGCGATGCCCACAAAGGTGTAGAAGGTAAGATTGGGAATTCATCCCAAGCACACGAGAAGCGTGTCCAAAAGTCTGATAACAGCAGGGAAGCTGTTCTTGAATCTGGGGTATGGTCTTTGAAGCTTTTGGATCTTCTGTTTAGTGGGAGAGGAAGCAAGAGGGATTGACCAGGGTGTGAGTGGTCCTTGATTATGTTGGCCATTTTCCCAAGGTAGCAATGTGAAGTGTAGATAGATTGGATGAGGTGATAGACTGGGCTGCTTTCAAAATTCTCTGCAATATCTAGTGGTTTTGGGCAGAGCAGTTGCCAAATCAAGTAGTCTTAAATCTGGATAGGATGCTTGCTATTGTAGAAGTTGGTAAGAGTTGTTGGACACATGCTGAATTTCCTTAGCTTTCTGAGGAAATTGAGACGTTTGAGAAATTGTTGGTGATATTTAGTATAGTTTAGTTTAATGCCACGTGTACTGATGTACAGTGGAAACTTTTTGTTGCATGCTAACCAATCAGCGGAATGTCTATACATGATTACAATCAAGCCATCCACAGTGTACAGATACAAGATAAATGGAATAACATTTAGTGCAGGGTAAAGTCCAGTAAAGTCCAATTAAAGCTAGTCCGGGGGTCTTCAATGAGGTAGATAGTAGACCAGGTCCGCTTTCTAGTTGGTGATGGGATGGTTCAGTTGCCTGATAACATCCGGGAAGAAACTGTCCCTGAAGCTGGAGGTGTGCGTTTCTCACTTATGTACTTCTGTAGAGGGGAGAAGAGGGAGTGATTGTGGCGAGACTTGTCCTTGATTATGCTGGTGGCCTTGCCGAGGCAGCGTGAAGTGTAGATGGAGTCCATGGAAGTTGGTTAGTGTGATGGTCTGGGCTACGTCCACATTTCTCTGCAATTTCTTGCAGTCTTGGATGAATTGAACCTCTCGACCATCTCCTCTGCAACACTATTGATACAGACTGGGGCATGTGACCTATGCTAAGTAGCCACGAAGAGCACAACTGGTTCACTGTGCATGGGAATCCCAATTGGTGAGTATTTTACATGAGCAAAGTTACACACAAGATAAACAAATTAATTAGCATAAGAAATGTCTGTTATCACCCTTGAATAATCACACTGGCATTGACTTAGATGTTATCTCAATCATCTGACGTGATACCAGATGAATCTAAGTTTGCTCAGTCTGCCTATTTGCGGGTATAGAAAAGTAACACATTGTGAAGTGTGTATGAGCCCATAACAGGAGTCTGTCCTCGTTTGTCTGAATCTGTCTTTCAGCCAGGGCATCAGTTTGCAGGCTATTTCCTCAGACGGCGCCAACAATAGAAAGTTCCCACACAAATAATCCGCCTTTTATAAAATCTAAACCACTAAAATTCTAGAATTGTGCATTTACCCACTGGCACAATTGTTTTCCGCTGAGGTTTCCTATGGGAAGAAAAATTCAAAGACTGAAAGTCAACCTCTAGCAGCAGGCAACAGCCGCTGTGAATCTTTGCTCAGAAGTGCTTCCATTATCATGGGTTCTGTGGAACCTCAGCACAGTCTCTGCCTAGGACCACATGGGTTTCCTCCGGGTGCTCCATTTTCCTTCCTCATCCCAAAGATGTGCGGGTTTGTAGGTTAATTGCATGTTGCCACTGGTGAAATGGATGAAAAAACAGGATAACATCGAACTAGTGTGAATGGGTGATCGATGGTTGGCATGGATTTGGTGGGCCATGGTTTCCCATGCTGCATCTGGAAACTAAACTGGAACAATTCCTCACTGGAACACTGATTCTAAACTTGTTTAATCATTCGACAACTGGAATAAGCTGATGTGATTAACACTGCTTTAGCTCAGCAGCTCACACCTCAGTAAGATAACATCTTGACCTGTCTCAGTCCCAAAACATTCACCATGTCTCCTTCCACAGAGTTTTATCAGCGCTTTTTTGTTATTTTTGCAGATTTCCAGCATCTGCAGTTTTGTTCCCTATTTTCACTTACTGCCAAGTTCTTTCTCCAAAGTTTTGTCCGACTGAAGCTGCCAAGAGTGTAGAAAATTTTTGTGAGGATGTTGCCAGGGCTCGAGCGGCTGAGGTATAATGGAAGGTTGAGCAGGCGGGCTTTATGCCTTAGAGCGCAGGAGGAAGAGGGGGTGATCTTATAGAGGTCTATAAATTCATGAGAGGGATAGGGTGAATTTATCCAGGGTAGGGGAATCAAGAACCAGAGTACCTAGGTTTAAGATATGAGGGAAAACATTTAAAAGGAGCATGAGAGCATCTTTTTCCACAGAGGGTGGTGGGTATTTAGAATGAGCTGCCAGAAGAGGTAGCTGAGGCACGTACAGTAGCAGTATTTAAAATTCACCAACAGGTACATGGATAGGCAGTTTAGAGGTGCAGGGCATTCAGAAAGTATTCAGACCCCTTCACTTTTTCCACTTTTTGTTACATTACAGCCTTATTTTTAAATGGAATAAACGTAAATGTGATATTTCAGTTATTTCTTTTTAATTACTTTGCAAAAATTTCTAAACACCTGTTTTCGCTTCTTTATTCTGGGGTATTGTGTGTAGATTGTTGATAAAAAAATGAATTTAATCTATTTTAAAATAAGGCTGTAACGTTACAAAATGTGGAAAAAGTGGTCTGAATACTTTCTAAATGCACTGTATATGGGCCAAACTCAGGCGAATGGGACTAACTTGGGGCACCTTGGTCAGTATGGAAAAAATCGGGCTGAATGGTCTGCTTTCGTGCTATAGAAAACACTAGACCAAGTGGGACCCGTTGGGTCCCAGCTTCACACGGGAGGGCTGGTCCCCCAACGCAATATTCCACCTCTCCACCAATTCCAATATTGTTGGCCTGTGGAAGGGGGGGGGCTTTCTGGAGTGCCAGCATGGGTGTTGTGGGCCGAAGGGACTGGTTTCCAGAGGGCTAGTATGGACATTGTGGGCCGAATGGATTCTTGGGCTGGCAGCTCAGTCACTCAGGCCTGGCAGGCTGGCAGGCTGGCAGCTCAGTAACTCAGTCCTGGCGGGCTGGCAGCTCAGTAACTCAGGCCTGTCGGGCTGGCAACTCAGAAACTGCCAGAAATTCTGGCGAAAACAGGTGACAGACTGTGAGAGAGAATGGGAAGAGGGTGGACAATCAATTTTAGACATTTTCATCTTTTTTTACAGATCACAGCGAGGAATGAGGAAAGTCTATCCTTGCGTGGATCTCTGGAGCGCTAGTATAGGTGTTGTGGGCTGAAGGGACTGGTTTCCAAAGGGCTAGTATGGACATTGTGGACTGAATGGATTCTTGGACTTGCAGTTCAGTGAGTCAATAGACAATAGATAATATACAATAAGTGCAGGAGTAGGCCATTTGGCCCTTCGAGCCAGCACCGCCATTCAATGTGATCATGGCTGATCATCCCCAATCAGTACCCCGTTCCTGCCTTCTCCCCATATCCCGACTCCACTATTTTTAAGAGCCCTATCTAGCTCTCTGTCATGGCTGGTGGGCTGGCAGTTCACTTAATCATAGCTGGTGGGCTGGCAGTCCAGTCACTCATGGCTGTGTGGTGGCAGTTCACTCAGTCGCCCCTCCTCCCTTCACCCCCCCCCCCCACTCTGCTCCTTGCCATTCCCCTCCCCCCCACGCATTCAGTCTATCTCCTCTCAACCTCCCCCCCGATGCACTCTTAGTGGCTCTCTGACAGCGCATCCATTCCTGCCTATTAGGTTCCCATTGTGATGAAGAACACACGGGCACGGCAAGTGGAAAAAAGATTTATTAAAGTTTAAAATGTGAATGACTCTTAGAATATAACAACAATTTAAATGTTAAAGATGAGATTTATTAAGTTCAGTTCTTTCTTGTTGTGTCTCTTGTTGTGTTCTGCTGCTCAATGCCTCTTGATGTCTCTTTGCTGTTGATTAAAAAAAAGAGACAATTTTAATATAGAGAGATTGAGCGGTCAAATTTTAACAAAGCAAATCTGAGAATTTACCTCAAAAGTCATCATTCAGTGCAGGCCAGCAAATCCAATCTCACAGTACTTCCAGCAGAGTGCAAGCCAGCAAATCCAATCTCACAGCACTTCAAGCAGAGTGCAGGCCAGTAAATCCAATCTCACAGCAGTTTAAACAGAGTGCAGGCCAGCATATCCAATCTGACAGCACTTCAAGCAGAGTGCAGGCCAGCAAATCCAATCTCACAGCACTTCAAACAGAGTGCAGGCCAGCATATCCAATCTCACAGCACTTCAAGCAGAGTGCAGGCCAGAAAATCCAATCTTACAGCACTTCAAGCAGAGTACAGGCCAGCAAATCCAATCTCACAGCACTTCAAGCAGAGTGCAGGCAGCAAATCCAATCT
This sequence comes from Malacoraja senta, assembly GCA_038087875.1. NCBI lineage: Eukaryota > Metazoa > Chordata > Chondrichthyes > Rajiformes > Rajidae > Malacoraja > Malacoraja senta. The sequence continues at coordinate 32,372,733 of CM075986.1, read as the reverse complement.
CACAGCACTTCAAGCAGTGCAGGCCAACAGATTCACACACACACATACACACCCTCCACCACACACACACACACACACACACACACACACACACACACACACACACACACACACACACACACACACACACTCACACACACTCACACACACACACACTCACACACACTCACAATCACACACACTCACACACACTCACACACACATACACTCATGCACACTCACATGCACACACATATACACTCACACTTACAATCACACACACACATACATACATTCACACACATACACACATATACACTCACACACACAAACACACATACACAGGCAGACACACACACACATACACTCACACACACACAGACTCACACACACATGCACTCACACACATATACATAGTCACACACAGACACACACACACATATACACACACACATACACTCACACACATACACTCACACACACAAACACACATACACTGGCAGACACACACACACACATACACTCACACACAGACACACACACACATACACTCACACACACACACATACACTCACACACAGACACACACACACAAATACACTCACACACACATATACACACACACATACACTCACACACACATACTCACACACATGCACTCACATACACTCACACACAGACACATACACTCACACACACTCACACACACATAGTCACACACACACACTCACACGCACGCACATACACACATATATACACTCACACACATACACTCACACACACTCACACACACTCTCACACACATACACTCACACACTCATACACACACACTCACACACACACACATATACACATACACACTCACACACACACATACACACACACACACACACACACACACACACACACACATACATACACACACTCACACATACACACTCACACACAACACACTCACACACATACACACTCACACACACTCACAAACACATTCACACACACATGACAGTAAACTTTCTTGAATGCTCACATGGCTGAGCAGTCTCTGCACTGTGGGGCTTCCGCAGTCAGCGGCACTTCCGCAATCAGCGCGACCTGATCACTAAGCGGAAGTCACGAAATGAACGGGACTTTTGGAGTAAACACAGTCGGACCTAATAAAGCATTTATTCCTTCCAAACACAGTCGGACATAATAAAACATTTAGTCCTTCCAAACACAGTCAGACCTAATAAAGCATTGCGGTTTCAAACACAGGCAGGGCAGCAGGCCAAAAGACTCATGGCATTGTCATTAAGGGCTAACAAATCATTTATTGCAAGTACATAAAGGGATAACAAAGCATCATTCATTGCAAGCACATTGCTGCCTAACAAATCATTTATTACAAACAAATAAAGGGTTAACCACAAAAAGCACATAACCACATAAAGGGCAGACTCACAGTTCAGTAGACTCAGTGTTCTGTAGACTCACAGCAGAAAGACAGTCGTGGCCTCTCCCTCGCGATCTTGCAGAGAGACTGAGTCACTTCCAGGCATCCAAGGTTTTACAGTCCTGCCCCACCACCCCCCCCCCCCGGAAGGGGCGTTACCTTCATCGCGGTGATTGACAGGCAAGAGGATCTCAAGGTTTTTTAAACACTCATAACTTTTTTATTTTTCATCGATGGGAAAAATCCTCGGGGCCTGCTCAGCGGAGGAGGACTGTGAGTAAGATGGCCAAAAATCACAGCGATACAAGGTAGCGTTTTTTCTAAAATCAATATACAGCACAGACAGTGGACTTGAACGAATACGCCACAGTCGTTACAAACTTCAATAAGAAATGTGTGGAGGACTGCATCCCTACAAAAACCTTCCGAGTGTTTCCCAATCAGAAACCTTGGATGAACTTGGAAATCCGCACTCTTCCGAAGACCAGACACCGGGCATTCATGTCTGATGATACAGTGGTCTACAAGAAGTCCAGATACGACCTTGGTAAGGCCATCAAAAAGGCTAAAAGGGACTTCTGCTCCAAACTGGAGGATGAGACAGATGTTCGGCAGCTGTGGCGGGGCCTGAATGCCATCACCTCCTACAAGGCAAAATCAGGAGGCAGCTCGAATGTCGGCGAAACATCACTCCCTGATGAGCTCTTTGCGCCGGTGGTGATGAAGTGCTTTGAGAGGTTGATCATGGTGCAAATCAACTCCTACCTCGACAAAAACCTGGACCCACTGCAGTTCGCTTACCGCCACAACAGATCAACGGTGGATCTGATCTCGCTGGCTCTCCACTCCGCTCTGGACCACTTGGACAACAAAAAACTCATATGTCAGGCAGTTATTCATCGATTACAGCTCGGCATTTAATACAATCATCCCCTCCAAGCTGGATACCAAACTCGCAGAACTGGGTCTCTGCGCATCCCTCTGCAATTGGATTCTCGATCTCCTCACTCTCAGACCAGTTTGTTCGTATTGGTGGAAATGTGTCAGACTCGATAACAATCAGCACAGGAGCACCTCAAAGCTGCGTGCTCAGCCCCCTGCTGTACTCACTCTATACTCATGACTGCGTAGCCGGTCATAGTGCAAACTCGATCATCAAGTTCGCTGACGACACCACTGTTGTGGGACGTATCACTGATGCGGATGAGTCAGAGTACAGAAGAGGGATCGAGCAACTGTCCATATGGTGCCAGCACAATAACCTGGGCCTCAACACCAGCAAAACCAAGGAACTGATTGTGGACTTTGGAAGGAGTAGGATGGGGACCCACAGTCCCGTTTATATCAATGGGTCGATGGTTGAAAGGGTCAAGAGCTTTAAATTCCTGGGCGTGCACATCTCTGAAGATCTTTCCTGGGCCGAGAACACTGATGCTACTATTAAGAAAGCACATCAGCGCCTCTACTTCCTGAGAAGATTACGGAGTCGGTTTGTCAAGGAGGACTCTCTCTAACTTCTACAGGTGCACAGTAGAGAGCATGCTGACCGGTTGCATCATGGCTTGGTTCGGCAACTTGAGCGCCCTGGAGAGGAAAAGACTACAAAGAGTTGTAAACACTGCCCAGTCCATCATCGGCTCTGACCTCCCTTCCATTGAGGGGATCTATCGCAGTCGCTGCCTCAAAAAGGCTGGCAGTATCATCAAGGACCCACACCATCCTGGCCACACACCCATCTCCCTGCTACCTTCAGGTAGAAGGTACAGGAGCCTGAAGACTGCAATGACCAGGTTCAGGAATAGCTACTTCCCCACAGCCATCAGGCTATTAAACTTGGCTCGGACAAAACTATGAACATTAAAAGCCCATTATCTGTTATTTGCACTTCATCAGTTTATTTATTAATGTGTGTATATATTTATATAATGATATATGGACACACTGATCTGTTTTGCAGTCAATGCCGTCTATGTTCTGTTGTGCTGAAGCAAAGCAAGAATTTCATTGTCCTATCAGGGACACATGACAATAAACTCACTTGACAATAAACTCACTTGACAGGAAGTGGTCACGATGACACTTTTAATTATATAGACGTGGAGCTTCGAGTCTGAGTGCTTTTAATCAAACTCCTAAATCTGAAACCAGTCACCCAGGGTGTTATAACGGAATGTAGATGCAAGGTACTGAAGAAGCTGGTTTAGAAACAAAGAACAAAGTCTGGAGTTAATCAGCAGGTCACACAGCATCTCTGGAGAACATGGATAGGTGATGTTTAGGGTCGGGATCCTTCTTCAGACTGATCGCCAGAGAAAGAATCTTATCGGGATGCAATACGACTTTGGCAACAGCTCTGCCCAAGACAATAAATGGTTAAAGGGCCCGTTCCTGTGCAGTTCTGTTCCATGTAATCTTCTTGACAGCAATATAAGACAATTTTTATTCCAGCAAAAGATCCCCTCTAATCCCCATTAAATCTGTATGCCAGCTGGTTTTAGACATCTCCATGATAGAAAAAAATATTCCTATCTATCCTACATCCTCCCAGATGTGTGGCAAGCAGAACTGCACGTAATACTCCAGCAATGGCCTAACCAGAATGGTATAAAAGTGTTATAAACCAGTGCTAAAAAAATAAATATATATATATAGGGTAAAAATTAATGTAAAATCTTCTGGTTAGAATGCAATTTTTGGTTTATTTCTGCTTATATAGATGTGTGTGGAATAGGTTGAAATGACATGCCATGTTGATGGTATGAATGATATAGGCTCTTGCATAAACTCAGAGCAGTGCTCAGACCAATTATAAAGTGTTAGTCCATCAATGTCAAGTGTTCACCCTTGTTGCACCTCCAAACATACACAGTAATGAAAAAAATAATCCCATTAAACTTAAATCATCTCAAAAAGTGATAGTAGATACTTGGGAAGGATGAATTAGCACAATCTCTAAGTAGAAATAACTCATTGTCGAAACAGTTTTGATAAATTAAAATGTGTTTCAGGTATGACTGGATTTGCAGCAGCAGTGGCCTTTGGACTGAATAAACTATGAAGGAGAGGAGACACCAAAATGTCTGAACACGTCATTCATGTCATGTAATGCTCTGGCATGCATGGTGAGACTGTGACACTGGTTAGGTTTTGGGTTTTCAATGAAATTGAAACTCAGTGAAATTTGGATAAGATTGCACGATTAAGCAAATTAAAATTCATAAGGCTCTTGAATTTCATTGCACCATTTTGTTTTCCCATCAAAGGCAAAGATTAGCCACACATTTCTCCGAATCGACAATTGTAATACTGAATTGACCTCAAAAAACAGATTCTAGGAAACAGCTGGCTTACTTTTCCTCACAGCACCAGAGGCTCGGGTTCGATCCTGACCTCGATGTTCATTGTGTGCAATTTGCACTTTCTATCTCTCTGACCCCATGGGTTTTATCTGGGTGTTCCAGTTTCCACGCACATCCCAAAGATGTGCAGGTTTGTCAGTTAATTATCCTCTGTAAATTGCCTAGGGCAGCGTTTCTCAACCGGGGTTCCCTGGAACACCAGGGTTCCGCGAGAGGTCGACAGGGGTTCCAAGAGAAATTAGTTTATCAAGTTTATTTATGTATGTTTTTGTTAGTTTGTGTGTTGTGTTCTCTCTCTCCTCCAAGGTTAGCTCTTCTGTTTGCCTTCATTTGCTTCAATTTTATTTGTTTAAGTGTTATTATTAAATTGTAGCTTTTGAAAGATTTAAACAGGTATTGGACGGTCATTAAGGGCTCCGGCGGTCGAGCACGGGCTTCCTGGCATGCAGGTACAGTCCCTCATTCACTCATGTAGGGATGTTATATGAATTTAAAAAATGTAAGTATGTTGGTTTATTTTAGTTAATCAAAAGTTTATTTATGTATGTTTTTGTTAGTTTGTGAAATGTTTGTGTGAGTTGTTTTCTCTCTTTTTCTCCCTCTCCTCTCCTCCAAGATTTGCTTCATTTTTATTTGTTTAAGTGTTATTTGTTCATATGACATATTGCCTTGATTTATCTTATACCTTTCCAACACTGTCAATAAACGATTAAGTTATTGTGGTAGTTATTATCTGTTTTCATCTGTTTATATGTGTCATTATGATGTTGGTTATTTATGGGGGGGGGGGGGTTGTGTATACAGATATGGTTGATTTTGTGTGTGAATGAAAACCTCCTTATGAGGTCTCTTGAACAAGAGATTTCAGGTTTTTTTTTTGCATTGTCAATAAACTTGAGAAAAACGCACGTTATTTTTTGCTTAAACCAATTATCAGAAAAATATATTATGTTTGCCTTATGAACTTTAAGTTTATGAAAGAGAAAGAAAGATTAATAAAGATATATAATAATTATTATGTAGGGGTTCCCTGAGACATGAAAATTATTTCAAGGGTTCCGCAAGGGTGAAAAGGTTGAGAAACGCTGATGTAGGGAGTGGTTGCGAAAGTGGGATTACAGAGAACAAATGTGCATGGGTGTTTGTTTGTGTGGTCGGCATGGACTAGGTGGGAAAAAGTATTTTTCAAGAATGTGTTTTGGATTTGCACAACATTGCACACAGGATTTCTTGTTCTTTAATGTGAGTGCTCAACTATTTTTTGAGTAACTCGATTTTCTGCCCAACATCATTTAAAATTTGTAATAACCAAGTTAGATGTTAATGTAAAACTAGTGGTAAAAAAAATGGTGCCAATTTTCAATAAACACAAAGTACTAGAAACACTCGACAGGTCTGGCAGCATTTGTAGAAAGAGTAACAGAGTTTTAGGTTCAAGTCGTCCATTGAAAGTCTTCACCCTGAAACATTAACTGGTTCTCTTACCACAGATGTTGCCAGATCTGCAGAACATTTACACAATTTTCTGTTTTCTCTGTAAAATACGCCTGCATAATATATCAGGTTCTCTTTTTGAAATGAAACAGTCAACAAATGAAAGAAAAATGAACCATCTTTATTTTGGAATGTCCTCTATTAGAAACATTGAACCTGCAACACTAAAATACAAAGTTTAGAACACCTCGCTTTCTGGCCTATTCAATCCATGGTCTCCCAAGCATCGGTGTGGTTTTGTCTAAACAGAAAAATGTACAAAATCCTGCCACGAGTTGCAAGAAAATTGCATCCTTGCTCCTAGATTGTTGCTCCAGTTACAATGGATAATTAAGGACCACGTCTTGTTTTGCAAGCTCCAGCAACATTGGATCGTCGAAAAACTTGCTGATACTAACATCTTCACTGAGGCCCTGTTAATAGAAGGAACAATCACATATCAGATTTATGCTTACATTTTCATGTATATATTTAAATGTGCTACATTTGATACAATGTGGCAAATAACCTAGTATATATAAACACTGAGTTATTTCAGGGATTTTACATAATTAAATATTCTTATTTGACTGTGATAACTCGTATGGCAAAAGTTTTTTTGTGATAATCAGTTGGCAAATGTGGTAAAGAAGGCACGGATACTGTCTCACTAGTTCAATCTCGACCCTGTCTGTCTGTTGGTACTGTCTGTGTGGAGTTTGCCCATTCTCCCTGCGACTGGATTTTCCTCAGGGTGCTCCGGTTTCCTCACACATCCCAGGGTCATGCAGATTTCTGTACTCTGTGCCCTCCATTGATACAGGGCGGCACAGTGGCGGAGCTGGTAGAGCTTCTGCCCCACAGCATGAGACCAGGGTTCAATCCTGACCTCGGGTGCCGTCTGTGTGGACTTTGCAATTTCTCCCTGTGAACGTGTGGGTTTCCTCCAGGTGCTCCAGCTACCTTCCACATCCTAAAGGCCTGCAGGTTTGTAGGTTAATTGGTCCTCTGTAACTTTCCCCTAACGTGTAGGAAGTGGATGAGAAAGCAGGATAACAGAAAACTAGTGTGAACGAGGGATCAATGGTCGGCGTGGACTCGGTGGGCAGAAGGGCCTGTTTCCATGCTGTATCTCCAAACTAAACTAGATTGGCAAGTTAATTGGTCATTGTAAATTGATCATTGTGTATTGGTGAGTGGTAGATTCTGGGGAGCGTTATTGGGAATATCAGGGGAATAAAACTGTAATCCTTGCATGCTTGAACTTGGGTAAGATAGTAAGACTTCTCTGCAATGTATGCAAAACAAAGAATTCACTGTATACAAGTACAGTGCCCTCCATAATGTTTGGGACAAAGACCCATCATTTATTTATTTGCCTCTGTCTCCATAATTTGAGATTTGTAATAGAAAAAACCCAATGTGGCCAAAGTGCACATTGCCAGTGTTTAAACATAGTCCCCCCCCCCATTTAGGGCACCATAATGTTTGGGACACAGCAATGTCATGTAAATGAAAGTAGTCATGTTTAATATTTTGTTGCATATCCTTTGCATGCAATGACTGCTTGAAGTCTGTGATTCATGGACATCACCAGTTGCTGGGTGTCTTCTCTGGTGATGCCCTGCCTTCTTCTTCGCTGCAATCTTTAGCTTATGCTTGTTTTGGGGGCTAGTCCCCTTCAGTTTTCTCTTCAGCTGTAGAATGAACCGCCGGCCAATGAGTTTTAAGGCATTTGTTTGAACTTGAGCAGATTGGATGTGTCGATAATACTTCAGAATTCATTTTGCTACTACCATCAGCAGTTGTATCATCAATGATGATAAGTGAGCCAGTGCCTTCAGCAGCCATACATGCCCAGGCCATAACACCCCCACCACCGTGTTTCACAGATGAGGTGGTATGCTTTGGATCTTGGGCAGTTCCTTCTCTCCTCCATACTTTGCTCTTGCCATCACTTTGATATAAGTTAATCTTCGTCTCAAGATCTTTTTTCAGAACTGTGGTTATTCTTTCAAGTACATCTTAGCAAACTATAACCTGGCCATCCTATTTTTGCAGCTAACCAGTGGTTTGCATCTTGCAGTGTAGCTTCTGTATTTCTGTTCATGAAGTCTTCTGCAGTCAGTGGTCATTGGCAAATCCACACCTGACTCCTGAAGTGTTTCTGATCTGTCAGACAGGTGTTTGGGGATTTTTCTTTATTATAGAGAGAATTCTTCTGCCATCAGCTGTGGAGGTCTTCCTTGGCCTGCCAGTCCCTTTGCGATCAGTGAGCTTTCTTCTTTATGATGTTCCAAACAGTTGATTTTGGTAAGCATACGGTTTGGTTGATGTTTCTAACAGTTTTATTCTTGTTTCTCAGTCTCATAATGGCTTCTTTGACTTTCATTGGCGCAACTTTGGTCCTCATGTTGATAAACAGCAATAAAAGTTTCCAAAGGTGATGGAAAGACTGGAGGAAAGACTAGGTGCTGAGAGCTCTCTTATACCTGCAGTAAGGAGGCAATTAAATACACCTGAGCAATTACAAATGCCTGTGAAGCCATGTGTCCCAAACATTATGGTGCCCTGACATGAGGGGACTATGTACAGCTTTAATTTCTACATGGTGTAACCAAAATGTATAAAAATGGCCTTTAATAAAATCTGACAATGTGCACTTAAATCACATGTGATTTTTTCTATTACAAATCACAAGTTGTGGAGTACAGGGGCAAACAAATAAATGATGGATCTTTGTCCCAAACATTATGGAGGGCACTCCATGTGACAATAAAGTACCAATGTATCATTGAAGTAGCCAATTGTGCATCTTTCCTCATTTTTCTCTTCCAAGTGCATCAGGTGCCGCTGGAGGCCCAAGTTTAGCTTAGTGACAATGAGTGGAAACAGGCCATTCGGCCCACCGAAACCGCGTCTACCAACGATCATCCATACACTAGTTCTATCCTGCACACTAGGGACAATTTACAGAAGCGAATTAACCTACAAACCTGCACATCTTTGGATTGTGGGAGGAAACCGTAGCACCATGAAAAAATCCATGCGGTCACAGAGAGAACCTACAAACTCCGTACAGACAGCGTCCGTGGTCAGCATCGAACCCGTGTCTCAGCAATGTAAGGCAGCAACTCTAACGCCGTCTATGATCAGCATGAAGTGGGATAAGTGCGCGAATTGGATGCAGCCTGCAGTGGCACGGAGCGGTGGAGTAGTGATGGAGGACACCGACAGCAAAGCCAGGCCAAGCCGACCCCTGCAACACCATCGCCTGGACTATGGGCCTTTTAGGCCAAGATAAGGGTAGACATTTTAAAAAGTCTGAAACCTGAAGTATACAAAGTGGTGCTGGAATTGTGATGACTTGTACAGTGCTTCAGTGTGATCTACTGTTCTTATACTACTATTGTTGCACTCTTTTCCTTGTATGGTAAGATTTAACAGAATTGTGTGTGAAATGAAGAATTCCACTGTGTCTAGGTACACGTGACAATAAAGTACCATTGAACCATCTATCGTGCATCTTTCTTCGTGCTTCCAAGGATAACCCACCATTTATTTAAGAAAACAAATTAATTTATCTTCAGAGCGTTGTTATGCCTTCCAAATATTTTTTCGTTCACCACCTGGTTTTAAAATATTATCCTTCTTGCAATATTCAGAAAAAGCAACTGTCCATAAAACATATATTTCTCAGATTGATGTGGAATATTCAGAGTGAAAAGGCCACACGATTCCAACTTTCCCAACCTGTTTTAATATCTTTGACTTACATTTGGATCTTGACCCTACAAAATAATATGCAGACATTTACGAATTTGATTATTTCCATACTAAAGGGCCTTTGTTCTTGAATAGGTATTTTGTCCTTAATTATATGAAAAGTCTATACTCCATCTCAGCCGCCCAAAAGGTCAAGCATGAGCTAAGTAAAACCCAATACACAAATCCATCCAAGAATGTTTGTGATGTCAGGAGCTTAAAGGTATGCATCACCACTCTCAGGAACAGCTTCTTCCCCAGTTAATAGACCTCTGAACTGTCCTTCCATAAGCTAGGGTACTGTCCGATTCACTTCTACCCATATGGGAACTAGTGCGTTATAATGCTGAGAACTATATTATGCTTCCTGTATCTTTACGTTTGCTCTACCTATTGTACTTAAGTTTGATTTGATTGTATTTACTGTGGCGTCGGTCATACCGCGGGATCAACAATGGATACCCCAGCACACACAGTACAGTGAACTCATCCAATGCGCTTTGTTTCTTGAGACAAACAAGAGAGTCTAGAATCATCCCCACCGCTTCATTCCCCTCTGGACTCCAGGGTTTATTAGGGGTAGGTCAATAGGATTGGGTAAATTGATCCAATTTCCCTTAATTGGGCTGTGGCCTATTTGCCTGTGGCCGGGAGAGGACGTGTCGTCATATTATGTACACCATTATTTGATCTGATTGGATAGCATTGAAAGCAAAACGTTTAACTGTACGTCACCGCACATGACAATAATATACCAAAACCTTAAAAGTATCTGGGATAAGTAACAATTTTAAAAGACACAATGAAAAATGGGGTAACAGTGACTCATGCTCCCGATATAATCAAGAAAAGAATGTGCTTTTGCAGCAGCGTAATTCACCCCCCCTTACTGTTACTGAGGATGGAACGTTAATGCTAGTTTTACACTGTGCCCTGGTAATAATTACCTTTCTCCTCCTTGTTTTGATCATGAACTCTCTGGCCAAGTGGGGAGCAGGCTGTGGCTCCAAGGGTCTGATGACGATGCTTTTGTCCAAAGGATCACCCGGCACAATCTATTAAAATTACCACAATTTTATCACTTTAAATCATTACAGTGATGTTTGTTTTTACTCTGTCTCCAAACAAACTTATGTATTTATTGAACATGTTTGGGATTTAGTACAACCATATATCAATATTCAAATAATTCCCATAGTGTCAGCATTACTTACACAACATCCATTTAATGCCCACATGCAGAGATTATTACCACCCTGTGACTTAGAACGTGAGATACATGATAGCAAATTAAGGATATTGGCCACAGACCAGATTGGCAATGATGATAAATTTCCTTTCGTTAGGAGATTATGGAGCTCATTGGGGTTTTACAACAAAGTGAGTTTTTCTTATGCAAGATTTTTATTTCCTGATTTTGAATTTGCCTCGTAATAACTGGATTGAAAAATGTTGACACATTTAATTATTCAGGTCTCATCGAATGCAAATTCACCCATGGGATTAGTGCCTCTTTTTTAAAGACAAAAGCAGCGTGATCACGTTTGTCTTTCACACCTCATTGCCGACCTTTCAACTATCTTGAATCGGACTTTAACGGACGTCAATGTTACATCTAGCATTAAATGCGGTACACTTTATCCTTTATCTAAGCACTGTGAACGGCTTGATTGTATTCTAGTATAGTCTTTTCTTTAATTGGATATCACGCAAACAAAAGGCTTTTCACCGTACCTGGTACACGTAAAGTAAAACTAAAAACTGAAATGTAGTCCATCACTGCCATCGAAGGAAGTACAACATCCAACTCTGATCAGTACCAACGTATCGCTCCAAATGCTTCATTGATGCATCAGTAGTCAAACTCTATAGATCTTCAGGTGCAAATATGCCTACTAAGTATGTGGCACTATATTCACTGTGGTATCTCAGTAAAGCACATCACACACAATCTAGTGGGAGGCATCAACAATGGTTGATTTAATGTGTTAAATCTCTTCGATAAACCTCTCTTTCATGTAAGCATACAGCCATGCAACTCTTTGATATCAATTGATTAAGGAAATATATGATGCAAAATATAGAGCAACTGTTTACTTATGACTAGTAAGTTCTCACCTGCCAATGATGAAAGACGGAGAGGGAGAAAGCCTGTCCTTGAGTGTGTGTCCGCAAGTCTGTCTCAAAACCGAACGAGTCAATAGCTGGTACAAATGCTTTAATTGTATAAAGTGGAGAACCTGGGATTGGTGCATCCTGTGTGACGTGGCCTCTGTGGATGAAACATAAAACCACTGAAGATGGATCATCTTCTCCACTCACGTTTACAATGACCAGCTTTTGAGAGACTGCGCAGCATCATTTAAAAATATATTTTTAACTCAACTCCTCATCATAAAGCTCCGATAAACCATGATAAATGTGTATTGTTTAAATTGGTATTCATACCAAAGGTGAAATGTCCTCAACACAACTTATTTGGTTGGAGATCTGCAGAATAGAATACTATTGTTTGGGCAAATTCCGTAGTCTTTAGAGAATTCATACAATCTAATACATTGCTGTGAAGCTTTATTTCTCTAGATGTGGCAATGGCTCAGGGTAAAAAATCACCTGGTAAACTACTGAGCAAAGAGATTCCATCATCTTCATATTGAGGGGGAAAATAAAATCTCACTTCTGTTTGCATGGCCCTGGTCTTGAATGAAACTGCAGTTGTGCAAACTTCAAATAATAAGCATCTCAGCTACAATGAAACAGGAAACCTACTGCCTCAGTTCACAAGCAACAGTCACTAGGATAAGGTAGCAGAGATCTGCAAGTGTAACAATAATCCAATACAAATTTGTTTCTTTAGGGAAGGAGACAAGAAAAGACAGGCAACGGGTAAAGAGGAAAAAAATTGGACATAAGTCAGTAATACAAAATGCTGCAGTAACTCAGCAGATCAGGCAGCATCTCTGGATATATGGATAGGTGATGTTTCAGGTCGGGACCCTTCTTCAGACTCTGGAATAAGCAAAAATTCGGGTCACTGCCTGACCTGCTGAGTTACTCCAGCACTTTCTTTTGCAAACCATCATTAGTAGTTCCTTGTGTCTGGAATCTAAATCTGTTTGGTTTCATACTCATTGAATATTGCATGACACTAGTAGCGATCTATTGACCATGTGTGAGTTGTACCTTAAATAAATACTATAAATATCTTCATTCGGGTTGTCCAATAAGGTTCAAGTTCAGTTATCCAGTCGTATAATTATTTGGTTTAAATGGACAACAACAATTAGTATTTAAACAAAAAGGGTCTCGACCCGAAACGGCTATTTCCTTCGCTCCATATAGAAACATAGAAAATAGGTGCAGGAGGAGGCCATTCGGCCCTTCGAGCCAGCATCGCCATTCATTGTGATCATGACTGATCGTCCCCTATCAATAACCCGTGCCTGCCTTCTCCCCATATCCCTTGACTCCACTAGCCCCTAGAGCTCTATCTTACTCTCTCTTAAATCCATCCAGTGACTTGGCCTCCACTGCCCTCTGTGGAAGGGAATTCCATAAATTCACAACTTTCTGGGTGAAAAAGAAATGTCTCACCTCAGTCTTAAATGACCTCCCCTTTATTCTAAGACTGTGGCCCCTGGTTCTGGACTCGCCCAACATTGGGAACATTTTTCCTGCATCTAGCTTGTCCAGTCCTTTTATAATTTTATATGTTTCTATAAGATCCCCTCATCCTTCTAAACTCCAGTGAATACAAGCCTAGTCGGCACCAACATCGCGGAGCTGCGGTCTGCGGTCAGTGGAGCTTCCAGCCGCGGGCGGCGCTGAGCTTCAAACACCGTGGAGCCTGGGATCTGACGACGAGGTCGCCAGAGTCGGAGCATCGACCAGCGCGGCTATTGGACTTCGGGAGCCGAGGTCTACTGGGAGGTAGCGGCCGCTCCAGACACTCCGGGCCGCCGAGAGTGTTCACCCGATGCCAGAATTCCATCATCCGGCGAGAGGGCCTGAAGCATCGGGCTGCCGTAGCGGCGACTGCAGAGGCCTCAATAGGCCCCGACTATGGGTGAACTGGGGATGGGACTGGACTTTGCTGCCTTCCCCCACAGTGGGAACCATTGTGGGGGGATGTTTTTATGTTGTTGTTAAATTCGTGGATGTTATCTTTATTTGTGTGCTGCATGGCAAGTCAAATTTCACTGCATCAACTGGTGTATGTGACAATAAATGTTTATCTATCTATCTATCTATGACAGTCCCGCCATCCCAGGGATCAATCTCGTGAACCTACGCTGCACTGCCTCAATCACAAGGATGTCCTTCCTCAAATTAGGAGACCAAAACTATACACAATACTCCAGATATGGTCTCACCAGAGTCCTATACAACTGCAGAAGAACCTCTTTACTCCTATACTGAAATCCTCTTGTTATGAAGGCCAACATTCCATTAGCTTTCTTCACTGCCTGCTGTACCTGTAAGCCAACTTTCAGTGACCGGTGTACAAGGATGCCCAGACGCCCATAAATGCTTCCTCACCCGCTGAGTTTCTCCAGCATTTTTGTCTACAATGATATAATTAGTATTTAAACAAAATGTGATCATTTGGTCATTTAAACCTACAGCAGAGAATTTTTTAGTTGATTTCCTCTGCACCCAGTCTATTCTGCAGTGAATACAGCACAAGGTTTAAATCTATAAACAATATTAAAATGCGACAGGAACTCATTAATTTGCTTACCTTCTCCTAGCTAAAACAGTATACACGGCTGATACACAGTCTGCTGGTGCTTGCACCTCGACAAAGTAATATGGTTCCATCAAACGAGGAGTGGCCTGTAAAACAAATGGATTATTCATGAGTAATCCTACAGGACACCTACAGTATTTTGGTAGATATTTTACAAACTAATGAACTGATAAATTGTTCATCTGAATACATTTCCAGGACAGGAAAATCTCACTTGTGTTTGGTATCCCATATGATTAGAGATACAGCATGGATACAGGCCCTTCGGCCCATCGAGCACATGCTGACCATCATATTATCCTTCTTTCCCATCCACATCCTAACCACTAAGACCAATTTACAGAAACCAATTAACTGCAGTTTTGGGATGTGGGCGGAAACCGGAACACCCGGAGGTATCTCACGTGGCTAAAGAGAGAACGCACAAACTCCACAGACAGCACCCGAGGTCAGGATCAAAGCTGGGCCTCCGCCGCTGTGAGGTAGCAGCTGTGCCACTGTGCTGCCCTGCAGCTAGAAGTTACATGTGCATTTATTTAGATCAGTCTCAGCTGCAACGAAACAGTGAAACTCCCTGCCTTACGCTTAACTTGGGAGAGGCAGTGCAGAGACAAGGAAAACTACCAGACATTTTGCTCACAAATCGATCAAATATTTTGCATAATAAAACAAATTCCACCATGCAAGCTTTTGTGTAATCTTATGGGCCTGTCCCACTTAGGCGACTCTTTAGGCGACTGCCAGGGACTAGTTTTAATGGAATTCACCTACGACACCCGGCGACAACCTACACCACCTACGACAACCTTCGACAACACCTACGTCAACCAACGACAGCAAAAATTGTCGCCACTGTCGCCGAAAAAATTTCAACATGTTGAAAATTTTGTAGCAGTCGCCTGCAGTCACCCAAAAAATCGACTAAGTGGGACAGGCCCATTACTAAAATACACAGTGATCTGGTGAATTAATTGAGCACCCCAAGTGACAAAATGTTGACTGGAAATGCTTACCATCAGGAAAGCGGAATACACGACTCGCCTGGCTGTGGGAATAATTTGTCCTCCACCCCTGTGTAACGGCTCCTGAGCAATCACTGCATCAAGAATCTTGAACTTCACATTACGAATTGCTGCGTAAAAACACAAATCATCAGACACCTTCAACGTAAAATCAGTTTATACTGTGTAATAAGGCATTCGAATTTCAATACTACAACATTGCCATTTTTGATTAAAAAATTATAGGTTTGCAAAAATATATTGCTATACAATTATTATTCATGGCTACTGGTGAAATGAGTCCAGCACTCAAATTGAAACAGTTTATTTATTAGTAAATCATTATTTAACTTTATTTTTTAAATCTTGACGTTATAGGTGCTTGCTCTATGCCAAGTATAATGAGGGGACGATGCACTTCCATATAATTGCAATTATAACTTAATTTATCTGCCCATACAGTACTTGTAGAGGTACTTGTAAAAATGTAGGTCAAAATTTATTCAACATCCCAGGAGTTAATTAGAAAAGCAAATTGTTCCTCTGGTGACCGGGTCGACATCTATTCTTCAACCAATGTTGCCAGATTGGCTTATTTTAATTATATGAACATTTTATTTATGAACATAATGGTTGCATGTCCACATGAGTAAAACTGCTCAAAATGACACAAAGTGTGGTAGTAACTCAACGTGTCAGGCAGGATCCCTGGAGAACATGGATTGGTGATATTTCGGGATGAGACACTTAACATAACTGCTACTTGACAATAATTTTGAAGTACCTCTTAAATGAAAAAAAGTTTTTTATTACTTATATCCAATCTTTACTTTAGACTCAGAGGCCCACCCTGTACACTAGCACGATCCTACACACTAGGGACAATTTACAATTTACAGAAGCCAATTAACCCATATACCTGTACGTCTTTGGAGTGTGGGAGGATACTGGGGCATCCTGAGAAAACACACACGGTCACAGGGGGAACATACAAATTCCTTACAGACAGCACCTAGGGTCAGGATTGAACCCGGGACTCTGGACCTGTAAGGCAACAACTTTACCGCTGCGCCATCGTGCTGCCCTTAATCTCTGAATACATTCATTGAGTTTACATGAACAAAGACCATTTATCTATCCAGAATCATCCTAAAGTCCCCCCGTTGCAGCATACAAGAAATGTTGATTCCAGTCTGATGAACAGTCTCGACCCGCACCATAGTTTCGGGTCTGAAGAAGGGTCTCGACCCGAAACGTCACTTCTCTCCAGAGATGCTGCCTGTCCTGCTGAGTTACTCCAGCATTTTGTGTCTATCTTCATGGAATTTTCTGTCTGTTTGGAGCTCCATTTTAGCTGTTGATTATTTTTTTTTACTATTTTATATTATCAATCCTAAGTTTTTTTTAAATCCTTACAATGCTGCAGATGAATCTCCTTTGTATGTAAGCCCACAAACTCTGTGAAGTCAATAGCACAAGCTGTACCATGAAGGAGTTTGGCCAAATCACCTTTAAATCCATACTTATATAAATCTAACGTGACACTACAGTACTTAGGGAAAGGACGAGGCAAATTATCTGATCAATATTATATTGTCAGAGCTACAGAGCAACAATAGGTCATAATGTTTTCTACATTACAATGGTAACTACACTCAAAAAGTACTTAATTGACTACAAGATCGTTTGCAATGGCCCAAGAGTCAGATGCGCTATATAAATGCAATTACTTTCTTTAATGTCAATCAGTAGAATTCCAGTGATTGATTAGCATAGAAAATGGGTACACATATATTTTAATTGATCCAGGGTGGAAATTGTGATGGGATGAAGTTTCTTACCGATTCAGTCCTCTTGTAAGAGCATCAAATTATCCTGTGTTGTCACAAGGAACTGCAGATGCTGGTTTACTGCAAAGTAACTCAGCAGGCCAGGCAGCATCACTGGAGAACACGGATAGGGTCCCAACCCGAAACATCACATATCCAAATTCTCCAGACATGCTGCCTGACGTGCCGAGTTATAATACACTTTGTGTCTTTTTCTAAACATCATCATGTGCTTGCTTCACTCCTTGGATAAATTAGCCTGCAACTTGCCATGTTCACAGAGCCTCTCTCATACAATCAAATTAATTGTGAGATGGAAAATTCCCAAAGGACTGCTTTTCCAATATATTCTCCCCTCACTAATGCAAACAAATTCCACTTTCATTTGGCGTAATATAGTCAGAGTTCACTTTCAACTATCCATGTACACAGACTATTGCTCCAACATTAAATACTGCCCCAGAATTGTTGGAATTAAATTTTCTTCAAGTTTACTTCAGTTTTATTTTTGCAATGTATTGGGGAAAATATAGTAGAAAAACTATTTAATTACAATCCATAATTTATTACTGATTCAGCCCCAACTTGGCATGGCATTGTCTTGCAACAAAGTTATAGGTGCAAGTGTCAAACATTTGGGGAATCAATGAACAATAACAAAATATCTCCAATTTGCATGCTTCTACTTTAAAGGTTGGGAGCAATTACGACCTATTACATAGAAAATAAACAAAATCATTAGATTTTACACTAGTTAATACATACGCTCATCACAAAGTGGTCCTTCTCGTGTTCCCCACTGGAATCCCTGGACAATGCTGTCTTTCACATAACCCAAAAGTGCTTTATCCACCTATAAGTTATAAATAATGAAGCTGTGATGTAGGTAATATGAGATTCCAGCATAGGCTAGGTTCTAGTTCACACTGCGGAAATATTACATGATTTTGTTCAAATTTATATTCTTTTGTGACTAAATAAATATAACAGGAAGAGTGGTACAGCCATGGAATACAGGTAAAAAGAGTACTTAATAGAAGAAAAAGGCTTAGCAAGTTGTCTAAAACAACAGCCGAGAGATAGTGTGTATTTAGAATTCAGCAAAGGATGACCAAGAAATTGATAAAGGAAAAACAGGATAGGAGAGTAAACTCATAAGTACTACTCTGGACATGGCGGGCAGGAACAGCCAGTCAAGGTGTGTTGTTGGAATGGATCCAAAATTGGTTTGGAAATAGGAGAGGGGTTAGTGGTGGATTGGTGTTTTCTGACTAGAAATCTATACAAGGGGTGTATCACAGGAATCAGTGTTGGGACCTTTGTTGTTTTTATATATATAATAAAAACTGCAGATGCTGGTTTAAATCGAAGGTAGACACAAAATGCTGGAGTAACTCAGCGGGACAGGCAGCATCTCTGGAGAGAAGAAATGGGCGACGTTTCGGATCGAGACCCTTCTTCAGACTGATGTCAAGGGAGGGGGTGAGACAAATATAGAATGTAGTCGGAGACAGTAGGAGAACTGGGGAGGGGAAGGGGATGGGGAGAGAAAGCAAGGTCTATCTGAAGTTAGAGAAGTCAATGTTCATACCGCTGGGGTGTAAACTACCCAAGCGAAATATGAGGCGCTGTTCCACCAATTTGCGCTGGGCCTCACTCTGACAATGGAGGAGGACCAGAACAGAAAGGTCAGATTGGGAATGGGAGGGAGAGTTAAATGCTGAGAAAACGGGAGTCAGGTAAGTTAAGACAGAGTTAAGTTAAGCCTGCGTTTGGTCTCGCTGATGTAGAGAAGTTGACACCTGGAACAGCGGATACAGTAGATGAGGTTGGAGGAGATGCAAGTGAACCTGCCTCACCTGGAAAGACTGTTTGGATCCTTGGATGGAGTCGAGGGGGGAGGTAAAGGGACAGGTGTTGCATGTCCTGCGGTTGCAGGGAAAAGTACCTGGGGAGGGGGTGGTTTGGGACGAATTGACCAGGGAGTTTTGGAGGGAACGGTCTCTGCGGAAAGCGGAAAGGGGTGGAGATGGGAAGATGTCGCTAGTAGGATCCTGTTGGAGGTGGCGAAAGTGTTGGAGGATTTTACTTCGGAGTCACGTGAGTGACTACGTGAAGAAGACCCCGTCCAGCCGCACACGCGTCATTATCGATCAGACACATAGCGTTCATGACCGTGTGTGGAGGAGCAGGAGCTCCTCCAGCGGTGAGTAAAAAGCAAAGTTAAAGTAAAAATCGGACAAGGTAAGTGGTTTCGTTTTTACTTACAGGGCGCTTTTCTTCCCGCTCAGACATGTTGGCAGAGGTCCACACAAACTCAGAATGGAGAAAGAGCGTAGGGGAAGGAGAGGCCAGGGACGCACCGCAGGTAAAACCCCCGATGCTAAGGGTAGCGGGCGTCAGGAAGAGGAGGCAGTGGCATCGAAGCCATCAACTCCCGTTACGGTCGAATGTGCCGTTAAACCGCCGGCGGCGGGGCGCAAGGCTGGACAAAAGTCGGCCCGACCTGTAGACTCGGAAGTCAGACCCGGAGGTATACCCTCCTGCAGCAGAAAACGTTATGGCTGCAAGGGTCGCCAGTTTAGAGCTCCTGATGGGGATTTACAAAGAACTCCCACAGGAGGAATCAGGTCGGTGTTGGCCAATGGAGGATACAGCACAGGGTGTGCCTTGGTTGGGACAGGCACAAGGGTGGCCTACAGGAGAGCCATCAGAAATGACTGTGCAAAGGTATTACAGTGGTTGGCCTACAGGAGAGCCAGCCAGAAATGCCTGAAAAAAGGCAGTATATGTGCTGGCCTACTGAAGAGCCAGTACCAGAAATGTCTCAAAAAAGACAGTACAAACGTACTTATGTGCCAGCACCGAAGGTTCCTAAAGGGAAAATTATGAAGCGCTGGCCTAGAGTTGAGCCAGCGCCAGCAGCACCTGAAACAGGGCTGCCTATCCGTGGGCCTATAAGAGAGCCCGCGCAGGGGGAATCTGGCATAGACTTACCTGAAACAGGGGAGCCAGAATTTACCAAACCTGAATAGGAACATCTAGATTCAGAAGATGAATTCTATGAGGATGAGAGCCCATTATCAAAGCTGAAAGTTCCTGGACTAGCACAAAAGTTTGCTGTTCCTAGAATAAAGGGGGAACCTTTGAGGGAGGAAATAGCAATGACTATAAACTATCTACTCTCCCATCAGCTCCAGGAAGTAACTATGGATGAGACTATGAAACAGTACGAGGCCCCAGCAAATTGTGAATTGCTGACAGTTCCAGCAGTAAATAACTTGATTTGGGGTTATTTGAGCATTGGTTTACGCTCACAAGAATTGAAAATGCAACGTGTATTGAAATTGCTGAGGTCAGGCATCACGGCATTTGCCAGAGGTTTGGATGATGATTATGTATCAGATTCACAACAAGATGCTCTAGCACTGATGTGTGGTGCACATTTTTGAAATAAATTATATTCGTAAAAATGCAATAAGACCAAATATTCATCCTAAGTATGCAGGGCTCTGCAAACCAACCAACATACAAATGCCTAAGCTGCTGTTTGGAGAAAATCTAGCAAAGAAGCTAAAAGGACTTGAATGAAGAGTCAAGAACCTTGAGTGGCATGATGATGAAACCACCGATGATGAGCAGAGCATTGTAGGATTCAAAATTGAGTTTCTATCCACATTTGGATCCTCAAACTGGTCATGAATTTTCTCAAAAGAGAATAAGTTGATCAAAGGAGAATTAGAAACTTTAACCAAAAAGGGGGTAATAGAGAAGTCAGTAGAACAACACCATCAGTTTGTATCAAATAATTTTCCAAGAACAAAAAAGGATGGTGGATGTAGAATCATATTGGATCTGACTTTATGTACAATACAAACATTTCAAAATGGAAACATTTACTAATGCAATTCAGCTAATCACAGAAAATTGCTACATGGCAAGCATAGATCTGCAAGATGCATATTATTCTGTGGCAATGCATGCTAATGATCAAAGATATTTGAAATTTAGATGGATGAGTCAGTTATGGCAATTTAAAGCATTGCCCAATGGTCTGACTTCAGCACCAAGATTATTCACTAAATTGCTCAAACCAATTTTAGCTCTGTTAAGAGCTGAGGGCCATGTATTAATGGCTTATTTAGAGGATATCCTCATTGTAGGGGACACTTTGGCTGCTGCAAAATTGTCAGTATCCAGAGTCAAATACATTTTTGAGAAATTAGGTTTCATTATTCACCTACAAAAATCTAAATTGTTACCTAGCAAAAAGATTGATTACCTTGGGTTCACAATTAACTCCGAACACATGGTAATCACTTTGCCAAAAGATAAAAGCTGCAGTTAATTGAAGGTTGCATAAAACTCAGTAACGAGGACACACCTTCAATTAGAGAAGTGGCAAGCTTGCTAGGCAAATTAATTGCAGGGTTTCCAGCGGTCACGTTTGGACCATTGCATTATCAATGTTTACAGAGAGCTAAGGTACAAGCGTTAAAAATGAATAGAGGGCATTTTGACAGGCCCATGAAATTAACAATTTAATCCATTACAGAAATAGAATGGTGGATTAACAATGTTTCTAATGCTTCCAGAAAAGTTCTGGTAGAAACACCTTCCGTCACTCTACAGACTGATGTAAGTGCGCTGGGTTGCGGTGCTACTAACATGATTTCCAGCTGTGGAGGTAGGTGGAATGTGAATGAAGTACCTTTGCTGGAAAATCTGGGAAACAATTACCTAGAGCTATTAGGCGCATTTTACAGCCTTAGAGCTTATTGCACTGATATGGGAAATGTGAATGTTCAGGTACAGGTTGACAATACTACAGCTGTAGCATACATAAATCACATGGGTGGTATAAAATCAGAATCATGTGATAAATTAGCGAATGAAATTTGGACCTGGTGTATTGCCAGGAAAATTTGGCTGTCAGCAATATATTTACCAGGTAAATTTAATACAATTACAGACAAAAGATCACGTAAATTTAATGATAATACAGAATGGATGTTAAATCGGAAAATATTCACACAAATTATCACACAATTTGGAATGCCAGAAATTGATCTGTTTGCATCAAGATTGAACCACCAGTTTGCCTAAGTATGTGTCATGGGAACCTGATCCTGGAGCAGTAGCGGTGGATGCTTTCTCGCTACATTGGGGTGGTATGTTTCTGTATGCGTTTCCACCATATGTTTAATCCACAGATGCATACAGAAAATTAAACAAGATTCAGCCTCAGGGATTTTGGTAGCACCAGATTGGCCTAAACAGCTATGGTACCCACTGGTGTTAAAAATAATCAAAAAAAAACCTTATGGTTATTCCAAAGCAGATTAAACTGCTTGTACACCACACCCTGTGACTGATGAACCACATCCTTTACATGATCATATTGGTTTGTTGATTTGCAGATTCTAAGAAGGCCATATCTTGGAAAAGGATTATCAGACCGTACGGTGGATGTTATAACAACAGCCTGGAGGAATAGTACCCAGAAGCAGTACATCTCCGATATAAAGAAATGGGAGGAGTTTTGTTCAGGGAAACATATTGCATATAACCCAGCAGAAATTTCAGATGTAATAGAGTTCCTTTCTACTCTATACTATGAATTAAAATTAAATTATAGTGCAATTAATACTGCACGAAGTGCAGTCTCTGCATATTTAAGCAGTGAATCAGAACAAACTCCAATAGGAGCACATCCTTGGGTCTGTAGGTTTATGAAAGGAAGTTTCAACTCTAATCCTCCCAGACCTAGGTATACAGAAATTTGGAATGTAAAAGATGTACTGATGTTGCTAAGGAATTGGAATCCAGTTGAAACTCTGTCATTATCCAAAATCACCATGAAATTGGTTATGCTCATGGCATTAGTTTCAGCTCAGAGAGTTCAAACATTACAGAAACTCAGAATTGATAGAATGAAAGTAGGGCCAAATGCCATGACATTCTATGTCTATAATTTACTGAAGCAAAGTAGACCTAGGTTCACAGGATGCAAGTTGGAATTTTTATCATATCTACAGATCCACGACTGTGTGTAGTAACATATGTGAAATGTTACATAGAAACAACAAAAGTTTTAAGAGGCACCGAATTGGCATTTTTTATTAGTCATAAAAAGCCTCATATGAAAGTGTCAACACAAACAATTTCACGATGGTTGAGATATTCAGGTATTGATACTGATAAATTTAAATCTCATTCCACCAGGGCGGCATCAACATCAGCGGCCAGGGATTCAGACAATAGACCTTATTCTCGCGGCCGCAGGATGGGCAAGTGAACAGATGTTTCACAAGTATTACCATAAGGAGATTAAAGATCTCAGAGGGTTTGGTGATGCCGTGCGGGATACAGTATTAAATCCCCCATTATAATAAATGGGCCTAATTTTGTTACTTTTATTAAAATAAATAAAACCATTAACTGATTACATTCAAATGTTGTGGTTATGCATTGTTGATTGTGCTTACTCAAATAGAGTCAATCGATGTAGTGAACACCTGGATTTGAATCCACGGTGTGAAATCACAGAGCTTTGAAATCTTCACGTAGTCACTCACGTGACTCCGAAGTAAAATAGTAAGATTAAACGAGAACTTACCAGTTTGAAGTTTGAACTTTGTTTTATGAGGAGTAACGTTGAGGGATTACGTGCCCTCCGCTCCCACCCTCATAAAAGGATCAAGCTGGTAGTTCTAAGTCTTTATGCATCTTACTATCATACTTCAGTAATTATCGTCTGTGATTGTCACTCCGCTGCTTTGAAAGATTGACGCGTGTGCGGCTGGACGGGGTCTTCTTCACGTAATCCCTCAACGTTACTCCTCATAAAACAAAGATCAAACTTCAAACTGGTAAGTTCTCGTTTAATCTTACTATTATATGCTGTATGCGAAGGCTGATGGGGTGGAAGGGGAGGACAAGGAGGACTCTGTCCTTGTTAAAATTTCTAAACACCCGTTTTCGCTTCTTCATTCTGGGGTATTGTGTATAGACTGATGATTAAAAAATGCATTTAATCCATTTTAAAATAAGGCTGTAACATAACAAAATGTGGAAAAAGTGACAGGGTCTGAATACGTTCTGAATGCACTGTATACATATGTATCACTTGTGGATAACAAAGAAGCTTGTTAAAAGATACAGTGGGACATAGTTCAGTTGGAAAATTGGGTGGAGCTGTGGCAGATGGAATCCAGCCAAATGTGTGGTAATGAATTTTGGGTTAAATTCTGGTCAACCGTATAGAGAAATGGCAGAAACCTTTGCTACTTTGATGTACAGATAGCTCATAGCTCCAGGAAAGTGGCGACACAGATGGATAGTGTAAAAGGCATTGGGTATGCTTGCTTTCATAGGCTATGGCATTGTGTACAAGTGTTGCGATGTCATGCTGCAGTTGTACAAACCATAGGTTAGACCACACTTGGAAGATTGTGTATAGTTCTGGTCACCGATCTACAAGAAAGGTTGCAGTAGCAATACAGAGAGTGCAGAAGAGAATGACCAGGATGCTGTCTGGAATGGAGATTGTAGTTTGTGAGGAGATATTGAACAACCTGATTTGTTTTTCTCACTGGAATGCAAGAGGCCAAGGGGGTGACCTTATAGATGTTAACAAAATTATAGACACATCCTATCTGCTCAAGTTTAAACTAATGCCTCAAAACTCATTGGCCGGCGGTTCATTCTACAGCAAGACAATGATCCCACGCATACAGCTAAACAAACAAAGGAGTTTTTCAAAGCTCAAAAATGGTAAATTCTTGAGTGGCCGTCAATCATCCGATCTGAACCCAATCGAGCATCTTTTATATGCTGAAGAGGAAACTGAAGGGGACTAGCCCCCAAAACAAGCATAAGCTAAAGATGGCTGCAATACAGGCCTGGCAGAGCATCACCAGAGAAGACACCCAGCAACTGGTGATGTCCATGAATCGCAGACTTTAAGCAGTCATTGCACGCAAAGGATATGCTACAAAATACTAAACATGTCTACTTTCATTTACATGACATTGCTGTGTCCCAAACATTATGGTGCTCTTAAATGGGGGGGGGGGCACTATGTATAAACACTGCTTCCCACCCTGCTTCCTGTAATAACCTGCTCCTCAACACCTCAAAGACCAAGGAGCTCATAATAGACTACAGAAAGAAGAAAACGGACATTACACCACTAATCATCGATGGGGACTGTGTGGAGAGGGTGGCGTATTTCCGCTTCCTAGGGAATCCACAATGAGGAGGACGTGACTTGGAGCGTGAACACCTCTGCGCTGCTGAAAAAGGTCCAGCAGAGACTGTACTTCCTGAGGGTGCTCAGGAAGAACAACATCACCCAGAGACTGCTGCTATCCTTTTATCGGTGCTCAATAGAGAGCATCTTAACATACTGTGTATGCGTGTGGTACACCAGCTGCACAGCGGCTAAGAGGAAAGCGCTCGAGAGGGCTATTGACAACGCCCAGAAGATTATCGGCTGCCCTCTCCTCACCTTGGAGGACCTACACAGTTCCCACTGCCTCATAAAATCCCAGAAGATCATAAAGGACATTTTCCACCCCGGTCACTCCCTGTTTGAACTGCATTCTCCACAGCTGATGACAGAAGAATTCTTTCTATAATAAAGAAAAATCCCCAAACACCTGTCCGACAGGTCAGAAACACTCTTCAGGTGTGGATTTGTCAATGACCACTGTCCGCAGTAGACTTCATGAACAGAAATACAGAGGCTACATTGCAAGATGCAAGCCACTGGTTAGCTGCAAAAATAGGATGGCCAGGTTACAGTTTGCCAAGAAGTACTTGAAAGAGCAACCACAGTTCTGGAAAAAGGTCTTGTGGACAGATGAGACGAAGATTAACTTATATCAGAGTGATGGCAAGAGCAAAGTATGGAGGAGAGAAGGAACTGCCCAAGATCCAAAGCATATCACCTCATCTGTGAAACACGGTGGTGGGGGTGTTATGGCCTGGGCATGTATGGCTGCTGAAGGTACAGGCCCACTCATCTTTATTGATGATACGACTGCTGATGGTAGTAGCATAATGATTTCTGAAGTGTATAGACACATCCTATCTGCTCAAGTTTCAACTAATGCCTCAAAACTCATTGGCCGGCGGTTCATTCTACAGCAAGACAATGATCCCACGCATACAGCTAAACCAACAAAGGAGTTTTTCAAAGCTCAAAAATGGTAAATTCTTGAGTGGCCGTCAATCATCCGATCTGAACCCAATCGAGCATCTTTTATATGCTGAAGAGGAAACTGAAGGGGACTAGCCCCCAAAACAAGCATAAGCTAAAGATGGCTGCAATACAGGCCTGGCAGAGCATCACCAGAGAAGACACCCAGCAACTGGTGATGTCCATGAATCGCAGACTTTAAGCAGTCATTGCACGCAAAGGATATGCTACAAAATACTAAACATGTCTACTTTCATTTACATGACATTGCTGTGTCCCAAACATTATGGTGCCCTTAAATGGGGGAGGGGGGGGGGGGCACTATGTATAAACACTGCTGTAATGTATAAAAATACCCTTTAATGAAATCTGACAATGTACATTTTAGCCACATGTGATTTTTTTCTATTACAAATCTCAAATTGTGGAGTACAGAGGCAAATAAATAAATGATGGGACTTTGTCCCAAATATTATGGAGGGCACTGTATATATGGCAAGGTAAGGCAAAAGAGAAACAAAAATAGAATGTGTATATGCAGTGTTACAGCTACAGAGTAAATGGTGGAGAAGATGGGTCTACAAGATATACTCGTCAGTGTTCACAATCTTGGGCAATGCAGTGGCCATACCAAGCTATGATGCTTAAGAAGGAACTGCAGATGGTGGTAAATCGAAGGTAGACAAAAATGCTGGAGAAACTCAGCGGGTGAAGCAGCATCTATGGAGCGAAGGATATAGGAAAGGTTTCGGGTCGAAACACTTCTTCTATGATGCAACCGGATTGGATACTTTCTTTGGTGCATCTGCGAAAGTTGCTAAAACCCATTGGGACCTGCAGAATTTCCTCAGCCTTCCAAGGAAGCAAACTGATTGACGTGCTTTATTAATTGCAGCATCAATGCGGTTGGACTAGGACAGATTTTAGGTGTTGTTGACATACTGTTGTTACACCTGAAGCACTCGACCCTCTCCACCTCAGTGTCATTGATACAGACAGGGGCAATACTTCACCCCGCTTCCTGAAGTCGACGACCAGCTCCCTCATTTTCCTTACAAAGGGGGGAGAGGTTGTTGTTCTGACACTATGTCACTAAATTCACTATCTTCTTCCTGTTACTCGGTCGCATTGTTGTTTGAAATTCGGCTCACTACTGTGGTATCATCTACAATCTTGTAGATGGGGCTGAAAGAGACTTTGGCCACACAGTTGTGAGTGCATAGGGAGTATACTGAGTGGTTGAGTACGCAGCATTACAGGATTATCGTGGAGGAGCAGTTGATGCCTACCCTTATTGTGCCTGCTTGTCAAGTCGAGGATTCAGTTGCAGAATGAGATGCTGAGTTTGGTTCCAGGGTTCGGTGATGAGTTTGGTTGGAATTATGGTGTTGAAGTTGGATCTCTAGTCAACAGGAATGCTGAGATTCTTTTAAATTATGAAAAATCGGTAAACGCTGATATTCAAAGAGATAAGTGACTTAAGGCTAACAAATAGATATGACTGGTAAATGGGAAGGTAAATGATTTGCTGGTCTTTATTGTGGAGACATTTGAATAAACAGCAAAGATATGTAGAATTATGTAAAGTTATGTAGAATTTTATTGAAAGCATTCCTGGAGTGGAGTACACAAGTTTGGACTACTTACCTAAAAGCAATGTATTTACTTTAGGGGGAAACACAGTGAACTTTCACCAAATTGTTTCCTGGAATGGTGTGAATGTTACATGAAGAGAAATTGAGAAGCCCAAGTACATATTCTCTATAGGTGAGAAAATTTGAGGTGACCTCATTAAAATATACAAAAATATGACAGGACTCGACAACATAGATTTAGAAGAATATATTTGCCCTGGCTATCAAATTTGGAATCAGAGCTCATGCACTGAACTGTTCTGTATTTATGCTTACAATATGTTGTTGTGCTGCAGCAAGCAAGAATTTCATTGTCGTATCTGGGACACCAGACAATAAACTCTCTTGACTTGACTTGGTCTCAAATTAAGGAGTCCTCATTTCTCCTGTTGGTGATTCTTTCACATTCTCTGTGCCGAATGGCTAGGGAGAATCAGACATTCAAAGCAGAACATTAAAGATTTCTGAAGATTAGAGAAATCAACAGTGTAGGGAGAGACTTTGAGGTAGCATGATCTTCTTGAATGGCAGAGTAGCCCGAGGGGCCAGATGTTGCGATTTCTTTCATGAAATTTCATTTACTACTATGAAAATACAATAAATAGATCAATCAGGGAAAAGGCCCTTTCTTTCAAGGATGGACTTACTTCAGACGGTAGAGTATCATCAACCAAGATGTTGGGGCCTGTGGTATCGGGTCCAAAAGCCCAAATGGAACGGGCAGCCAACAAATCCCAATCATACTTCGTCTGGAAAAATTCACCCAGTTTCTTCCTAAAGTTGTTGCGTTGGAAGAGGTGCATAATGACATAGTTTTAAAGGCTTTTCACTGCATTAAAAGCAAAAATAAAACTGTAACGATTTGGTTTGTGAACAAATTAATCAGCATCATTCTAATGATTCTTGGAAACCGTTCCAAAACACAAAGCAGATGAATAACATAAAATAGCATTTCTTCAGAAATTATCTTATTTTGAACCTCTTCTCACTCATCACGTGATGTTCACCCAGAAAATCAATGATACAGATTCATTCATCTGATATTTATGCATTCTGAATTCTCACGCAACATGCAAAAATAAGTAGTTCTTTAATTAAGCAATTTCAACTGCTAAGCAAAATAAATGTGAAAAGACAATTTAATTTTATGTTTACGCAGGTTTATGCAGTTATCAATTTGGTACTTTATGTAATGGTGAGTACAGTCAATTATCTGATTTATTTTTTGCCATATTTAGCATTAATACATCTTAGCTTTAAAATGTAGAATTGGGTTAAACATTGTTATTTAAAAAGATAAGGACGTATTGTTGGGTCATTTATTTGAAGGCTTATTCATAGAATATTAATGTGCACTGTACAATACTGCTTTATTAAGCAATTCTCGTGCAACCTGAAAACCCCATTCCCTACAGAGGCCAGGGTATATTCTATTTTTAAGAATCAATGGAGATTACACAATTAGGTCAATTTAACCTGCAGCAAATCAACTTTTAAAGTATCTTTCAGCACCGCATCACATCTGGTGAGGTTTGATATATTAGTGTCATTCTCCCAATGTTAATTCTACTATGGGGCAGGCATCTCTGGATAGAAGGAATAGGTGATGTTTAGGGTCAAGACCCTTCTTCAGATTGAGGCCTTCTTCAGTCTGAAGAAGGGTCTCGACCCGAAACATCACCCATTCCTTCTATCCAGGGATGCTGCCTGTCCCACTGTTACTTCAGCACTTTGTGTCTATCTTTGGTGTAAACCAACATCTGCAGTTCCTTCCTACACATTAATTCTCCTGTTTCAGTTTCAAAGTCGTGCATTGTTTTAATTTTTCCAGTTTACCCATTCAAGAGATGAGGCATTACAGACATGGCCTGAATCTATCATGATTTTGTTATTGTTTTTTTCGCTTAATACGATAAAAAGAAAAATACTCAGTGCATCTCAATGGAGTCTCATGAATTTGAATCAGTAATTCACCCCCCCTCCAAAAATAAACTTTATTCAAAATAAAAAATATATACAAAACAAGAACAGTGCAAAACCTCTTCTGATATTCTCAGGGGCTATACATACACTCAGGGTTCAGCCCAGCCGCTGAAAGGACTCTCCCAACGCCGGGGCAACATCACCCGGTGAGAACGGCCAGGAACATCGGGCCTCCGTAGAGGCAATAGCGGAGGCCTCATTTGGCCTGACTTTTGGGTGAACTGGGGTTGGGGACTGGACATTGTGCCTTCCCCCACAGTGGTAATCATTGTGGGGGGATGATTTTTGTGTGTTGTGTCTATGTTAGTCTGTGTTCAAGATGGCGGTCGGAGGAGAGAGTGGACGCTGGCGCGGTTTAGCTGCCGCTGCTCTCTCCTCAAATTGTGTTTGTGATTTTCTTTTTTTGTGTCTTTGGAAAGAATTCTGCCCTTAATTTGTGTATTGGTCTTTATAATTTATTTTATTCCGATTATATGTTTCCTATTTGTCAATCTCTGTAAGGTGTCCTTGAGACCTCGGTATAAGGCGCCCGTAAATAAAAGCTATTATTATTATTATTAGCATTGTTTTTCATAACGTTCACCAAAACTATTATACCACTTGCCACTCACAAGGCCACCTGGAGTATGTTTGAGTGGAGTCTCCATCAGATCCTGCCCCCAATGTGTCGCAGCGGTAGGACCCTAGGCTGTGGTCCTCCACCACATAGCCTTGGCATTGGCTGCACTGAGCTTTAGTGCATCCCTTAGCACGTCCTCCTGCTGTCTGGAGGTGACCAGTCAGCAACATTCCCTGACGGACATTGCATTCTGCTGGGAGATCCAGCAAGGAGAACAGGGTTCAGGCAGACCAAAGATTCACCGAGTTGATGACCTTCCAGCAGCACTTGATGTCTGTCTCTGAATGTGTTCCTGGAACAGTCCGTAAATCTGACAGTTCTCTGTTACGGAGCTGTGGGGGATAAACCGTAACAAGGACCCGTGTATCGTTCTCCAGACTCTCTTGGCAAAACCACACTTTGCAAAGAGGTGGGCAACCGCCTCCTCTCCGTAGCAGCCATTCTGAGGGTATACAACCTGGACACAAGGAACTTGCAACTCAGGACAGTGAGGGATTCCCATCCATCTTAAGTCAAGGGTGGTAGATGTGTAAATCCTGGCCAAAATTGAGCAAAAATAGAACCAAAATTTAGCAGAGGATTCATGCATTACAAGGCCTTTTTGGCCAAGTCTGTATTTCAGTATAAGAAGCCACAGGCTGCTGGCCAGTGCCAGGAAATCTAGGTCCCAGATCAGTGTTTCAGTTAAGAAATGTATAAGTATCTGTTCAAGTGGTGGATGTTAATTTGTGTTTATTGTGCGTTTTGTTATTTATTATTATATGTATGACTGCAGGCAACGAAATTTCGTTCAGACCGAAAGGTCTGAATGACAAATAAAGGAATCTCTAATCTCTCTAAGTGTCAGTATGTATGAGATTCTTGC
The DNA here is from genome assembly GCA_038087875.1 of Malacoraja senta. Classification (NCBI taxonomy): domain Eukaryota; kingdom Metazoa; phylum Chordata; class Chondrichthyes; order Rajiformes; family Rajidae; genus Malacoraja; species Malacoraja senta. Next base: position 32,340,836 of record CM075986.1, on the reverse strand, counting down.
AGAGGACCTCCAAAGTATTGTAAATGCATGAGTTTGATTGGATTGCTGCAAAAGAATTTGATTGGATTGCTGCAAAAGAATTGTAAATAATGTAAACAATGTTGCAAGACAGTTACCCTGCTGTTTGTTGATTGGCCAAAGTGTTAAACCCGAGCAGAATTGTTTTGAGTTCCAGGGTAAATGTTGTATTATTCAGTGAATTAGCTTCCTTCCAGAAGCTTCTGCAAGAAACATTGTTTTAGATGCTCTGTAATTGGTTTGGGGAAATGTCAATAATGTATTAATGTAATTAATGTTTGATTGGATTGTAAGGGGACCACCCCTATGTAGTTCGGCCCCTCAAGGTTCGTGGACCTATAAAAGGTAGCCCCATTTTAGATCGGTCTCGATCTTCTGGAAGGGCGCTTGGGACTGAGTGTCTGCTTGCATGAGGCTGAAGGGCTTGGCCAGGCAGAGACAAGGATCGAACCCACGGTGGTTTAGGTATCGTATAGGGGAATTTGCTGTTCATTCTAAAAATAAAGTTTAGTTGGTCCAGTGCTTGTGCCAGTGTTTTTTTTTACTGAACTAGACCAGGGGGGTGGGGGGGGGGGGTAAGCTTTAGAAGTGCGTATTTACAGATGTGACTCAAATATGATGGCAATCCTTTATGGCATCAGCAGGTAAGCCATTAATACAGAACACTCAAACTCTGGTCTGTTCTAGTAGTCAATTTGTGCAGTTGAACAAGTTACGTTTTGCCTCGGTGGCTTCCAGGATGTTGAGACACACGAATTTGGGGATGGTAGGAAAATGAAATTCAACAGGAGGTAGACTGATACAAATATTTGGGATTTGAATTAGTCTCTTATCATTCCAAACCTATGTGCTGTTCAGCTCTCAGTATCTGCAGAGTTGCAAATAGAGCTGAATATCACATTCAACGACATATATACCTCCTCTTCTGAGTGGCGTGAGGGGCCGGCGGTGTGAAGGTCATCGACGAAGTTAGTGAAGATGGTTATGCTTTAAACATTGACTTGAATACTTTGTGCAGTGATGTCCAGGAAGAGGTAGGGGACAGGTGGATTAGAACCTCAAAGTCTATTTTTGCCCTGTTTGCTAACAATTTTAACTCCCCTTCCCATTCCCGCACTGACCTTTCTGTCCTGGGCTTCCTCAATTGCCGGAGCTACACGCAAACTGGAGGAACAGCACCTCATATTCTGCTTGGGTAGCTTACAACCCAAAGGTATGAACATCAGAATCTCCAATATTTTACTTTAGGTAATCCATCACTAACACTTTTGCTCTCACAACCCTTTTTTCTCTTTCACTTCCACTTCCCTCCCCTGTCTCCCACCTGGACTCTCCCCTATTTCTCTAGAACAAGGGTTCCCAACCTTGGGTAAATTTCGCCAAACCAGGGGGTAAATTTGTTGATTCTGGATTTGTACATATTTTTTCTCATTGACTGACTGTGTTTGGTTCTGGTATACCTGGTATATCTGTTCAACATTAGTTGTTCATAAATAAGTGAAATAACATTGTTATATGCTATTAAAGTTGCCAGGGGTAAACGGGACGAAAAAGGTTGGGAACTCCTGCTCTAGAAGCACGGCTTCTGTTTACGTTTAGGAGCTTACACTGCTGCTCCTAGCATGCTCTTTAACATTAAACCAGATTCGGCCCCTTGACGTGATGTTAATAATAGTGAGAGCCCACATGGGGCTATGAGGTTACTGATTTCAGTAACATAAGAAATTCACATAAAATGTGAAGTTCTTCATATGGGCCAGTTTTGAACTACTGGTTCTGTTCTGAATCTTCATTTGGCACAGTGGAGTTGTCACCCATCACAAAGCAGGATGCCCTCAGCGTGAAGAGTGGACATGTGAAGAGTCCACAAGGACATATGGCCGATCCAACAAATTATATCGCTTACAATACACTGGTGACCCAAGGGAGATTAGATTGTTTTCTAGATTAGTTTCCTCAGTACTAATGCAGCATCCAGGGCATTTGTGATTGTGGTGGAGATGGAGAAATTGAGAGTGGGGGAAACCATCTTTGCAGGAGGCAGAGTGGGAGGGGGTGTAGTCCAGATAACTGTGGGGGTCGGTGGGCATGTAGAAGCTATCAGTCCCCTGTGAGATCAAGAAAAGGGAGCGAGGTGTCCGAGATGGTCCAAGGCTTGGGATATAATTTTGAATCAGAAGGACTGAAAATAAAAAAATTATGAATTTATTCACCTTAGAAAAAGCTAATGTATTTAAATAATCTGCCAAGTATGAAAATATAGGGAAAAAATCAATAAGTGGTTAGATATAATCAGACTTGGTATAATCAGACATCTGGCAAAATAAGTTAATTGACCTTTCTTGGCCTTGAATCAATTCACTGTCAAAAGTCTCAGTATATAATTAAGATTTGCGTAAACATTGATATCAATAATGAAATGGCCCTCCCACACGTAGGTGTAACATCTGACATGTCATACCTGTTCCATGTAATTTGGACCACTTCATTCTCGATGTCTTCTGCCAAACCTTTTTCCAAAGGTTCTGCAATCATTGTGATCTTATTCCTTTGAAATAAAAAAAGAACAGCAATATATTAAGATGAGTGTAAACACATTTTCTGTAAACCTTAATCATTATCTACTTATAATTTTCCTGCTTTCTTTGAATCTGTTGCCAACTTCAGCCAGATCACTATTAGATATCTCAATCCGAAATATCCAGACATGCTGCCTGTCCCGCTGAGTTACTCCAGCATTTTGTGTCTATCTTCGGTGTAAACCAGCATCTGCAGTTCTTTCCTACATAATACGTTTCCAGATTGTTTGTTTAATTGAGCACAGGAACTGCCCAGAACCAGAGCATCTTTACCTTCCAGCAGCAACATGCTAAAATGGTGACTCAAAGCACAGTGCATTGCAAAATAATATTTCAAAAGGATAAACATATTTACAATATTTATTTTTTATTTTTTATTTTTTATTTATTAGAAGTATTTTACATTACAGTAATCTGCAATAACGTAAATTTATACAGTTCTTGTACCATTTCTGCTTTTCAACTTTAATAGAAAGGATAGAAAGAGCTAGCAAAGACAGTCAGTGAGTGAATGAAAAAGTGGTCCAGGAACACACATGTGAACCTAAACCACAAGAAGTAGTTAAAGAAGAAAAGAAAAAAAGAGAAAAAAGAAAATAAGATAGGACAATATGAAAGGGATGTACCTACTTCTTATCCTTACTCACCCCTCGCCAGGTCCTAAAACCATTTATTATCAACATTTTGTTGCACCCTTATTTATAATATTTATAAAGAGTGAACAAACTCTCGAAGATTTTCTTAAACTAGATCTTTCTAACATGAGAAGTATTACAATTATTTTAGATCTCCTTCAGTTTCTATTTCTGCACCAAACGCTAATTGGTAAATATGGAAAATATCTGCATTTATTTGGAACACTGCTTGTTTTCTTGAACTTCATCAAAGGAAGAAAAAAATAGCACATTTGATGGTGAACAACGCAATGCATTTATGGAGTCAACGTGGAAACCGCTACTTTGGGCCAATTTCCCAATGCCGACCAAGATGCCCCATCTACACTAAACCCATCTGCCTACATTTGACCCATTTCCTTCTAAACCTATCCTATTAATGTACCTGTCAAAATGTCTTTTAAACCTCAACTCCCTCCTCCAGCAGCACGTTCCATATATGCATTACCCTTTGTGTAAAAGAAAGTTGCCCCTCAGGTTCCTGTTAAATCTTTCTCCTCTCACCTTAAACCTATTGGTTCTTGATTCCCCTACTTGGGGTAAAAGACTGTGCCCCCTATGATCTTGTATATCGCTCATTCTCCTGCGCTGTAAGAAATAAAGTCTTAGCCTACTCGACCTCTACCTGTAGCTCAGGCCCTTGAGTTCTGGAAACATCCTCGTAAATCTTCCCTGTACCCTTTCCAGCTTAACAACATCAACTATCTACTAAATACAAGACTGAAAACAGAGGACATGACTGCAAAAACATTGTTGTGATCTGAAATATAGTCTGTGTTATCTGTAATCAGGTACTCTGGATTGCCCTTCAATTGCTTATTTACAGGCAACAGAACAATCAGGGAAAATGCAGGTAGCACTACAATTGTTTCCATATACGTAATTTGGGACCACAGTCTATACTTCTAGACTATTCTTTGATAAAGGATTACTGAGTTGTTCTACCACCTTCTACGAGTCTTCACTCACGATGGTTGATTTGTGCTCCATTTCTGCCACCTAATGAAAGTTTGCCTGACCTATGGCATGAAAACAGGCCCTTTGGCCCACTGAGTTCACACTGACCATCGATCACTCATTCACATTAGTTCTATGTTATCCACTCCCTACCCACTAGGTGCAATTTTATAGAGCCACTTTATCTACAAACCCACACATCTTTGGGATATGGGAGGAAACCGAAGCACCCAGAGGAAACCCAAACGGTGAGATGGAGAATATGCATCCTCCGCACAAACAGCACCCGAGGTCAGGATCGAACCTGGGTTCGATCTAATTATTACTCTGTGGCAGGGACTGGCAGGAGTCCAGCCAAAAATTAGTCGGACACAGGTTGTGTGTTCTAGACGTGTTTAATCTTCTGCATACAGCTCCCTACTCCTCAACTGACACGGGCGTTGCCCGGCCTTAAATAACAACTCAGATAACGACCCCGTGACCCGCGCCTCCCCCACCAAGACGCCGCCCTCTAGAGCCGATGGTTTGTCGTGACCTTGGGTTGCTATCAGGTACCGCCACATGACCCCCCCCCCCCCCAGAACCAGAGGCACCGAACCGCACAGGACGTCGCACGAGGCGGCCCGAACGCATAGGTACAATCCCACGCCCCAGGGGCTTGCTCGGTTCGGGAGAATCTCCGGGAGCCCGGGACGGCTGAGCCACATGGACTGGCTCACTCAGGTCCAAGTGGGCCGGGTTCAAACGAGCCACAGACACCGTTTCACGCCGGCCTCCCATGTCCAAATCGAATGTAGTAGGCCCGTGCCGCAGCACGCGAAAGGGACCTTCATACAGGCGCTGCAAAGGTGACTTGTGGGATTCACGGCGAAGAAAAACGTACGGGCAGCCGATCAGTGGCAGTGGCAGAATGCATTTAAAAAACAAATTAATTTCCCTTCCAGGATAACACTCCTGGGTGTCTGGGGTCACCAATCGTGGCAGGGACTGGCAGGAGTCCAGCCAAAAACTAGTCGGACACAGGTTGTGTGTTCTAGACGTGTTTAATCTTCTGCATACAGCTCCCTACTCCTCAGCTGACACGGGCGCTGCCCGGCCTTAAATAACAACTCAGATAACGACCCCGTGACTCGCGCCTCCCCCACCAAGACGCCGCCCACTAGAGCCGATGGTTCGTCGTGACCTTGGGTTGCTATCAGGTGCCGCAATAACTCGAGTCTTTTGCATTTATAAAGAGTTTCCTTGAATGGCAAAACCTTTCTGCAGAAATGTAGGCTCAAAGATGAATACAGATGTCAGCACATCAAGCAAATCATAAATTGAGCTGTAGATTTGAAAATGCCACAAAAAAGCTTTGTTGTCCATGCTTGACAAAGTAAAATAAACACTAAGGAAAAGAGATAAATATGAGCTTCTGAGGAACATTCAGGAGGCACTCGAGTTTTATCAATTGATCACCCAAAAGTAAAAGTATGTTGAAAATTGCTCTCTCAAAGCAGCTTTCATAATCAATTTTTTATAAGAACTAACATTGTAATGACTAAAACAGAAGCTGTTTGTGGGTAAACATTCTGCTTTAAAGTTATAAAAATTACAGTAACCCAGTACTGCGATTCCACAAGGTGGTTCCAACCAATACAAGAAACTCACTTTTTGTTGGGTGTCTCCGCAAAGCATTTCAGAGATGACGTTTCCACAACAGTTTCACAGAATGTTACAACAGGATCAGCCACCTGGAAGGAAAAAAAGCAATCAGTTGACAGGACCAAATAATTTTATATAAAGCACATATAATTGGCATCAAATACTGGTAAATATACGTTATCGGTGAAGGGTTTAAGAAGGAACTGCAGATGCTGGAAAATCAAAGGTAGACAAAAGTGCTGGAGAAACTCAGCGGGTGAGGCAGCATCTATGGAGCGAAGGAAATGGGCGACGTTTTGGGTCGAGACCCTTCTTCAGACCTATCGGTGAAGTGATAGTTTTGGAGAATTTGCATTACCTTAATGTCAATTTCAGAATACATCTTTCTGAGGTCATGCATCACACAGTCCAAGTAGAGTTCTCCAGTTCCCAGTATTACATGCTCCCCTGATTCTTCCACCTGAATCAGAAAATAATACAGGTAAATAGCCAATTACTGTCAGTAAAGAGTTAAAATGCTCATCTCATCCTCTGATGAAAAAGATGAAATATGCATTAACCCTAAGCTTTATTACAATACAGAGTAGATGTTTTATGTGCCATATTTAATACAGTTATGTGCCATTAGAAATGCCATAAAGGCGCTTCAATAGCAGTGTCTCAATCAAATATTACAGAAATCCATTAAATGGATGTTACAAAGTATATAAATAAATAGGAGCAGAGTAGACTGCTCCTATTCAGGCCCTGCAAGCCTGTGCTAATATTTAATATCATAGCTGGTCTAGGCTGGCCTTTTCTCCAAACTCCTCTATTCTTCAATCTATTAATTCAATCCATCTCCACAGTAAATACTTCTAACCATCCAACTTCCACCATCTACCAGGGAAGAGAATTCCAGAAATTCACCAACGTCTGCAAGAAGAAATTTGTACTACCTCAGTTTTAATGTTGCAGTTATGTCCCCCTAGTTCGAGACTCCTACAAATGAAAATAATCTAGCACTCACACCCCCTACGGGATTGGTATGTTTGAATATGTTTACTCCTCAGTCTTCTAAACTCCATGGAATACAGACTCAAGCTATTTAGAGTCTCTTGATAGAACAACCCTCTCTTCAGAGGAATTAGCACGGTGAGACTCCTTTGTGCTGCCTCTAACATTACCAATCTCCCTGAAATGAAGGCCAAAATGCCATTTGCCTTCTTAAACTCTTGTTAGACCTATCTTCTAGCATTTGTAGATGTGACTAAAACAGGTTCTTCCTCATGAAGGCTCAAACCAACTTAGTTTTGTTATTATAAGCTGCAAAACTCTTATTTTTCTACTTTCTCCAGCAGCAATCCAGGCCAACTAAGTAATGGTAGAATCAGCAGACCGACGATATACTAATTGGTATAAGGCAACTTTAGACATTGCAACTGAATATTTATTGAAAACATATTGGCAACAGCTTTAGAATTCATAATTTCTCCAAACGCTTTAGTAAACAGAAAATCACAATTTAAGTTATGTATATTAAGGGATAAGAATTAAAGCAAAAGGATTCGAAATACCACAATAAGAAAACATTTTTATATGAATGACCAGAAACCGATAAACTTTGCTTTCATTATTGATTTATAGTAATGAAGCAAGCTTTTAATGTGGTTTATTAATGCAACAAATGTAAATATTGAATGTTCATATTGCTGACTAGCACATTTCCAATTCATAGTTCATTTCACCTCTGTGCTGCAAATTGAATTGCAACCCACATTCTCTGATCCACCTCTAACAAGAAATGTTTGCTGCAGTCTGCACTTTGGATAACAATTAGTGTATGCTTTAAGTATATTTAACTTCGAACAATATTAGTCCCTTGTAAGTTGATCAAATTTCATTTCAAGTCTTTTCTAAATTTCAAATAAATGATTGCTTCTTCTGACTATGACTTAAAGATTAGATGATTGAGCTTAAAATCTGAACAATGTTTACATATTTCATTTGTTTGAGTAATCATGCCTGTTGGGTAACTGCACTATAAATATTGTAAACATGTGCTAAATTAATAAAGTGCACTTCCAGCTTTTCTAAAATGCAGAGATTAAAATTAAACATGCCCTGAAATTAGATGAGAGTTACGAGTTAATGGTATGCATATTTTTGTTTGGATAGCATACAGATGATTTCAGGACCTACCTTAGTCGTTAGTGAAGGGTAGCTTTTGTTGACCTTCCTTAATCCATCCAACATTTTTGGAAGTTCAGATGGATTTACAGGTTCTACGGCTATTTTAATGACTGATGCCGTATTAAACTTGAGAGGCCTGAAGATCTGAGCCTGAAATTATGAAACAGTCAAGACATTAGTTGAACAGAATTTACCACATTAATGTTTAAAACAGAGGAACTAGATATTCATCGCAGAGTCAGATTCTAGCTCAAAAATTGAGTAACTGCACTTCCAAAGCTCTTCCACCAGATGACTACATGAACCTTAGAGAAATTTACTCCCATTGTATAATCTGTCACGGTATTTATCAATATTAATAACTAGTATTCCAACCTAATCAATGACAATTAGTTATCAGCATATTGTAATAGATTTACTTTGGTTTAGATATACGGTATAGAAAGAGACCCCTTGGCCCACTGAGTCCAAACTGACTATCGATCACCAGTTCACACTAGTTCTATGTTAACCCACTTTCGCATCTACTTACTCAACACAGGCAATTTACAGAGGTGGATTAACCTACAAACCTGCACATCTTTGGGAGGAAACCGGAGCACCAGGGGGAAATACAAGCAATCACAGGGAGAACACGCAATCTCCACACACACACCACCTGAGCTCCCTACACACTGGGGGCAATTTACAGAGGCCAATTAACCTACAAACCCGCACGTCTTTGGGATGTGGGAGGAAACTGGAGCGCCCAGAGGAAACTCACGCAGTCACAGGGAGAACGTGCAAGCTCCACACAGACAGCACCCAAGGTTATGATCAAAACCAGGTCTCTGTCGCTGAGAGGCAGTGGCTCTACCAGCTGCGCCACTGTGCTGCCACAAACAGGTATATTTATACTTTCGATAAAAACTTTAGATTTATTAAACTACATCATTTTCAAACAAGATTGTTAAATTAAATAAACAATTCTTTTACCTCATCATTTCCTCTTGGTTCTGTTATGGTAGCTGTCTTTACAATAGGTTGGTCCACTCCTTCTATGAGCACCCAGTTACCAGCTGGAACTCTGTTAACCTCTATGTGATATCTGAAAGGATCATTCATAACATATTTAGATCAGAGATAACCAAGTGAATCAATAAAAGTAACAACCTCATAATTGCAAACTGAGGAGTATTCCTTTTTCTATTTATCAGCAATGCACCGGAATTTCAAACTGCAACCCAACAATGATTTCGTCATACAGTATATAAATTATCGCCACGCTGGGAAACTGAATCTTATTCTATATTTTAAGGACACGGCAAAAATAAGGCAGTCAGGATACTTTCTCAAGATGCAAACCAGAAAAGGAATGTTATCTCCATGGATTGTGCTTCACTTGGTGCTGTGATAACTCCCCAGATGGAATTAAACCCCATGTTCTTTCCACTTACACAACATTAGACCAGTACACTGTGGTCACCTGTATATAAGCGATAAACTGATCATCGTAGACAATTTCAATGCCAAGGTGGGAAAAAGCACAACTCTCACACAAGACACGAGTGGCAGAACAGTCTTGTCATAACCATGTTTCATTAGAGAAATACTCACGTGACCTCATCACAACAGGCAATTGACATCTGTTAGTTTGTCCAAGTGAGTGTCAGAGAGATCTCTACATCATTTGCGCCATGAAAGATACTGATGATTACTGGTCTGATCACCACATAGAAGGCTAGATCACACAGGATCCAACTAGAAACAGCTGACTGAACAGAAAATAGGCTTCAAATTCAAATTCACCTGCCCACAGAAGTTCAATTCCATCTGGCCTTACAGTGCCAGAGACCCAGGTTTGATCCTGACCTCGGAGGCTGCCTGTACGTTTTCCCACTGTGACCACGTGGGTTTTCTCCAGGTGCTCCGGTTTCCTCCCACATTCCAAAGACGTACTTTGTAGTTTAATTGGCTTTGGTAAAAATTATAAATTGTCCGTAGTTTGTAGGATAGTGCTAGCATACGGGGTGATCGCTAGTCGCCGTGGGCCTGTTTCTATGTTAGAAACCCCACCCCTGCAATAATAATTGAGTGAAACCAGGAAAACATGCAGTTTTCTTCACGTCAGGAACCACCTGATGAAATTCACTTTCAGTGCATCAGCACATCCTCTGGTCTCCCAAGGAATAGGGTGTTTGCAGATCAAGTCCTAAAACGTGGCACAAAACTCATGGTCTAATGGGTTGCATTGATCTCCGACCTCCCATATATTTGGACTATCACCAGAATAGACAACTCATGGCTCTGAAATGATATCAACAACATTGTGTCTGTAAAATCACCTCCCATGTCCCAACCACACTCAGTTGGCTTTGTTCAACAAGCCACATAATTTGAATGCCTGACACCAGAAACCAGCAACAAAGATTACTCCGAGCTCTACCATAGGAAGAGGTTAACCACTGGACAGATGAAATGATTCAAGGATCATTGTAACTGCCTTGCAAATATGCCAGATCCTCAAATGACTCCTGAAAATGCCTTGTCCTTGTTCAGACCCAAACGACCCAGGCGATTGAAACATTGCAAATAAGTACCTTGCCACTGAAATCCAGAGCCTGCCCACAGTGCAGATTTGTGAATCTTCTTCATCTTCTAATGTGTAGTTCTCCCCAAGTACTTTCACTGGCTGTCCTGCGTGTATAGTTCCACTCAAAACCCTGCCAAATGCATGGAACTGGACACCATCCTCTGTACTGTACATTTTGGTGGTGTGGCACATCAGAGGCCCCTATGCAAACACAACAAAAATGCAACCATAATGTATGATAGCTCCATCAATATTTAGATTAATATCAACAGAAGCAGTCATCAACTAAATAACGCTCAAACCCAATGACACTTGCAAAACAATTTGTCACTCGTCAACAAAATGTTGTATGTCTCTATAACAATAAATCTAGATAGAGTAGTTCATTGTTGCTGGCATCTTCTGATCATTTAATACATGAACCATTGGTGAAAGTTATGAGGTCAGCCCACCATCATGAGTATTAAACCATTGGGTAAACATGAACCAAAACACTTTCTAAACCATTTTACTTACATCAGGGTCACATTCGAGCATTGTCTCGCCAAGGTCCAAATCCAGGCTGCCTGCGTATGTATGTTCGATTTTGTTCCTTGCACCAGACTGAGGTGATGGAATATGCTGCACACACATATCCACCAAACCTGTAGAAAAGTTACACTTGGCATCATGGATCTTTAGTGACAGGAATTCTTGTGAACAGCCTCTTCTAAAACTGCAATATTATTTGCAAACTGTGATAGCTTGCTATAAATTTAGAGAACAAAATGTTAAATTGCCAGTTTTAAAGCAACAAAGTATTCAGATTATATGCAGATTCTGATAAAGATTATGGAGATAACAATTATTCTGTTAATTTCTTATAGAATACATTACATTTTTCGGAAACTCGCTTCAGACGACTTGTATCCTACAGCCATTATGAAGCGTAATGCAACATACTAATGATATTCATTATTTTATTGCTAATTAATGCAAAATATATCTGAACTGATCAGGTAATAAACCTACGACTCAAATCTTACAGCACTTAAATCTTTTAAGCTTAGATCCCAAAGCATAATTCATGGGCAGTTTAAGGTTTTCTATTCAACTAAAAATCTATCTATTTTCCATAACAGCTCCATTATAGACAGTATCTGCTTGCTCTACACAATTTAATATTTTGCCTTTTGGGAGTTTCTACATTCGCTCCATAAAATGTAAACCAACAGACACAAGGGCGAGATTCTTACTGTTCAAATTAAAAATACTATTTTCAGCTACTTTACGATGATTACCCTCCCAAGATGTTCTAATCATCCTTAATATTATAATTCCTGTAGTGTTAATAGCATATCAAGCACATTTACCTAGAAATCACAGAAGAGGAAATTTATGACGTAGAAAGAGGCCATTTGTACCAAATGGAAAAAGACTAATCCTACTGAGACTTTGACGAATCCGACTTGACCCAACTAGTGCCTTGCAGATTCACGCTGATTAAAAAAGGTCTTTTTTTAAAAATGTTTTGTGGTGTCTTCACCTGTGAGATCCAGGTCCAACCACCCTTAGGAAAAAACAAAATCCTCAGCTCTCCTCTAATCCCTTTACCAATTTTGAAAGGATGTTTCTATTCACCATATTTTAATCAATGCAACAAGAAATACACAAATAAATGTTGCCCGTTGTGCATGGAACATTTAACCAGTAAATTACCTGTAAAGTCACCAAAGAACTTCTTGCATACTAGTCGAAGCAAGGGCCTGATGTTTAATTTCAGCTCCTCCTTTGTTAAATGAATACCGAGCTGATCCAATGTACGTGGCAGAGTAGTATCCACATCACCAACAACCTGCACAGATTATATAAACTGCTTTAACACACTTAACATAATTGATAACTGTAATCCTGATCTGCAATTTCTAAGTACATTTAAAATGATTATCCTTCATTCGCTGTCTAATGCTGATTTCCAGCAACTACCCTCACCCCCTCCCCACAACACCATTTCTCCCTCTTCTCCTATCTTCCACCAATCACTGCTCCATCTTTAGCCCTGCTTCACCTGCTCTTAACTCTCACTACACATTGCAATTCTGTTCTTAATGTGAAGAAATAACAAAATGTAAAGATTAACAATATTCACAAGATGCGACTAACTCAAGTCTATCTTAATTTCCTCATGAAAAACAATTCAATCTAGATTTTTAGACATCCGAGGGTCAGGAACAAGGTATTTATTTGATATTTTGAGTCAAATGTCACCAGTAAACAAAAGCATCAGGAAGTGCTCCATTGAAAATCTCTAACCACTTCGGCTTAAATTAGACATCATGACTGCGTGTTCAGCTTTTGGAGGTTTTGCAAACAAAAAACACCTCCACTTCAAACGACATTATGTAGAGACAACAATCTTGGGATTGAACATGGCATTTCAACAGCAACACCGTCCAAATTCTGGCCAAATGTGAAGATTCCCAAAGTTGAAGGAGTGACTTCACGGGTACATCAAAGTTATAAATTATAAGCTCAGTCTTTTATTTTCTATTACATTTAGTTTAAACATAACTTTTTCATACATTTGTGTATTTGAGTACATTATTTAACACATTTCCTTATGACAGAAAGGGACCATTTGTCCCATTGAGTCAGCTCTCAGAACAATCCTATTAGAAACATGGAAAATAGGTGCAGGGGTAGGCCATTCGGCCCTTCGAGCCTGTTCAATATGATCATGGCGGATCATCCAAAATTAGTACCCCGTTTCCGGCTTTTTCCCCCATATCCCTTGATTCCCTTAGCTCTAAGAGCTAAATCTAACTCTCTCTTGAAAACATCCAGAGAATTGGCCTCCACTGCCTTCTGTGCCAGAAAATTCCAGATTCACAACTCTCTGGGTGAAAAAGTTTTTCCTCATCTCAGTCCAAAATGGCTTACCCTTACTCTTAAACTGTGACCCCTAGATCTGGACTCCCTAACAGTGGGAACATTTTATTCCCCAATTTATGTCTGTGTAACCTATTAGCTTAAAACCCATTAATACTCCCTGATTCTCTAACTAGCTACACATGAAGGGTAATTTGCAGGAGACAATTCACCCACCAAACATCAGATCTTTGGGATGTAGGTACAAATAGGAGCAGCCAGAAGAGGCCCATATAATCACCGTGAAAATGTGCAAACTCCATATGGCAGCTCCGTGTACATAATATGAGTGCTTCTACTTTGCAGATTTTCCCATTTGGTCAGAAGGTGGACTGTACTGCTGTTCAAATGGAATGTTTCATCCCACGATTGTTGTCGCTACATAACTTTGGGGCAGCACAATAGCATAATGGTAGAATTGCAGCCTTACAGCGCTAGAGAAGCGGGTTCAATCATGACCACGGGTGCTGTCTGTATGGAGTTTGTACGTTCTCCCTGGGACCACTTGGGTTCTCTCCGGGTACTCTGGTTTCCTCCCACACTCCAAAGACATACAGGTTTGTAAGTTAATTCGCTTCTGTAAATTGTGCCTAATGTGTAGGATAGTGCTAGTATATGGGATGATTGCTGGTGGGTGCAGGCTCGGTGGGATGAAGGGCCTGTTTCCAGACTGTATCTCTAAAGTAAACTAAAGCAATAATGTCCTTTGAAGTGGAGGTGGTTTTTGTTTGCAGACCCAGTTCACTAAAATTGTGAGACAGCTGTGAGACGGAGCAGCACTGTGCTGCCTAACTTGTCTATTTAAACAAAAATCACAAATTTCACTCCTGTCCCGTCTTTACTTGCATAGTTTTAAATTTCATCAGAATAACTTGACCAAAAGCTATGCAAAATGTTAGTCTGTTCTTTCCACAAATGCATAACGACCTCCTAGATTTTATTTTTGTTCAAGACTTCAAACATAAACAGTGGAAATTATCATGTGATATGGTTAGCAACATACAGTTTCTATCATATCAATCACATAATTTTGCTTTGCATACCTGAGAAAGAATTTTATAAACAGGTTCCAGAACAAACTCTACAAAACTTCTCTGAGAGTTACTGGTTGGCGCTTTCTTTGTAAACTTTCGTCTGAAAGGGAAAATTAGTTTTTGTATACATTAGCTGGAAATCAGTTACAAGTTGTTGCATTTTAACAGAAAAGTGGACATAAATATTTAACAAGCCAATTTATAAACTAATATCATTAAATACACATTAAAAATCTATTTACAAATGCTTATATTTCCTTTTCTGTACTATGGAAGCTAGTTGGATCAAGCTAATCAATAAATGCAACTCAATCATCAGTGGGTAGAAAAAAATACCAGTGAAGTCGGAGCACAGTGCACATGTTCTTCACTTTAACTGTTGATGAATAATCACTTTTATTAAACCCAAACTCTTATGTCAGAGCTGAACCCAGTCATGGAACAGTCACCATTTTACGAGTGTCTCATTACACCATTTATACAATATAAAAAATAATAAGGGTGCTGTTAAGAGGCAGATACAATAGTGGCATTTAAGAGACTTTTGGATAGACATATGAATATGCAGGGAATGGAGAGATAAGGATTATGTGCAGACAGATAAGACTATGTCTTAGTATCATATTCGATACAGACATTGTGGGCCATGGGGCTTGTTCCTGTGCTGTATTGTTCTATGTAAAATTGCTTCAATAAAATTGAACATGTAGTATAAATGTATTGTGTGGGAAGGATCTGCAGATACTGGTTTAAATCGAAGATAGACACAAAAAGCTGGAGTAACTCAGCAGGACTGGCAACATCTCTGGCGGGAAGGAATGGGTGACATTTTGGGCCGGGTCTAAAGAAGGGTCTCGACCCGAAACGTCACCCATTCCTTCTCTTCAGAGATGCTGCCTGTCCCGCTGAGATACTCCAGCTTTTTGGGTCTATCTTTAGTATAAAAGTATTCCTTGATGAATCGCATTGGGCATTTCCCTTTACTAACTGTTCACTGAAATGCTGCTTAAGAAGGAACTGCAAATGCTGGAAAAATCTGAGGAAAAGGCAGAGACAGTAGGTTGTGGGAGAGCTGGGAAGGGGGAGGAGAAAGCAAGGACTACCTGAAATTAGAGAAGTCGATGTCGAGAAGTCGCTGGGGTTTTCTCTAATTTCAGGTAGTCCTTGCTTTCTCCTTCCCCTCCCCTTTCCCCTCTCCCCTCCCCTTCCCCAGCTCTCCCACATAGCCTACTGTCTCCGTCTCTTCATTTCTTCCCCCCCCCTCCCCCGACATCAGTCTGAAGAAGGGTCTCGACCCGAAACGTCGCCTACTCCTTTTCTCCATAGATGCTGCCTCACCCACTGAGTTTCTCCAGCATTTTTTGTCTACTGAAATGCTGCTGATCTGTTTCCAATGGTATTGCTTTGGAGACTGGATACTGCGCAGATGCATTAGCTCAGATATCGCAAAAAAACATAATTGGTTTCCCATTTAAAATGACATCTTCCCAGAAAGCTGATCGCAACTTTAACACTTCTGTAATAACTAGTCAGTCATGCAGCTGTGTAAGTCTTTTTGCTGCTATTTTTGCAACTGTCTTCCTGTACTGAATTTTTTGCTGGGGAAAAAAAGTGCAAGGATAATTATTCCACTGATTTCTACGAAGAAAAAAGCTGCCAGGATTAGGGAGTGCACTAGATAGTTTAGATGTTATTAAATTCCAAGAGTTTGTTTAAATATTTGTGTTTTAGAATACTACTTCTTAATAATAAAAAAAATATTATTATTATATCTTTTGAACATTCCTAAGTGCAGGGAATGCAGGAAAAGGGTATGTCCTACCAAGATCCTCCCCGCCCCAGATTACTGTGCAGGGCTTCAAGATGAGGATTGCAGCAGTCTGTGCTACAAGCTCCTGATGAGGGAGTGGCACAAGTACAGATGTCAACTTTCATCTCTGCCATATATCCAGCTTCAAACTCACTTTTTTCTGATTTGATGTGAACTGGATGCCCTAAGCTTTCAGATCCAAAATTGCAAGGTGTTAATGAAATGAAGATATAATGCTCTAAAATGGGAGAAGCGAGAGAGAGCTCTGCCTTCATAATAAAGTCACCTATTCATTTTCTCTAGAGATGCTGCCTGACCCGCCGAGTTACTCCAGCATTTTGTGTCTACTGTACCTTCGGTGTAAACCAGCATCAGCAGCTCCTTCCTACACTTGCCCCCAACCTTTTCAGATTATGAAACCCTTCAAGGACTTGTTCCTAAATGTGGGGCTGTTTAGAAGCATTTGGACTAATAAAAATCAAACAAGATTTTAATAATCATGTACCAAATAGATAACATTACTTACAAGTACTTTGAATCAATTAAATACATTAAAGGCAACACTGGGATAACACTAGGGTTGAATTTTCCAGGAACCCAGACTATTTACTGCATAGAAAAAGAGCAAAGTTAAAAAGATACACATTGCTGGAGCAGGGATCCAGGGATGATGCCAGACCCGCTGACATGATTCTCCAGGGATGTGGCCAGACCCGCTAAGTTGCGCCAGCATTTTGTGTCTTTACTTGGTAAGACAGTATCAGCAGTTCCTTGTTTCTAAAGTTCTCTCTTCTTTGATTCAGCAATGCTTTTCAGGCAATGTCCATTACCTCAAAAAGATGGATTTGCTCTTCTGAGGCACATTATTAGATCAGGGAAGAGGGAACTCTGCTCTTCTGTTATGGCATAATCAGCCTGGGTTCCTGGAAAATCCAAAGATCCATTTTATTTAACACTAACATTGGTAGCCCATATTTTTCTTGAAACAAAGAGAACATATATCATCATATTGTATAAAGAATCAGGTGCAGGATTACAAGGATAAGAAACAACTCGAGTAAGCTTTAACTTACGTTTTTGGATTAAAGTAAATGTCACCCCACAGACGCTTTGCAAACTCTGTATAGTTAATGTCCCCTTTAAAACAAAATAAAAAGATTTCTACAACATCTCAATAAACAGTAATAAAAGATAATGTCTTCCAGTAAAACAAAATTATTTTTGAACAGAATATTCTCATCGTCCAGAAAACCTTTTATAATTGCCAACGATCAAATTGCTAAAGTTGGGCAATAGACAGGTTATAAGTGCACAGATCAGGATGCTCATGAAGTGTGCTTGATGTATATGGGTGAAGAATAACAGTTATTATGGATGACACATTGGCGCAGATGGTAGAGCTGCTGCCTCACAGCGCCAGAGACCTGGGTTCAATCCTGGCCTGGACTGCTGTCTACGTGGAGTTTGTACATTCTATCTGTGACTGCATGGGTATCCTCTGGGTGTTCCAGTTTTCTCCACATCCCAAGACATGCGGGTTTGTAGATTATTTGGCCTCTGTAAATTACTCCAAGTATGTAGGGAGTGGAAGCAAAAATGGGATAACAGAAGTAGACTGAGCGGGTGATCAATGATCTTTGTGGACTCGGTGGGCTGAAGGGCCTGTTCCAATGCTGTATCTCTAAAAAAAAGGCAGTGGAAAATCAGATATGATAGTTTCCTAACTCAAGCGATTATGTGTATATTTTGTTTGTAGCAACATAAATTAAGACAAAAAACACTGAGCGGTCACATGCAAATATTACTTTGCCTCACAGGATGCGCTTGAACTGGTTGGCAATGCAACCATGAAGATGTTGCAGTGATTAGCCACTGGTTCCAGTTTTTTTGGTTGTATTGATCTGTCTTGTTTGCTGTTCTGTGATGTGAGCAATTGCAAGGACCACAGATTCCGCACTTCGTGATTCAAAAAAAATCAAAGAGTTTTCACAATGTGATGCATTCACACATTTAATGTAGAATATTTAACTTTTATCTTTAAACATTGCTCATCCAAGTGGACCTGTGAGCAATTGGCTCGCATTTGCACTCTGGCATTCGTCAGTTAACTGAGCCAGCAACAAGAGAAAGCAGCATGATCGGGCAAATATACTGAACACAATGTGCAGATCGGTGAAGCAGACATAATTAGCGATTTTGCATTGAATAATAGCCAGGGGAAAAAAGCAATTAAAACATTTTATTTTCAAGAGATCAGATTTCCATCTCGTTTCCAGATATCCAGAGTAAGCCAATTTATTTGGCACCAACTCTCAATAAAAGTGGACTAGAACAACAAATGGCAAATTTGTGGAACATACTATTTCTTGATCTTTTGAAAATCTTGAATCCAGGAAAGTAATCATATCAGCCGATAATCGTACAGTGCCCATAATTACAGAAAATACATAGATACATAGAAAATAGGTGCAGGAGGCCATTCAGCCCTTCGAGCCAGCACCGCCATTCATTATGATCACGGCTGATCATCCCCTATCAATAACCCGTGCCTGCCTTCTCCCCATATCCCTTGACTCCACTAGCCCCTAGAGCTCTATCTAACTCTCTCTTAAATCCATCCAGTGATTTGGCCTCCACTGCCCTCTGTGGCAGGGAATTCCATAAATTCACAACTCTCTGGGTGAAAAAGTTTTTCCTCACCTCAGTCTTAAATGACCTCCCCTTTATTCTCAGACTGTGGCCCAGTTTTCTCCACATCCCAAGACATGCGGGTTTGTAGATTATTTGGCCTCTGTAAATTACCCCTAGTATGTAGGATCACAGAGATCAACTGATCTAAGACATGTTCCAGGTAACCCCTTCTAAACCGTTACCTAATATGATTAGCATAACTTTTAGTTTTTCACCTTTCTAAGCTTTCCCTTAGAATGGCCTCAATACTGTCAGTCTTGACTGATTCCTGAGATGTTTTACCTAAATTTTTCTTCTGTATTTTTCAGTGGCTACATGTGTTTTGGTCTCTATACTTGGTTCACCTGCCACAACTGAAGCACCTGGTAAATGTTCATCACATCCTTTCATAATCTGAACCACAGTTACCAGGTTATCCTGCAGCTTTATATTAGAGTTCCGGTTTGTTTAATTTTCCTAAGAGGTATAACTTTTCAGCTCAAGGATGAGCTTTGTAATATTGTTGTACTTCTCAATGCCTCTAAAACCACTTTATGATATAGAGGACAGAAATCTGAAGAGTGCCTTGTCCATAAACATACCAAGATTGATTGGATGTTGTTCTAAATAGTCCAGAGGACATTCTTATCGCTATGCAGCGACTAACAAAACTTTAGAGATATTAATATCCCTATCCACATCTACCTCAGACCCCTTTCAACAAGTTCATTATTACATTTCACTCTTAAATATTGACTTTTCAACACTTCAATTGAACCTGCTAGAATTCTAACAATGCGAATTCCACAATTTCTATGATTTTTTTTCTAAATGTGACTTTAATTGAACAACCCTTCATACCATTGACTGCATTCGTGAGTTCATTTTAGATAACCTGTATATTCTGATCCATTTCTCATTTTTCATAGGTGCACTTAAATGCAGCCAATTTTTTTAAACTTTTCTCATATTATCAAAGTAGATCGCCATCTATGCACTATAGAAAATGTATTAGTCTAAAACTGTAAACAGTTGTTTGTCATCTCTAATTATAATGTGTACTCACCATAAGTATCAGCATAGATCTTGGCGAAGGATCCCAAAGTGAAGCAAATACTGTACTGAGAACTGGCAAAGCAAACATTACCCAGAAGAGGTGAAACAATGAGATTTTCATCCGTCGAATAGACACTGTGGCAAGAGATGGAAAATAAACAAACAAATTATATCATTTCCATTAGTGTCTTTTAAATCCGTTACAAAGACAAACAAATACTTTTATAGTACATGATACATGATGGAATGTCATGAACTGCACAGTACCAAACGGTCAAATAGACACAAAATGCTGGAGTAACTCAGCGGGTGAGGCAGCATCTCAGGACTGAAGGAATGGGCGACGTTTCGGGTCGAGAAGGGTCTCGACCTGAAACATCGAGATCAGTCTGAAGAAGGGTCTTGACCCTAAGTGTCGCCCATTCCTTCTCTCCTGAGATGTTGCCTCACCCGCCGAATTACTCAAGCATTTTGTGTCTGCCTTTGATTTAAACCAGCATCTGCAGTTCTTTCTTACACAAATGGTCAACTAGCTACTTTTAAGCTGCAGGACATCCCTAGGTTATGACAGGATTTCTTTTGGTTTAGATTAGAGACATAGCGTGGAACCAGGCCCTTTGGCCACCGAGTCCGCACCTGTATACTAGGTCTATCCTGGCGCTGTAAGGCAGCAGCTTTACCGCTGCGCCACTGTTCCAAACACTGTTCGTGAACCAAACTGTTTGTAAGTTAGAAATGAACAAAACCGATCAGTGTGTGGGAGAAGATGATAGGAACAGATGTGACGGGAAATCGAGCGAGAGTGTGAAGAGCTGCCACCAGCCGGCCTCACTGAGTCAGTGAGTGAGCAAGCTCTGCGTTCCTAGTTCTGCTCAATCCAACCTCCGATTGTTGCAGTTGGGGAGGGGGGGGGGGGGAGGCAGGAGAATGGGGCGAGAAGGCATGTGGAAATGTTGTTCCCATCCAGCAGAAGATGCCCACACTCCTGCAGCAGCTGGTAAATTCATCCTGCCAGTCTCCCAAGTGCTCATTCATAGTGAAGAGGAAAAAATGTGTCTTTAGGTATGTGAAGAGGAAAAAATTAGTTAAGACCAAAGTTGGACCCTTGAAGACCGAAAAAGGTGAATTTATTATGGGGAACAAGGAAATGGCAGCAGAGTTGAACAGGTACATTGGATCCGTCTTCACTAAGGAGGACACAAACAATCTTCCTGATATAGTAGTGGCCAGAGGATCTGGGGTGACGGAGGAACTGAAGGAAATCCACATTAGGCAGGAAATGGTGTTGGGTAGACTGATGGGACTGAAGGCTGATAAATCCCCAGGGCCTGATGGTCTGCATCCCAGGGTACTTAAGGAAGTGGCTCTAGAAATCGTGGATGCATTGGTGATAATTTTCCATTGTTCTATAGACTCAGGATCAGTTCCTGTGGATTGGAGGGTAGTTAATGTTATCCCACTTTTTAAAGAAAGGCGGGAGTGAAAAAACAGGGAATTATAGACCAGGTAGCCTGACATCGGTGGTGGGGAAGATGCTGAAGTCAATTATAAAAGATGAAATAGCCGCACATTTGGATAGCAGTAACAGGATCAGTCCGAGTCAGCATGGATTTACGAAGGGGAAATCATGCTTGACTAATCTTCTGGAATTTTTTGAAGATGTTACTAGGAAAATGGACAAGGGAGAGCCAGTGGATGTAGTGTACCTGGACTTTCAGAAAGAATTTGATAAGGTCCCACATAGGAGATTAGTGGGCAAAATTAGGGCACATGGTATTGGGGGTAGAGTGCTGACATGGATAGAGAAGTGGTTGGCAGACAGGAAACAAAGAGTAGGGATTAACGGGTCAATTTCAGAATGGCAGGCAGTGACTAGTGGGGTACCGCAAGGCTCGGTGCTGGGACCGCAGCTATTTACAATATACATCAATGATTTGGATGAAGGGATGCAAAGTAACATTAGCAAATTTGCAGACACAAAACTTGGTGGCAGTGTGAACTGTGAGGAGGATGCTATGAGAATGCAGGGTGACTTGGACAGGTTGAGGGAGTGGGCAGATGCATGGCAGATGAAGTTTAATGTGGATAAATTTGAGGTTATCCACTTTGGTATCAAAAACAGGAAGGCAGATTACTATCTAAATGGCGTCAAGTTGGGAAAAGGGGAAGTACAACGGGATCTGGTGGTCCTTGCTCATCAGTCTATGAAAGTAAGCATGCAGGTACAGCAGGCAGTGAAGAAAGCGAATGGCCTTTATAACAAGAGGAGTCGAGTATAGGAGCAAAGAGGTCCCTCTGCAGTTGTACAGAGCCCTAGTGAGACCACACCTGGAGTATTGTGTGCAGTTTTGGTCCCCTAATTTGAGGAAGGGCATTCTTGCTATTGAGGGAGTGCAGCGTAGGTTTACAAGGTTAATTCCCGGGATGGTGGGACTGTCATATGCTGAGAGAATGGAGCAGCTGGGCTTGTACACTCTGGAGTTTAGAAGGATGAGACGGGATCTTATTGAAACATATAAGATTGTTAAGGGTTTGGACACACTAGAGGCAGGAAACATGTTGGGGGAGTCCAGAACCAGGGGCCACAGTTTAAGAATAAGGGGTAAGCCATTTAGAACGGAGACGAGGAAACACTTTTTCTCACAGAGAGTTGTGAGTCTGTGGAATTCTCTGCCTCAGAGGGTGGTGGAGGCCGGTTCTCTGGATACTTTCAATAGAGAGCTAGATAGGGCTCTTAAAGATAGCGGAGTCAGGGGATATGGGGAGAAGGCAGGAACGGGGTACTGATTGGGGATGATCAGCCATGATCACATTGAATGGCGGTGCTGGCTCGAAGGTCCGAATGGCCTACTCCTGCACCTATTGTCTATATGTATAGCGAGCCCATAGGTCGGATGATCGTAACCTAGGAAGGACCTGTACAATCTCTTTAATAACAAGATACCAATTAATTCTTCATTATATACAATTCCCTTATTAAGTGCTCAAGTGTGTGACAAGAAGTTTTCCTATGCAAAAATAATTTATTTTTCTTAAGTGGAAAAACATTTTTTTAGCTCTTGGCAAAAATATCATTTGAAATGTTCACTTTGAAGGAGGGCAAAGTTTTCAGCATCTGCCCTGCAACCAGGGCAGAGGAATCCTCTGCTGATTAACAAGGAGGCATTGAAGATACCAATTAATATTTACATGCTGTTATCAACACCAAAGAAATTATTTGTGCTAAAACCCAATGCACAAAAGACTACAAATCCAAAATAATTTACATGATCAAATATGCTATGACAGAAATGACTCTCAATTCAATTCCAAAAATATAGATAATTTACAGCTGTAGCATCATTGTGCAGTTAATTATGTATTGAGATAATTTTTTTAACATTTTTTTGAGAGTTGAGATTTCAGTCTTTGTATTTTTATTTTTATTCATACCCATTACGTCCAGATATGCATTCCTCTTGGAAATGAAACAGAATGAAATGGAGTTTCTTCACAACGTACACAAATCTCAAATAAAGAAGAATAAAAGTATTCTCCACAATAGCATAAAAATTACAGCTCTTTCAACACAGAGAAGTGACAGCCTACCTAAGCAAACCATTGACTTCATCCACAATGTGACGTAGTTTGTAATATGCATCAGTCGGTGGTAGCTTTAACTCCAGGATAAGTCTGTCTATTTTATTGATACAAACAGTGACAGCCAGTTTCTCCTGTACAGCATGTTTGATTAGTCTTTCAGTGTTCAGCATTACCTGCACGTTACACAAATATATCACATTACGCATGTTGCATATAACTAAAAATAAAAGAGTTGTTAACAAAACTGATCAGATATCTAACAGCTAAGCCCTTGTTAAAATTGTTTTTTTGTTTGTTAATTTATTTTGTGTAAATATACTTGGCTCAAGAATCAAAGGGGTGTGGCAACAATAAGGAATGGAAAGTTTCCAGATTTGTTGGATTCACATTTAATTCACTGGGGCTGTAGATTCATAGTGTCAGGCGCTACATTCCCTTTACATGGATTATTTTATTAAAATTTAGAAGAGATCTCATTACAAGCAGGCAGTAAAGTTCCTTCCTTCTTTCGGGTAATGATCTAACTTCAAAAGGAAACGTGCATTTATTTATTAGCTTTTGTTCCCCACAACATGGAGAATGCCAATCCATAGACTTTCAAAGACTTCCCTGAATCAAACTGACTCATATTTGAGCCAAAACTGCAGATTCTTAAATAAATCCTCAAGCAAAAAGAATGAAAGCCTTGCATTTATATATTCTCAGAAATATTCAGTGTTTTAATGCCAGTGAAATACTTTTGAAGTGCAGTAATTGTTGCAATAAATGAAATGCAATGATCGATTTGAGGGAGAAAGTTCTGTGACAGCGTCCTCTCCCTTGGAGGTCGCTCTGATCCCTTCGACAATCCCCAGCATCATTGGTAATAGTTGGGTCCAATTAGCTGCTATTGGTTGGCCACTTAAACCTTCAGCCGACTCCCTCTAAAACCCAGGCATTCAAGCCAGAGAAAGAGACTGGGAGAAGATGAGAGAAGGAGCAGAAGAGAAAGACGAGAGTGAGGCAGGGAGACAAAGTGGGCTGCCTCCCTCCTAGTTGTGTTCCCTTGTCACACGTATGAGGAGGACTGAGCCACTGCGACAGACCCGAGACCACCATGTGGTCAAGACTGGTCTGCCAGGAAAGAAGCCCTAGGCAGCCAGCGCCTCTACCCAAGGCTAAGCCTAGGTGGCCAGGGAAAGTCTGAGATGCCAGAACCTCTTCCTACTCTAGACAATGAGGGACTGTGCGCAAGTGCACGCGCACACACACACAGGCAAGTGTGGCCGCCAGGATAATCCAGAGACTGGCAGTGCCGCCTCTCCAAGCCCAAAGCTGAGCTGCCAGCTCGGGAAGCAGGGGTGAACTGCAGGAAGACTGAGATTGCCACGTCTTATTCTCTGATCCTTCGAAAGTTTGGTCCTTCGAAAGACCAGGACTAAGATGATGGGACAAGCCTGAGATCGCTGGTGTTATTGTGCGTACGCTCTGACGGCGAAGGTCAATGCCCCCATGTGGCCCTGTACTTTCTTACCACTGTAAATAGAATAAATCATGCAAGTTCACCCTAGGGTGAGTGTCGGTGTTGTCATTGTTCAACAGCGTCGTCAAATCCCAGTCACAACAGTTAAGTAATAACAATGGGATTTGCTGTGCTTTGAGATGTTTAGTTTAATTTATGGATACAGCATGGAAACAGGCTCTTTGGCCACCTAGTTCACACTAGTTCTACGTTGTCTGACTTCTTCATCCGCTCCCTACACTAACGTCAATTTACAGAGGTCATTTAATCTAGAAACACGTATGTCTTTAGGAGGAATCTGGAGCACCCATAGGAAACCCACATGATCACAGGGAGAACGTGCAAACTCCACACAGACAGCACCAGAGGTCAGGATTGAAATTGTTTGGTGCCGTGAGGCAGCAGTTCTACCAGCTGTATCACTGTGATAAATATCAGCAGGACTTCTCCTTTGCAACAGTGCAGCACAATTTTAATTTTTGCAGACATTCTATATTTAACTACAGATGGCTAAACCGTACAAAACATGATAGCAGTGGGATCTGTCATGTATGAGTCTTTACAACATCCGTCTCGGCAATAACACGGTATGTCTCCTCTGGATCCAAACAATTTACTCAACAAACACTAGAGACAATGTAATCTGTCTGCTCCCCAACACTGCTAATGGATAAGGTAACTATCGGTTATACTTCTATCCCAACTAAAGCACTAACTAGTTTCACTGTGTCCTGGTGAGCTTCATTGTCCGTAACTAATTTTCACCTAGCCCACAGTTAGCAATGGCCTGTTTCCTTTATCATCGTTATTTTTTGCATATCTTTCATTCATTTGTTCTATATCTCATGCTTCCCCTTCCCCTGACTCTCAGTCTGAAGAAGGGTCTCGACCCAAAACATCACCTATTCCTTTTCTCCAGAGACACTGTCTGACCCGCTGAGTTACTCCAGCATTTTGTGGCCCAACTAATATTTTGTACAACTGTAACAAATCATTTCAACTCTCAGAATCAGTGCCTTAGCAGATGAAGGCCAACATGCCATATGCCTTTCTCACCAGCCTATCTATTTACGTTCCCACTTTCAGGAACTATACTTGTACCCCAAGGACTCTTGGTTCAACAACATTCCCCAAGACCCTGTCATTCACCGTGTATGCTCTGCCCTGATTTAACATCCCAAAATACATCACCTTGCACTTATCCACGGGTTAAATTCAATCTGCCATTCCCTTGCCCACCTTCTCCATTGAGATGTAACTATACGACAACCTTCTTCACTGTCCACTGTTGGTGTCATCTGTTGGATTATCTGATAAAACAGAAACAATATCCCTATCTTTGTATTCTGAGAACTCGCATCAATACTAGAATCCAGCGCACACCTTCTATCCAGTTTTTTAACGACACAATATCATAAGCTACCTAAATTTCCTGGGTCTTCATGCATCTGTGTTGACTCAGTATTGCATAGAAATTCTTTACTCTCTACAAGAACCGACTCACCCCCTCTGCTGCATCGATGAACAGTACCATGCCATCTGAGATTCTGAAACCAGCCGTAACCTCGTCAGAGAAGTTTACATGTCCTAAAAAGGAAGTAAAATACTTTAGTTTTGCAGACTACCGTGGTATGAGATTTGTTGTAAGTGCAACTAATGTACAGAAAACAGAGGTACTAATGTTACCGTCAGCTATTTTAAAATATGTAAGATGAGAAATCCTAGAGCTCCAATTCAAAGTAAACATACTACTTAGTAACAAAGTAACAAAGGAGGAGGAGCTATCTTGGGGAACGGCTGCTAACCAGCAGCCGTCCGTTAAATTCACTTTTTTTCCTTAGTTTTGTTTTCTTGGTCTATGTCTGTTGGGGAATTTTGACTTTTCATGTGGGGGGGTAAGGGGGAAACTATTTTCTAGGTCCCTACCTGGTCAATGAGGCAGCTTTTTCTCCGGGCTGCCCCGTCGACCCGTCCCTGCGGCCTACCATCGGGCCTGGAGCGGCGTTTCCTGGCGGGGACTGCCCAGCACCTTCAGCTTCGGTGGCGGCACAGCGCTGGAGCGCTATCGCGGAGCGGAGCGGGCGATGCCTTGCCTGGGTCGCCGCGCTGGATCGACGCGCTGGAGCTCCGGTGAACTGTGACCGCCGAGCTCAACACCTCCGGGCTGCGGGTCTGTGGAGCGGCCAGCCGCGGGAGGCGGCGCCGATTCTAACATCGGGAGCCTCGGAGCTCCAAATCGGCGCGGCCTTGTCGGCTTCAGGTGCCATGGACTCCGGTAGGAAATTGGCCGTTCCAGCCGTCCCAGCCGCTGAGAGGACTCTCCCGACGCCGGGGCAACTGCACCCGGCGAGAACGGCCAGGAACATCGGGCCTCCGTAGAGGCAACTGTGGAGGCGTCAATAGGCCTGACTTTGGGGAGAACTGGGGTTGGGGACTGGAAATTGTGCCTTCCCCTACAGTGGTAACCACTGTGGGGGGATGATTTTGTGTGTAGTGTGTAGTGTCTATGTTAGTCTTTGTCCAAGATGGCGGTCGGAAGGGAGAGTGGACGCTGGCGCGGTTTGGCTGCCGCTGCTCTCTCTTCACATTGTGTTTCTGAATTTTTTTGTTGTCTTTTTTGGATCGAATTTCTGTCTTTAATTTGTGTATTGGTGATGTCTTTATAACTTATTTTACTCTGATTATATGTTTCTTTGTTAAATTTTGTAAGGTGTCCTTGAGACTTTTGTATAGGCGCCCATAAATAAAATCTATTATTATTATTATTATTACTTGAAACCATTTTTTATGACATACCTGTACAAAGTAATATGAATATTTTTATAGAGGTCACTGGATATATTTTAAGACATTTAAAATCAGTTTACAAACTCACCCGGGGTATCTATGATGTTGAAGAGATAGGATTTTCCCTTGGAATCTGGAAGTACCATTGTGACAGGCGTACTTTTTATACCTACTCCTCTCTAGAAAAGAATATAGAATAAATTGTCTGAGTAAATTTCAAAAAGCAGACAGATATTAATAAAGATTGAATAAGTACACATACCTCCTGTTCTGTAAAGAGTATATCGGTGTATCGAAGCTGAAGAAAAAAGATAAAATATAATCAATCTTTTTTTTTGTTCATTGATCTGGATATACTTTATTTTGGCTGCACCAATAAGGCTTCAATTTATCAATTGTCTAATTTATTAATTTATCTTACCTTTCATTCATTGCTATCTCTCCACATCACCGTCTATATCTCTCATTTCCCTTATCCCTAACCAGTCTGAAGAAGGGTCTCGACCCGAAACATCACCCATTCCTTCTCTCCAGAGATGCTGCCTGTCCCGCTGAGTTACTCCAGCTTTTTGTGTCTATCTTCAATTTATCAAAGTCTGGCACACTCAAGGAAAATATTTCCATCATTCACAGGTGATGCAAAAGATTCCTTCTCATGCATCCATTCTATTGTAACCTTTCAGTATCCTTCTGCCCACTTAAACTGTTATTGGCATCATCCAGTGTTTGAATAAACTCTTCCAGTGTAACTGATGTAGCTGCATCTTAGATGATTCTACGCTTCTGATCTGCTACTCTTCAACTCTCTTCTCTCCTGTGACCAATCATCCCATTGCACAGTTGGCGCAAGGCCAACAGCTACATGGGTTAACATTAGACCATCGTACAGCTATTTACATTTGAAGTTAATGTCCTTAGCTTAAAGTTAAATTTAAGATGAGGATAAGATGAAACTGGAATGAACTAATAACTTCTACAATTCAGATTTTTGAAATAACTCAGTTAGATACATCAGGTCTCCAGCATAAACAGGCTTTGAATTATCTTTCAAGTTCCATAAACCTCAGCAAAAATTGAAGTAACCGACTTCAAATGGTGTCCGAAGATTACAGCAGCCAACAATGTATTAGTGGAACAAATATATTTCAACTTGATTTGGTTTTATTCTCTTAATATTGAAGTCATTTATTCACTCAAGATTTAAAGAAATTAAAAACCCCATTAATATTACTGTGAATATAGGAAATGTATTAAAATATGAATAATTGTAAAGCATTCTTTAAATATTGCTCTATGAATATATAAGATTGAGAAAATACATTGTTGCCAAAATGCTTACATCACGGTCGTCCTTTTTACGAATCTCTGGGTGTGTTTGTTCAATCAAGCAATCAACAAAATTTGTCTGAAATAAATTAAGATGTGTTTATTATTTTTTTACACATGTATTCTAGTTAAATTATATTTCAAACTATCCTCTTCAATTAAAGCAGCAACTTCACACATCTAACACATACCTTTCCATGATGTAGATGCCCACAAAGAGTAATATTTCGAATTAGCTCAGAGTTATCCATCAAATCTGCAAGAAACCTGAGATGAAGTAATAGAGGTTTAATGATTTACATGGATGTTTATAATTTCACTTCGGGAACATTCAAACATGAACTAAACTGGCAACAGAAAATAAACATTCAACCATGAAGTTAAAAATACAGGCCCACCATTGATTTTTCGGCAACCGGTACCTTTAATACAGACAAAATCATGAAAGTGCACTTGAAATCCCGCCCGGAAGTCCCCCCGAAAATGTGGTGCCTAGGCCGGGTGAGGCGACCGATCTCAACCTCGTGACTTCCACGCCAATCGGCAGGTTGAATTTGGCCCCTGCGGTCAGGGCTCTGGAACTCCAGCCCGGCTGTAACCGGCAGATCCGTTCCCATAGATAACTTCCACGGCCAATTGGCGAGTCGAATTTTCCTCCTGTGGCCAGGGCTCTGGAACTCCAGCCCGGCTGTAACCGGCAGATCCGTTCCCATAGATAACTTCCACGGCCAATTGGCGAGTCGAATTTTCCTCCTGTGGCCAGGGATCTGGAACTCCAGCCCAGTCGACATCCGAGGCTGACGTTGCAGGCACAGTATCTTGGCTCCCTGGCGGCCTAACTGTACCGTTCCGGTACCTTTGGACTCCTCTCTGCAGCCTTGACCTCCGTTGTACCGATAAAACAGATAATCCAGAAAGGCTCTGGAGCCAAGGGTGCCGGAAAACCAGTGGTGGACTTGTATATTCAAGAAAAGTTAGTACCTGTGACCCCCTGTGCATTTAAACAATATATGGATGGAAAGGGACGAATGGAAAGCAGTTGATACGCAAAGAACCCACTTGCTGTGAATAAGTAAACTTTTACAGGAGGATGGGAGCCCTTTGTTTCTGCTGTGAATACATTGTTTAAACCCCCGTTATAACCTCTCCACATAGAATGAGTCATGGAATTATTCACTTTGATGTGCAATGGGAATGTGCTCAAAGAGCTTAACTATCCACTAACCAGAAACAAAAATGCAAATCTTGATAGAAGAGGCCAAAAAAAGTTGGTACAGAATTTGTAATAAATCAGAGCTGCAAAAGAGATGGTCTTTTGGTTTGGATTCAAGATGTACTTTTAAGGCTCAATCACTCTACTTAGCTGCAATACCTATAAGCCGAATGCAGTCATCGCTTCCAATGGATCATGATTTCATTTTGAAATCGTTTTTCAAGATACTGCAAAATCATTTACTTACTCCATATCATACACTGTTTCTGGTAACTCTTGTTCCATCAATGTAAATTTCTTTTTCTTGACAGGTTTAATAATGGGTTCTGAAAGGCAAAAAACTCGAAATTAGTTTTCAAAACAGCAATAGGTGATTCTGTTAAATGAAATAAAAATCATCCATCAGCAGAGTACGTCACAGATATTGCAACAGCATAAAAGACCATAAATAGCAATGCAGAAACATATGGAGGCATCAGAAGGTAATGAGAATGGAGCATTTAAAAGATTATTATGAATTGATTTTAGTTCAAATCAGTTTTCTTGACATCTCCTCCTTTGACCATGATCATTAACTTTTCAGTAAACATAGAGCAGTCACACGGTGCAACAAAGAATAATGCTCCACACTATGTTCCAGTGACACTACACCAGCTTATCATTATATTATTGGCATGATAAAATCGGATAGAAATTAAACACTGCAAGGTTTTGGGGGGAAATTGTACCTGAATGACAAAAATTACATTAGAAGGTAGGAAAGTAAGTGCAGTTTACAAACAACTAAAAAGTATGCAGGATCTTTGATTTATATAAAAATATACCACTTTACTTACCAGTGAGTGGCTGAGTATCCTCCTCTTGAACGATTGTCTCTACCTCGGGTCCATATACCTCCTCTGCAGTGGGGTAATACTTCTTATCTTCATGCAGTACCACCTCCATTCCAACATGATCATCATCCTGATCGACAGCTTCATCATCATCTTCATCCTCCTTATATGTCCAAACACAGAAGAATATAAATGATCTAAATACGTAAGCACGCATTAAATGCAAGGTAAATATGACATCTGACAGTAGCCTTCCATTCATTTTAATTTGTGTTTACTTTGTAGGTTTATAAAAAGACTCTTGTGAATTTAATATTAGTTATAAAGTTAATTGTCAAAAAAGAATTATTCTGAAAAATACTTCTCCAGTCTCATACAAAATAAAGTAAGACACTGGTTGAAGAGTATGCATCCATTAGACAAAATAATGATATATGTTTATGGGGCAAGTAGTTTTAAGCAAAGAACCACAGGACAGAAAATGTGACTTTGCCACAGGTATACACGCACCTTGCTTTTTACGCAGGGGTTATGGGCTTGATAAACCAAAGAGCACATAAATCAAATATCCGCCAGGCACCGCAAAGGACTATGCTGCCAAATGAAATAAATGAGGCAAGTCGCATCATGTAACATTATATAGCTTTCCCTTCCATCTGCACAATGCTTTACCCGAAATGCATGATGCTAACCATCAGAGCATGAAACGGAGAAAATTACCCGTTTATACACTATAATTGGAAAAATGTATCCCAAAGGCAGATACATTTAAGCATAAAACCTAATAGCTGCAGACAATATTTTGAGTTTTCTTTCTGTTAGCAAAACTGAACTTGCAAGATAATGTGTAAGTTTGCCAGGCATATATTCAAGTATGTTATTCCGAAAATAGTAATAGTAGGCACCCCTCGGTCATGACTGACCATGAGTGATGCATCCTAGTTTGCAGGTGATGTGTGGTCGGATGCAAGCCGGGACAATGTCATATGGAGGACAGGCTGTTGCCCATGCAGCACGTCCCCCCTCTCCACGTCGCTGATCGATCCAAAGGAACAGCAGGGCCATTACAGATTGGCACCAGCGCCGTCACGAGCTGCCAGAGCGAGGTTGTAGACAACAACGAATTGCCATAGGGGCTTAGGCAGTTCATGCTCCTATTCCGAAAATAGGAGCACATAAACTTTAGTAGTAATAAAACAAGCTCATTATTCTAAAGAGAAGTAAATCGCATTAAAATGGGGGTGTCTGTATTTGTTTTTCCAAGGTTCAATCTCGAAAATAATTTTGGAAGTAGTCTTCATATAATTTCTTCACATCCTTCAACTACCAAATGTCTCCTGCTGTATTTCACTGCATTTGCAAAGGTCTGCAGCAATGCAGGAGTCAGAGTGTAATGGGCAGTAGTACAGATTGATTTTCCGTTATGATTCATTCTCAGTCATTAATCACCAAGTTACAATCAATGGGCTGAATGGTGATCAAGGCCACAACCTCTTTGTGGCCCCCCACACCAGAGGGGGTTGTACTTATTTTCTGTAGTTGCATGGTCCCCAATAACCTGGACGCATCATTGCTGTAAACATTCCAAAATACAGAGCAGTCCGCAAATGATAACTAAACCTAAGGCAGAACACGGACGTCAATGGCGCAGCTGGTAGAACTGCTGCCTCACAGCTCCGGAGATCCTGACCTCAGGTGTTATTTATGTAGTTTGCACGTTCTCCATATGACCGCATTTCTCCAGGTGCTCCAGCTTCCTCCCACATACCAAAGACATTCAGGTCTGTAGGTAATTGGCCTCTGTAAATTGCCTCCCTTGTGTCAGAAGTGGATGAGAAAGTGGGATAATAGAGTAAGTGTAAAGAGGTGATCAATGGTCACTGTGGACTCTATAGGTCAAAGGGCTTGTTTTCATGCAGTATTGCTACACCAAACAAAAGACAAGATCCCACACATTGAGAGTTCAGACAAGCTTCTGGTCCTTCATTGAGAAACAGTTGAAATACATTGAAATTATTAAAAACAATATAAAAGTGGACAATGCTAGATGTGCCCCTTAGCTCAGTATATCAAAGAAATGACATTGACAACTCAGTGCTGAGTCCAAGGATGGAGTAGGTCAGATATGCTGATACTTGACCTGCAGTACATTCTGCACTTGAATGCTGGTTATATGCATGCAGAAGTCTGGAACATGTTGATATGCATACCTATACTAACATGCGCTTCTGTACAAAACCACTTGTATGCCACCTGCACAATCACACATTTTATTACAGTTTCAACAGATCACAATACAAAATATTAAAGGGAGCATTTTCAGAGGAATTTGCATCAAAATTAATGCTTGTATAATTAAATAAATTAGGCGCTGTGCAAGAAAGGCTAAATAATGAACCTGTCAAGAATCCTATGCTGAAACCCATGCAATAATTTCCATACATGGGCAAGACATAAATTATTCAAAACATAAAGTAATTTTAAATGTACACGGTCTTAAACCCAACAGAATATATTTTGTCATCAAGACACATCTGAAAGAAACAGTTAAGCTTTTTAGAGTGTATGTGAATATTTTATCTGTGTATAAGTGAATATTTTCTCACATCATCCAGATCATCATCTCTGCCGAGGCCATCTTCTTCATCAGAATCCAATTCTGGTCCAATATAGTTACCAAATTCATCATACAAATCTGTATCCATGATGGGAACTCTGAAATGGATAGACAAGTTATACTGTGTACTCCATCCTATTTGGGTATGAAATGTTTTTCATCTTTTGATTCAGCTGAATGAACAAATAGAAATTATGGAGAAAAGTAAAAGTTTTTTTTTTAAACACACTTGGGTTTACTACTTATTCTACTACAACTAAAGCTGGAGGTGCTTTTTAAACACTTCAGTTTGCCCTGCCATCCATAATGGTTTCAGAACATCCACCTCACATCGTTGTGCTAATCCACATCAAAAATGGTACCAATTACTAATACTGCTTCTCAGTTTTCCAATCAAAGTGTATTACTTCAAAATTGTGTGCATTAAATTGCATCTGTCATAGTTCTGTCCATATTACTATTCCAATTCATCTCAAAGAATGTCTTCTTCACAGAAGAGCCTCAAAGCTTTTCAGATCTATTAGAGAATCGAGAGGCAGTGAGAATGAGGAATTAAAGGAACTCACCATTAGAAAAATATCGTTCAATCTGGTGACCCTGAAGGCTGATAAATCCCAAGGATCAACTGACCTATATTTCAGAAATTTGAAAAGTCATCATCTTTCAAGATTCTAGTCTTTTAGTATTGTTACTGTAGATTGGAGGGCAGCAGATTTGACCCCACTATTTAAGAGGGGAGACAAATAACCGGAAATACTGACTTCATCTGACAGCAGTGGATCAGAAAGTTCTATAATCCTCAAAGAAAGATGTAATAACGAAACAGAATAATAGGATTGGATAGTCAATATGGATTTATGAAAGGAAAATCACTTTGATTAATGTCACAGTTCTTTGAGGATAAGTGTAGTAGAAAGGAAAAAGAGGAAATTAGTGGATGTGGTGTATTTGGATTTCCAAAAGGCATTCAATGGAGTCCTGCAAAGGAGGTTGGTTGGAAAGGCCACAATACATGGAAATGGGGAGAATGTACCGACTTGGACTGAGAATTGGTAACTGGACAAATACGAAGAGTGGAACAAACAGATCCTTCTCAGGGTGGCTGCCTTGACTAGTGAAATACGCACAGATCAGTGACTGGGTCCAACCTCTTCATAATCTATATCAATGATACCGCAGAGGTGATAAAATGTCACATTTCCAAGTTTGTTGGCAATATTAAACTTGGAGGGATTGGACGGATGTTGAAAAAGGATTCAACCGGTTCGCTGATTGATCCACACGTCCAAGGAAGAAAATGGCTGGAGGCCCACAGCAACCTGAGGCTTGCTGGTCCGGGCAACACTCTTTAGAACGAGAGCAAGGACTGGCCTTTGAAAATGGTGCCAAGACTTGGCGCCTTTAGCATGCTGGCTCAGTAGGCTATTTCTGTATACTTTGCGAATCGGGGACGTTCTTACGTATGGCAATACTGTACTGGACTGCATGTAAGAAAATAATTTCATTGTGCGTCTGCACATGACAATAAAAGCACTTTTGATGTATGGATAAAGCTGTGTGAATGGACAAGTCTAGGAAGGATGAAATATACTCTGTTAAAATGTGTTTGCCTACTTTGTTGGGTATAACAGAAAACTATATATAAAGTGGGTGAAACATTGTAGTGTTGATGTTCAAAAGTACCTTGATGTGCTTGTACATGTCATTGTAGGCCCAAAATGCTGGAGTAACTCAGTGGGTGAAGCAACATCTCTGGATAGAAGGAATGGGCGACGTTTCGGGTCGAAACCCTTCTTCAGACTGATGTCAGGGGAGGGGGTGGGACAAAGATAGAATGTAGGCGGAGATAGTAAGACTAGTGGGAGAACTGGGATGGGGAAGGGGATGGAGAGAGAAAGCAGGGGTTATCTGAAGTTAGAGAAGTCAATGTTCATACCGCTGGGGTGTAAACTACCCAAGCAAATTATGAGGTGCTGTTCCTCCAATTTGTGCTGGGCCTCACTGACAATGGAGGCCCAGGACAGAAAGCTCAGATTGGGAATGGGCGAGGGAGTTGAAGTGCTGAGCCACCAGGAGATCAGGTAGGTTAAGACAGACTGAATGGAGGTGTTCAGTGAAACGATCGCCGAGCCTGCGCTTGGTCTCGCCGATGTAGAGAAGTTGACACCTGGAACAGCGGATACTGTAGACCTGTACAAAAAGGATGGGTTGCACTTGAACCTGAGGGGGACCGATATCCTGGCGGGGAGATCTGCAAAGGCTATTGGGGAGACTTTAAACTAGAATGGTTGGGGGGAGGGACTCAAATAGAGAAAGCTATTAGACAGTGTGTGAGGCAGGAGGCAGAGAAGGAAAGCACTCAGACCCAACATGTAGGGGGGAAAGAAGAAAACAATAATAAACAGAGAAGAGGTGGTGGGGTTCTTAAATGGGTGAGCAGAGAAACAGAGGGGTGTGAAATGCGGGCGGAAGCAATAGGTAGCAAGTAAAAGTAAAAGTGGCAGGCAGACAAATCCAGGGCAAAAATCAAAAAGGGCCACTTTTCAACATAATTGTATAAGGGGTAAGAGCGTTGTAAAAACAAGCCTGAAGGCTTTGTGTCTCAATGCAAGGAGCATTCGTAATAAGGTGGATGAGTTGAACGTGCAGATAGCTATTAATGATTATGATATAGTGGGGATCAAGGAGACATGGCTCCAGGGTGACCAAGGCTGGGAGCTGAACATCCAGGGATATTCAATATTCAGGAGGGATAGAGAGAAAGGAAAAGGAGGTGGGGTTGCGTTGCTGGTTAGAGAGGAGATTAACGCAGTGGAAAGGAAGGACATTAGCTTGGAGGATGTGGAATCGGTATGGGTAGAGCTGCGAAACACTAAGGGGCAGAAAACGCTGGTGTGTGTTGTGTACAGGCCACCTAGCAGTAGTAGTGAAGTTGGGGATGGTATCAAACAGGAAATTAGAAATGCGTGCAACAAAGGCAAAACGGTTATAATGGGTGACATCAATCTACATATAGATTAGGTGAATCAAATTGGCAGGGGTGCTGAGGAAGAGGATTTCTTGGAATGTATGCGGGATAATTATCTAAACCAACATGTAGAGGAACCAACGAGAGAGCAGGCTATTCTAGACTGGGTATTGAGTAATGAGGAAGGGTTAGTTAGCAGTCTTGTTGTGCGTGCCCCCTTGGGCAAGAGTGACCATAATATGGTTGAGTTCTTCATTAGGATGGAGAGTGACATTCAGAAACAACGGTTCTGAACTTAAAGAAAGGTAACTTTGAGGGTATGAGACGTGAATTGGCCAAGATTGACTGGCAATTAGTTCTAAAAGGGTTGACGGTGGATATGCAATGGAAGGCATTTAAAGACTGCATGGATGAACTACAAAAATTGTTCATCCCAGTTCGGCAAAAGAATAAATCAGGGAAGGTAGTGCATCCGTGGATAACAAGGGAAATCAGGGATAGTATCAAAGCAAAAGATGATGCGTACAAATTAGCCAGAAAAAGCAGCATACCAGAGGACTGGGAGAAATTCAGAGACCAGCAGAGGAGGACAAAGGGCTTAATTAGGAAAGGGAAAATAGATTATGAAAGAAAACTGGCAGGGAACATAAAAACTGACTGCAAAAGTTTTTATAGGTATGTGAAGAGAAATAGATTAGTTAAAACAAATGTAGGTCCCTTGCAGTCAGAAACAGGTGAATTGATCATGGGGAACAAGGATATGGCGGACCAATTGAATAACTACTTTGGTTCCGTCTTCACTAAGGAAGACATAAATAATCTGCCGGAAATAGCAGGGGGCCGCGGGTCAAAGGAGATGGAGGAACTGAGTGAAATCCAGGTTAGTCGGGAAGTGGTGTTGGGTAAATTGAATGGATTAAAGGCCGATAAATCACCAGGGCCAGATAGGCTGCATCCCAGAGTACTTAAGGAAGTAGCTCCAGAAATAGTGGATGCATTAGTGATAATTTTTCAAAACTCTTTAGATTCTGGAGAAGTTCCTGAGGATTGGAGGGTAGCAAACGTAACCCCACTTTTTAAGAAGGGAGGGAGAGAGAAAACGGGGAATTACAGACCAGTTAGTCTAACATCGGTAGTGGGGAAACTGCTAGAGTCAGTTATTAAAGATGGGATAGCAGCACATTTGGAAAGTGGTGAAATCATTGGACAAAGTCAGCATGGATTTACGAAAGGTAAATCATGTCTGACGAAACTTATAGAATTTTTCGAGGATGTAACTAGTAGAGTGGATAGGGGAGAACCAGTGGATGTGTTGTATCTGGACTTTCAGAAGGCTTTCGACAAGGTCCCACATGAGAGATTAGTATACAAACTTAAAGCACACGGTATTGGGGGTTCAATATCGATGTGGATAGAGAACTGGCTGGCAAACAGGAAGCAAAGAGTAGGAGTAAATGGGTCCTTTTCACAATGGCAGGCAGTGACTAGTGTGGTACCGCAAGGCTCAGTGCTGGGACCCCAGCTATTTACAATTTATATTAATGATCTGGATGAGGGAATTGAAGGCATCATCTCCAAGCTTGCGGATGACACTAAGCTGGGGGGCAGTGTTAGCTGTGAGGAGGATGCTAGGAGACTGCAAGGTGACTTGGATAGGCTGGGTGAGTGGGCAAATGTTTGGCAGATGCAGTATAATGTGGATAAATGTGAGGTTATCCACTTTGGTGGCAAAAACAGGAAAGCAGACTATTATCTAAATGGTGGCCGATTAGGAAAAGGGGAGATGCAGCGAGACCTGGGTGTCATGGTACACCAGTCATTGAAAGTAGGCATGCAGGTGCAGCAGGCAGTGAAGAAAGCGAATGGTATGTTAGCTTTCATAGCAAAAGGATTTGAGTATAGGAGCAGGGAGGTTCTACTGCAGTTGTACAGGGTCTCGGTGAGACCACACCTGGAGTATTGCGTACAGCTTTGGTCTCCAAATCTGAGGAAGGACATTATACCCATAGAGGGAGTGCAGAGAAGGTTCACCAGACTGATTCCTGGGATGTCAGGACTTTCATATGAAGAAAGACTGGATAGACTTGGCTTATACTCGCTAGAATTTAGGAGATTGAGAGGGGATCTTATAGAAACGTACAAAATTCTTATGGGGTTGGACAGGCTAGATGCAGGAAGATTGTTCCCGATGTTGGGGAAGTCCAGGACAAGGGGTCACAGCATAAGGATAATGGGGAAATCCTTTAAGACCAAGATGAGAAAAAACTTTTTCACACAGAGTGGTGAATCTCTGGAACTCTCTGCCACAGAGGGTAGTTGAGGCCAGTTCATTGGCTATATGTAAGAGGGAGTTAGATGTGGCCCTTGTGGCTAAAGGGATCAGGGGGTATGGAGAGAAGGCAGGTACGGGATACTGAGTTGGATGATCAGCCATGATCATATTGAATGGCGGTGCAGGCTCGAAGGGCCGAATGGCCTACTCCTGCACCTATTTTCTATGTATCTATGAGGTTGGGGGAGGTGCAAGAGAACCTCTGCCTCACCTGGAAAGACTGTTTGGGTCCTTGGATGGAGTCGAGGGGGGAGATAAAGGGACAGGTGTTGCATCTCCTGCGGTCGCAGGGGTAAGTACCTGGAGAGGGGGTGGTTTGGGTGGGAAGGGACGAGTTAACCAGAGAGTTTCGGAGGGAACGGTCTCTGTGGAAAGCAGCAAGGAGTGGAGATGTGAAGATGTAGCCAGTAATGGGATCCCGTTGGAGGTGGCGAAAATGTTGGAGGATTATATGCTGTATGCGACGGCTGAAGGGGTGGAAGGTGACGACAAGGGGGACTCTGTTCTTGTTATGAATGGGGGGAGCTGCGGGATATCGAGGAGAACCTAGTGAGAGCCTCTTCTATAATGGAAGAGGGGAATCCCGGTTTCCTAAGGAATGATGACATCTCCGATGCCCTGGTATGGAACACCTCATCCTGGGCGCAGATGCGGCGTAGACGAAGGAATTGGGAGTAGGGGATAGAGTCTTTACATGAAGCAGGGTAGGAAGAAGTGTAGTCAAGATAGCTATGGGAGTCAGTAGGTTTGTAGTAAATGTCGGTCAATAGAGACGGTGAGATCTAGAATCGGTAGGGAGATGTCGGAGATGGTCCAAGCGAATTTGAGTGCAGGATGGAAATCAGTGGAGAAGTTGATGAAGTCAGTGGGTGCAAGAGGTAGCACCAATGCAGTGATTGTATTGTCGTTGCAGGCTAGTATGCAAGTATAGCAAGTGATGCTCGTTTGTGAGTTTGTTATGTATAACAGAATATCGTCTGCATATAATGAAATTTTATTATTTGAATAACCCTGAATATTCGGATGACTTCTTATACCAAATACCAAATTTATTAAACTTAATAGAGGAATTTGGGTCCTTTTCTGGATATAGAATAAATTGGAACAAAAGTGAAATCATGATGTTAAAACCTCAAGAATCCACACACTTACTGAAGTTCCCCTTTAAAATAGCAATAGAAAAATTTAAATATCTGGGTATTCAGATTACTAGAAAACAAAGCTTTATTTAATGTCAATTTTATACCTTTAATAAATAAACTTAATATAATGATTAAATTTTGGAAAACACTTCCTTTATCACTAATAGGTAGAATAAACGCTATAAAAATTATCTTTCTACCACAGTTATTATACCTATTTCAGTCTATACCAGTATATGTACCAAAATATTTTTTTTCTAAATTAAACTCTAATATTACTAATTTTGTTTGGGACTATAAATCACATAGAATTAAAAAAGAACACTTATGTAAACCAAAAGAAGTCGGGGGACTTTCACTCCCGAATTTTCTGTATTACTATTGGGCAATACATAATAAGAATATAATTTACTGGTTGGATAGTTCAACCCAACAGACAGAATGGACAAAAATGGAGAAAGAGGATTGTTATCCTTGTAATATAGGAACGATCCTCTTCTCCCCGAAAAAAATGAACAATACAATATATAAGAACCCAATTATACAAGATACAATAAGAATATGGAAACAAATAAAATTATCCTTAAAATTAAGAAACCTATCATTGTTAACACCGATAGCGAATAATCCTTTATTTAAACCATCTATGATGGACAAAATA
This sequence comes from Malacoraja senta, assembly GCA_038087875.1. Taxonomy (NCBI): domain Eukaryota; kingdom Metazoa; phylum Chordata; class Chondrichthyes; order Rajiformes; family Rajidae; genus Malacoraja; species Malacoraja senta. The sequence continues at coordinate 32,299,781 of CM075986.1, read as the reverse complement.
TATAATCAATGGGAAAGTTTAGGAATTAAAAGGATCGGGGACATGTATGAAATGGGAGATTTACTATCATTTCAACAATTACAATTAAAATTTAAACTGAAAAACAATCATTATTTTAAATATTTTCAGATTTGCAATTTCTTGAAGACATACATACAGGGATATCAAAAAATAATTCCTGATTTATTGGAAGAAGTAATGAATATTAAAGCTGATACACAAAAAATAATATCATATTTATATAATAGTATTTTAAATATAGATTTACCTGCGACTGAGGTAATTAGAGAAGAGTGGGAACGGGAATTAATGATAAAAATTACGAAGGTTACATGGGAAAAGTATTTGATATACATTCACAAATGTTCGATTAATGCAAGACACAATCTAATTCAATTTAAAATTTTACATAGATTGTATTACTCAAAAACAAGATTAAATAAATTTTACCCAAATATATCCCCCACTTGCGATAAATGTTTAATCCAAGATGCAACTATAACACACTCTTTTGTTTCCTGTATAAAACTTTATAGATTTTGGAGTGATATTTTTGAAATATTCACAAAATTATTTAAGATAAAAATGGAGCCTAATAATGAATTGATTGTATTTGGGGTAATGGAAGATGGGAATAAATTGAATCCATCTCAAAAATTATTTTTAAATTATGGTTTAATAATAGCAAAAAAATTAATACTTAAATTTTGGAAAAATACACCAATACCAATGCTCAAAATGTGGATTGCAAGTATGTTGGACACTGCACATCTTGAGGAAATGTGATTCCTCCTAATAGATAAATTTGACCAATTCACAACGAGTTGGTCTCCATTTGTCATCTTTTTGGAATCATATGGTGCAACACAATTGTAAAAGCTAACTCGTGACTGGGCGAGGGATGGTCAAGATTATAAATAAGATCTCCTTACTTCTTTTTTCTTTTTCTTCCTTTTTATCTTTTATTCTCTTTTTCCTATTTTCTACTCTTTAACTTTCCTCTTTCACTCTCTATTTTTCTTCTCCACACACTATATCTCACATTTTTCTATACTTCATTATCTAATTTCTTTTTCTTTTCTTCTTTATTATAATAAAAAAATAAGAAGCTGTACATAAAATATATTATGAAAATATGATTGTATACAATTGTACTTACTTCTAATAAAATTAAAATATTTTTAAAAGTATAGCAAGTGATTCAGAGTGCAAATAGTACATGAGCCTTTAATGCAAAAGGATTTGATTACAGGGATAAGGAATTCTCAGTGCAATAAGCGAGGATTGTGGTGAGACCACGCATCCTCACTATAGCTGGGTTGCCAAAACTGAACACAATACTTCAAATGAGGTCTCAACAATGTCCTGTACAACTGTAAGATAACCTTCCAACTTCTATACTCAATATTCTTAAGGGGTTGGACAGGCTAGATGCAGGAAGATTATTCCCGATGTTGGGGAAGTCCAGAACAAGGGGTCACAGTTTAAGGATAAGACTGTACTTTTTTTGAACCATCTTCGATCTCTACGAAGCCATCCACTTTAGTGTCATCTGCAAACTTAGTCATCAAGCCGTCTATATTCTCATCCAAGCTATTGATATAAACCACATACAATGGGCCCAGCAACGATCCCCGTGGCACACCACTAGTCACAGGCCTCAGTCTGAAAAACTATCTTCCACCATCACCCTCTGCTTCCTTCCATGAAGTCAATTCTAAAGACACGTTCTCCCACGAAACTCCCCCAGGGGTACACTAGATCCCAGCTGCCTATACCTGTCCCATGCCTCCTGACCTTCAATACCTTTTGGCATCCAAGCTTTCTTACTCCCATTTTCCCTAACAGGAACATGCATGAATTCTTGTCTTCTTAATTTTAAAATCAACTTTAGCATGTTCCTGTCTAATACCAATATCTGCCTTTCCCCAATTTAGGATTTAACTTGTCAGCTAGCCCTGTCCTTATCCATAACTATTTTAAAGCTAACAAAACAGTAGTCGTCGGTCCCAAAAGACTCATTCACCGACACTTCACTCACTTACCCATCCCAATTTCACATTTGACAAATCCCACTATGTCTCAGCCTTTGATACTATGACAGTCCCAGTCTATATTGGAAAATTTAAATTCCCTACTATGACATCTGGCATATTTGTTCTTCTAATTCCCGTTCAGTATTTGGGAGCCTAGAGTACACTCCCACGAAGGTGATCAATCCCTTTTTATTTCTCAGCTCCACCCATATAGCCTCACTGGATAAACCATCAGTAATGTTATCTCAGATTACTCTCGTGACATTCCTCTTGCTCAATAAAGCAACACCCCCTCCTCTTTTACCCCCACCTCTATCTCCCCGTAACACTTGTACCCTGGAACATTACTGCCAGTGAGTGTCCCTTTGTTAGCCAGGTTTCCATAATGATTGCAACGTCCCAGTCACGCGTACTTATCCAAGCCTTGGCTTCATCCGCCTTACCCGTCAGGCCTCTCGCATTAAAATAAACACAATTCAATCCAACAGTCCTTCCTTACTTCCTGCCTATTGTATCCACTGAGCATTCTTTGATCAACTTCCATACCGACTTCCAGCCTCTCATCTCTCTCAGTCCGAGAGTGGGTCCCACCCCCCTGCCAATGTAGTTTAAATCCACCTGTGTTGATTTCCCTCCAGTTCATGTGTAATCCACCCATCTTATACAGGTCATCTTTGCTCCAGAAGAGATCAAAATGGACCAAATATATGATTCCCTGCCCCTTTTCCTATCTACGTCTTTTCTGCCAACATGCGCAATGACTTCCGGCTGCTCCCCCTCCCCCTTGAAACGGTCATGCAGCCGTTCCAGGACATCCTGGACCCTGGTAGCGGGGAGGCAACGCATCCTGAATGTCTATTTTCGGTATAAACCAGCATCTACAGTTTCTTCTTACACATTTTGTCAGCTACACTGCAAAATGTCCTCAAGGTATGCCTACTTTGAAAAGGTTCTCCTCCCCTCTCCGACAGGAGTTCTGCGAGATCTTCTTTCACTGTTCCCAGTACGGTTATCACATCTTTCCCAACTAACAATGGCTCCACCTTTCCTGAGGTCATCTGTTGTCGCCCCTGATTTGTTCTGGCCATTTCTCACCTCCAGTTTACCCACCTCCACCTCTACTTTCAGTCTGAAGAAGGGTTCGGACCCGAAACATCACCTATTATTTTTCTCCAGAGATGCTGCCTGGCCCGCTGAGTTACTCCGGCAATTTGTGTCCACCATCCTGGAGTCTCAATTGGTGCCACAGAATCTCCTGTAACTAAGGAGTCTCCTAATGGGCCTGTCCCACTAAGGCAATTTTTCAGGTGACTGCCGGCAACTGTCAAGTTGCCGGCAGTCACCTGAAAAACCGGCAACTGGAATGACGATTGTCAGAGTGGAACACACACACATCGCTTCCTTCACCAGCCCATTATGCAGGCGGGGGACAGGGCAAGCGGAGGGAGCGCTGTCTGAGTGAAATTCACACGGTGCAAAGCCAAGGTGATACCGCGATGAACAGGAAGGTTGCCGCTGTAATTAAGACGGCTAAAGCACAGTGTACGTACGGTAAGTCCTTTAAAAGAGGGGGTGAGAGGGGAGAAGGTGGGAGAAGGAGGGAGAGGATGGAGAAGGGGGGAGAAGGATTGGAGACAACTATTAAGAAGCCAGAGATACACGGCTGTGAAGCTCGGCAGACATTAACGTTACCGGTCGGTTATCCTTGTTTCTGAAAACTACTGCTTACATTTTTTCCCCCAATGAGCCAATGAAATTCACTGGTCAGCACCGGCTACAACCTATGAGAACCTTCGACATCCTGGAGATCCACCTACGGCATGAGAATTCTCGCTACTCTCCATGGTGGCTCCATTCTAGTTGCCGCTAATTTTTCAACAGGTTAAAAAATTTGCGGCGACCATAGTGATACCGCGCCTAGTTCCCAGAATGCGGGAACCCCTCACGACCATGAAGGCAACTCCCCGGCACCACCCGCGAACATGTGGTGACTGCATAGTCTCCTGCAGTCGCCTAAAAAGTTGCCTAAGTGTGACAGGCCCAGAACACTATGACTCTGTCTGACATTACCCTTTCTTTAATTACTTTGCTAGATTTTGCTCAATTGCCTTTATCAATATTAAATGTATTCATTAAGAATTATGAAATATATAAACGTTTGCATTGGTTATCTGCCATGTATGTGTACATGAATGGCTCGATTGTAATCATGTAATCTTTCTGCTGACTGGTTAGCACGCAAAAAAAACTTTTCACTGTACCTCGATACACATGACAATAAACTAAAACTGATACTGAAATTATAGATTTGGTCATTTTCAATCTGCCCAACTAACTTGACACAAATTCAAGATTCCAGTTCTAACTGAAAACAAACTGATTACAATTTCCATCATATAACAATTATTTTATTCTCAAGGATTGATTACTAGATTTCCGATTAATACTTTTCATTACAAATACTAATTTTAAATGTCCAATTGTGTTCATGTCACTCTGCTCTCAGAAACTTGATCTCAATACCAGATTTATTTTGACCAGCCAAGAGCTTTTGTACCACCTTCAAATGGGATCTTCATCAGAAGGCTCTCAGTTGCTCAACTAAAACATCAAAAGATGTTCAGATATAAAGTATGAGTTTAATATAGAGCAGTGAGATTTAGGTTGAAAACAATCCTTGATTTTATTAAATGTCAGGACAGACATGCAGAGATGCATGGCCTACTCCTGACACTATTACGTATCATCCTCAATTAAAAGTTCAAATTTCTCTGTGAGGGCTCCTGAATGTGCAAACTTCCACCTCAAATATGAAAGCGTCACTATACTGGTCCATCAGGGCTAAGATAAACATCACAAATGAAACAGAATCTACATTTAAAGAAAGCTGAATTTAAAAGAGTGTTAGATAGAGCTCTTGGGGTTAGCGGAATCAAGGGGTATGGGGAGAAGTCAGGCATGGGTTATTGATTGGGGACCATCAGCCATGATCACAATGAATGGCGGTACTGGCTCGAAGGGCCGAATGGCCTCCTCCTGCACCTATTTTCTATGTTTCTATGACACATTATTCACTAATATCTAGGAATATTAGCCATTCAATATCAAAACAAAAACTGCTAGAGAGCCATCTGTAAGCCAGCAATCTACAACATTTGCCCCTTGTCCTCTTTTCCAGTGCCTACTCCTGGCTGAGGGAGGGGGAAAGGTGAGAGGGAGAAGGGGAAGAGGGAGAAGAGGAAGAGGGAGAAGGGGAAGAGGGGGAAAGGGAAGAGGGGGAAAGGGAAGAGGGGGAAAGGGAAGAGGGGGAAAGGGAAGAGGGGGAAAGGGAAGAGGGGGAAAGGGAAGAGGGGGAAAGGGAAGAGGGGGGGAAGGGAAGAGGGGGGAAGGGAAGAGGGGGGGAAGGGAAGAGGGGGGGAAAGGGAAGAGGGGGGGAAGGGAAGAGGGGGGGAGGGAAGAGGGGGGGGAAGGGAAGAGGGGGGAAGGGAAGAGGGGGAAAGGGAAGAGGGGGGAAAGGGAAGAGGGGAGATGGGGGGAAAGGGAAGAGGGGAGATGGGGGGAAAGGGAAGAGGGGGAAAGGGAAGAGGGGGAAAGGGAAGAGGGGGGAAGGGAAGAGGGGAGATGGGGGGGGGAAGAGGGGGAAAGGGAAGAGGGGAAAGGGAAGAGGGGAAAGGAAAGAGGGGAAAGGGAAGAGGGGAAAGGGAAGAGGGGAAAGGGAAGAGGGGAAAGGGAAGAGGGGAAAGGGAAGAGGGGAAAGGGAAGAGGGGGGAAGGGAAGAGGGGAAAGGGAAGAGGGGGGAAAGGGAAGGAGGGGAAAGGGGGAAGAAAGGGGGAGGGCGGAGGAAGGGGGAAAGGAGAAAAGGGTGATGAGGAAGGGAAAGGGGGGAGGGGGGAGAAGTGGGGGAGAGGAGGGGAAGGGAGAAAGGGGGAGAAGGGGAGGGGAGGGGAAGGTGGGGGGGAGGGGAAAGGGGGAGGAGGGGGTAAGGGAGCGGGGAGAAGGGCGAGTAAAAGAGGGGCCCAGAGCCCAGTAAGAGGCAGCTGCATGAAGGCGAGGAGGAGGAAGAGGACACATTTTCTGAGTGTGATCAGACCGCGTGCTTGAACCACGGCGCCGCTGCAGACAATGGCGGACAATAACAGACATACTAGCGGGAGCACGGGCCGCCGCTCACCGGCCACTCACCGTCACCGTCAACGTCGCCGTCGCCGTCGCCTCCTCCGCGCGTGGCCACACTCCGCTCCGCGCCGCGCAGTCAGCAAGGACCCGGACCCGGACCCGGCCGTTTGCTGGCGTCCGATGCATCCGCCTGTCGCGGGGGCAGAAAACCATAATTTTAAAAACCACATACAAAATGCTGGGATCTTCCACAGGTCTCGACCAGAAACTTCACCTATTCCTTCTCTCCAGAGATGCTGCCAGTCCCGCTGAATTGCTGCAGTATTTTGTGTCTATCTTCGATGTAAACCAGTTCCTATCCAACACATCAAAACACATCCCAGTCAGGCTCATCCTGTGGTGTCCGGTGGAGAAAGTGTTGATCTTAATTATTATTTTGTCCTCACTTCCCAATAAAAGATTGGTGAATGCGGTTACAGATAAAGCAACTCTCTCTCTCTCTCATTGCCCCGTAGTCCTGGAAGCAGGGGGAGGCCATTCAGCCCATCGACTCAATGCTGCTGTCAGCAAGATCTTCAAAGCTTTTCACTGTACCTCGGTACACGTGATAATGAATGTCAGGTGCAAAATAGTGAGTGCTCACAATCACGATGTTAGAGAAATTTAGAGAAACAAGTTTATTTATTAGCAAGTCTGCAGAGTCGGGTGCCTCCCCTGTTGAGACACACCGAGACCAGGAAATTCACTCTCTTTTATTCACACCATTTTACAATGGTTTATGCCTTTAATTCCTCTCCTTCGGGCTCCTCCCAATCAGAGCACTGAGGTGCACAATCTAACCGTAACGCCCCGTAACACCCCGCAACGCCCAGGGTACCTCCCAGATCATACGTCGCATGTGCATTTAAATGAGACACCTTGTAATGATGGGCGTGTGTACATATTCATGTAAGTTCATTGCCCATGCGCACAGAGAGTTGTTCATGACCCTTACTCCAGTTCTATCCCGGACTGTCGTATCTCCTTTTTTCTCATCCTTGAAATGTCACCATTTGTACTCACGCATCTACTCCCTACTATACAAAGGGTTCTTAGTTTAAATCAACTATACCTATTAACCCCTTCCTCACAATGAACTAAACTGAAACTTCTACCTCAACTCATTGTCAGCAAGATCTTCCATCTCAGCACCTTGTCAACAAGATCTTCTACCTCAGCGCCCTGTCAGGCAGATATTCGACCTCATCTTGTCAGCAAGATGTTCCACCTCAACTTGTCAGAAAGATTTTCTACCTCAACTTATTGTCAAAAAGACCTTCCACTTCAGCTCATTTTCTTGGACTATTCCCACATCCTTTGATTTCCTCAAAAATAAAAATCAATGGATTACTGATTGGTCAATTGTACTCTATACGCTAGAGACAAAGACACAAGGAACTGTAGATTCTGGATGCACTTGAGTTAAACTTGAAAATGACCAAAAAAAGATTGGTGAATGCAGTAGCCTGTGTGGTTACAAATGAACAGGAGAGTGAAAGACAACTTTCTCTCTTTCACAGCCTGCGATCCATGTAGCACGAGGAGGCCATTCAGCCCGTTGGCTCGGTGCTGCAGTCAGCAAGATCTTCTACCTCAGCTCCCCGTCAGCAAGACCTTCCACCTCAGCTAATTTTTTTGGACTATCTCCATATCCTTTGATTCCCTCAAAAAGAGAAATCAATGGCATCAAACACAATCAATAATTGAGCCTCCATATCTTTTTCAGGTGAAGAACTGTCAAAAGTATTTATGTGTCATATGTACCAAAATGGTACAATGTAATGCAAATATCCATTAACCACTCAAAAACGAAATGTATTCTCATTGTAGTCTTAAATGGTCTAACTATTTACAACGGCTTGTTGGTCTAGGGGTATGATTCGCTTTGGGTGCGAGAGGTCCCGGGTTCAAATCCCGGACGAGCCCACTTTTAAGGGCGGTCACGGTGGCGCAGCGGTAGAGTTGCTGCCTTACAGCGAATGCAGTGCCGGAGGAGCCGCGGGTTTGATCCCAACTGTCTGTAGGCAGTTTGTACGTTCTCCCCATGACCTGTGTTGTGTGTGTGGGTTTTCTCCGAGATTCTTCGGTTTCCTCCAAAGACGTACAGGTATGTAGGTTAATTGGATTGTTAAATGTAAAAATTGTCCCTAATGTGTGTAGGATAGTGTTAATGTGCGAGGATCGCTGGTTGGCGCGGACCCGGTGGGCCGAGTGGCCTGTTTATGCGCTGTATCTCTAAATTAAACTAAACTATGTTATGGACTCCTTAGACAAGAGTGATTCTCCACCCACTTCAATCCTTTTCTGAGAATTGTATATATTTCTAAACTCTACAGTGAGCCCTAAACTACTCATTTGATAGAGCCACTGTCCCTAGAACTAGTCCTGCGAGTCTTCACTGCACCCCCTCTGTTAGCAAGGATCTATATTGAATAGAATTGAAAGATACAGCATGAAAACACCCCCTTTTGCCCACCGAGTGAGTCCACACCGACCATTTTTTCACTCATTCACACTAGTTCTATGTTATCCCACTTTCTCATCCACTTCACAGAAGCCAATTAACCAACAAACCCTCACATCTTCGGGATGTGGGAGGAAACGGGAACAGCTGGTCACAGGGAGAACGTGCAAACTGCACACAGAGAATATCCAAGTTCAGGATCAAACCCAGGTCTCTGTTGCTGTGAGGCTGCTGAACCCTGCTGAACCCTGTTTTATTCTGATGGGAGGCCAGTTATCTGAAATGTTGACTGGATTTCAGTCCACCAATGTTGCACAACTTTCAGAATATCTCTCGCATTGTCTGTTTTATATCCTGAGACATTTGACAGGGGCAACTGGTCACAGGCTAAGTAGTTGCTCAAGCAGATTGTAATAGGGTCAAGATCAGTCCAAGTACAAACTTTGTTGAGGCACACACCATTCTCTCAGCATAACAATGGTCCAAATCGATAGTCATTCTTGGAAAATGTAAACTAATCCTCACATCTTGTAGCTTTGGACAGGTAGGTGTGAAATACTTTCAATATCGATAATAGTAATAAAAGATTGCCGTGAGATTATAAAATTACAATGAAATATAAAATCATAGGATAGTTTCATCAGTGATCTAGCCCTGTGGTTTCTCCCACCAGTTCCAAATTTATGTCACCTTTAGCCAAGAATTGCACATCATATTCCACGTGAAATGTGACAGCAACCATTGCTGCCTCTCCAGCAGCTGTTAACCTCGCAACAGTCTAAGTTGTCAGACAGCATACCTAGTAGCTGACCCAGACCCTTGACCTTGAAACCTTGAACACATGTGTCAGGGAGCAGGCTCCTACTGCTGAATGCATAGGCCCAAAGTGTCCATCAGTTGGAGCCGAAAAAAATCAAGTCCGCGCATGTGAATACTATCATCCCCTCCAAGCTGGTTACCAAACTCACAGAACTGGGTCTCTGCGCATCCCTCTGCAATTGGATCCTCGACTTCCTCATTCACAGACCAGTCTGTTTGAATTGGTGGAAATGTGTCAGACTCGATAACAATCAGCACGGGAGCACCTCAAGGCTGCGTGCTCAGCCCCCTGCTGTACTCACTCTATACTCATGACTGCGTAGCCGGTCATAGTGCAAACTTCTTTATCAAGTTCGCTGACGACACCACTGTTGTGGGACGTATCACTGATGGGGATGTCAGAGTATAGAAGAGAGATTGAGCAACTGTCCATATGGTGCCAGCACAATAACCTGGCCCTCAACACCAGCAAAATCAAGGAACTGATTGTGGACTTTGGAAGGAGTAGGACGGGGACCGACAGTCCCATTTATATCGACGGGTCGAAGGCTGAAAGAGTCAAGAGCTTCAAATTCCTGGGCATGCACATCTCTGAAGATCTTTCCTGGTCCGAGAACACTGATGCAAATATCAAGAAAGTACATCAGCGCCTCTACTTCCTGAGAAGATTACGGAGAGTCGGTTTGTCAAGGAGGACTCTCTCTAACTTCTACAGGTGCACAGTAGAGAGCCTGCTGACCGGTTGCATCGTGGCTTGGTTCGGCAACTTGAGCGCCCTGGAGAGGAAATGACTACAAAAAGTAGTAAACACTGCCCAGTCCATCATCGGCTTTGACCTTCCTTCCATCGAGGGGATCTATCGCAGTCGCTGCCTCAAAAAGGATGGCAGTATCATCAAAGACCCACACCATCCTGGCCACACACTCATCTCCCTGCTACCTTCAGGTAGAAGGTACAGGAGCCTGAAGACTGCAATGACCATGTTCAGGAATAGCTACTTCCCCGCAGCCATCAGGCTATTAAACTTGGCTCGGACAAAACTCTGAACATTAATAGCCCATTATCTGTTATTTGCACTTTATCAGTTTATTTATTCATGTGTGTATATATTTATATAATGGTATATGGACACACTGATATGTTTTGTAGTCAATGCCTACTATGTTCTGTTGTGCTGAAGCAAAGCAAGAATGTCATTGTCCTATCAGGGACACATGACAATAAACTTACTTGATTTGACTTGACTTGAATGTACGCCTGAGCCCATGCCAAATGGAGCTCTCAGTGATTTCCCTGGAAACCCAGTAATTTGTATAAGTTGCAGCCATTGCCTCAAACTTAGAGTTTCCAAATTCCAGCATTCCAAATTGGAGAGGGTGTAGAAGAGGTTTACCAGAATGCTATTCAGATTAGAGGGTTTCAGCTACAGGGAGAGGTTGGATAAACGGATTGTTTTCTCTGGAATGTCAGAGGTTGAGGGAAGACTTGATAGAGAGGCATAGATAGGGTAGACACTCAGAACATGTTTCCCAGGGCAGAAATGTCCAACACTAAGGGCATAGCTGTAAAGTGAGAGGGAGAAAGTTTGATGGAGATGTGCAGGACAAGTTTTTACTCAGTGGTGGGACACATTGCCAGGGGTGGTGGTGGAGGCCGACACATTAATGGCTTTTAACTAGGCATATGGAAGTGCAGGGAATAGAGGGATATTGATCATGTAAAGGCTGATGAGATCAGTTTAACTTGGCATCATATTCAGCACAAATATTGTGAGCTGAAGGGCGTTTTCATGTGCTGCACTATTCTGTGTTCTATGTTGATGTGGATCAATGCAAATTTCTACCAAATATGATTGAAACTATCACGTTTAGTCCTATCACGTTTCTTGCTCTTGATATTAACTCCACTGTTCAAAACACTGATTCCAAATTTGATCCTAAATTGAGTTGCAGAACACTGATCTAAGCCACTGTTAAGACCATATATTTCCATCTCCACACTTTCCATCTACACTCCTGCCTCACCTATCTGCCACTGAAATCCTCATCTGTGTCTTTCTTAACATTCTTAACAATGCCAATTTCTCCTCATCAATTCTTTCCTCATATGCAAAACTCTACTGTCCAATCCTAACTCGCATCTATTCCAATTCATTATTATTTTGCTGACCAGTATGGACTTCCAGTTAAGCAATTTTTACCTTTGTTTTCAGTTCTGTCCAGAAACTGGAAAAGTTGCTGCCTCACAGCGCCAGAGACCCAGGTTCGACCTCATTCCCCCTGTGACTGTGTGGGTTTCCTTTGGGTGCTCCAGTTTCCTCCCACAACCCAAAGACATGCGGGTTTGTAGGTTAATTGCCCTCTGTAAATTGCCCCCAGTGTGTAGGGAGCAGATGCAAACATGAGATAACATAGAACTAGTGTGAACAGGTGATGGACTCGGAGGGCTGAAGGGCCTGTTTCCATACTGTATCTCTAAACTAAACTAGCCTTTCTATCGATATATAATCTCATATTGTTGTTCAATGCTTTGAGAAATGTATCCTCTTTCATTTCTGTTTATTTTTAAACATATCTAAATTTATTTAATCTTCCACAGGCAAGTTTGTCTTCAACTGCCAAGCGATCAGGTTCTGAAATGATCTTAAATTTATCTTGTCTCTTACCTTTTAAGGTGCTCCTTGCAACCTCAGTGTTTTGGCCTTTGGTCATCTGGCTTAATATTGAATTGAAGTGAATTCTTTATTTGTCATTCAAAAACTAATTTGAATGAAATTTTGTTACCTTACAGTCACAGCAATAAAAAGCAACAAAACACACAAATACATAGATTTAACATAAACATCCATCACAGTGATTCTCCTCCAGACACCTCCTCACTGTGATGGAAGGTAAAAAAAGTCTTATCTCTTCTTTGCATCTTCTCCCGCAGTCAGGCAGTCAAACTGCTGCGTCAAGGCGATTGATGCTCCCGATATTGAAGCCCCCCGCTGGGCGATTTTAAGCCGCGCCGGGCGATGAAAGGTCCTGCGAATGGGCTGATTCAAACCTTGCGATTCGGGGCGGACGAAGCTGCTGTTGCTCGAGCTCCTGAAAAATCGGTCGCCAACCAGGGACCTGCGAGCTCCCGATGTTACAGACCCACAGGGCCCGCGGCTGAAGCCTCCGAGGCCTCCGAAAGTCGAGTCGCAGCCGCAATCGCAGCACCACCACAGCCTCCGAAAGCCAGCCAGCTCCGCGATGGTCAGTTCACAGGCTGGAGCCCTCAAGGTCGATTCCAGTTGGAGGCAGCCAGCTCCTCGATGTGAGGCCGCAGCGCGAACGGAGATATGCCAAGGGAAAAAGTCACATCTCTGTTGAAGAAGGAGATTTTAAAAAGTTTTCCCCACTCCACCTCACCCCCCACATGTACACAAATAAAAATAAACTATAACATACATCCAACATGAACGATAAGACAAAGAAGGAAGAAAGGCAGACAGACTGCAGGCATGTTGCAGCTGCAGACACAGCGCCGCCACTTGTATATTTTGGCATCATGCTTTATTTGATAACTCTTGTGAAATGCCTTGGTGCATTTTATTATGTAAAACGCCCAAATAACCAGAGAATTGATGTTATCACAAAGTACAAAATGGGATTGTGTAATTTCTCCACATAATAACAATATTTACTGACATTTGATAGCACATGGATTCGTACTGGATTAAGACAAAGAATCCGTTTCAAATCATTCTTCTAAAATATGTACAATACAATATTCACACACAAATGCAATTTGTTTCTCAAAAGAGTTCCCTGAGTTTAACAGACAAAATGTGTAGGAAAGAACTGCAGATGCTGGTTTAAATCGTAGATAGGCACAAAATGCTGGAGTAACTCAGCGGTTCAGGCAGCATTTCTGGAGAGAACGAATAGGTGACGTTTCGGGTCGAGACACTTCTTCAGACTGATGTCAGGGGAGTGGGTGGTACAGAGATAAAATGTAGTCAGAGACAATAAGACTGTTGGAGAACTGGGAAGGGAGAGGGGATGGAGAGAGGAAAAGTGAGGGCTACTTGAATTTAGAGAAGTCAATGTTCATACTGCTGGTGATGGAGATGGTGAGATCTAGAAACGGTAGGGAGATGTCGGAGATGGTCCAAGTGAATTTAAGTGCAGGATGGAAATTAGTCGTGAGGTTAATGAAGTCAGTGAGTTTTGCATGGGTGCAGGAAGTAGCATCGATGCAGTTGCCAATCCCTTAACAACTTCTCCTTCGACTCCTCCCACTTCCTCTAAATCCAAGGCATAGGTAAGGGCACTCGCATGAGCCCCAGCTATGCCTGCCTCTTTGTAGGGTACGTCGAACAATCACTGTTCCAGGTGGACACTGGCCCAATCCCCGAACTCTACCTTCTCTACATTTATGACTGCACCCATGCAGAACTCACTGACTTCATAAACTTCACGACTAATTTCCATCCTGCACTCAAATTCACTTGGACCATCTCCGACATCTCCCTACCATTTCTAGATCTCACCGTCTTCATCACAGGAGACAGACTATTGACCGACATCTACTACAAACCCACTGACTCCCATAGTTATCTAGAGTACATTTCCTCCAACCCTGCTTCCTGTAAAGACTCCATCCTAATTCCTCTGTCAACACCGCATCTGTGCCCAAGATGAGATGTTCTATACCAGGTCATCGGCGATATCCTCATTCTTTAGGGAACGGGGGTTCCCCTCTTCTATTGTAGATGAGGCTCTCACTAGGGTCTCCTCGATATCCACAGCTCTGCTCTTGCTCCCCCTCCCCCCATTCGTTACAAGCACAGTCCCCCTTGTCCTCACCTTCCTACCCCATCAACCGTTGCATATTCCTCCAACATTTTCGCCAACTCCAACAGGATCCCACCACTAGCCACATCTTCCCATCTCCACCCCTTTCCTCTTTCTGCAGAGACCATTCCCTCCGCAACTCCCTGGTCAACTCGTCCTTTCCCACCCAAACCACCCCCTCCGCAGGTACTTTCCCCTGCAACCACAGGAGATGCAACACGTGTCCCTATACCTCCCCCCTCGATCCGTCCAAGGACCCAAACAGTCTTTTCAGGTGAGGCAGAGGTTCTCTTGCACCTCCTACAACCTAATTCTACTGTTTCCGCTGTTCCCAGTGTTGACTCCTGTACATAGGCGAGACCAAGCACAGGCTGGGTGATCGTTTTGCTGAACACTTCCACTCAGTCCGCCTAAACCCACCTGATCTCCCGGTTGCTCAACACTTTAACTCCCCCTCCCATTCCCACACTGACCTTTCTATCCTGGGCAAATTGGAGGAACAGAACCTTATATTTCGCTTGGGTAGCTTACACCCCAGCGGTATGAACATTGACTTCTCTAACTTCAAGTAGCCCTTGCTTTCCCTCTCTCTCCATCCCCTCCCCCTTCCCAGTTCTCCGACCAATCTGACGGCCTCCGACTACATTTTATCTCTGTACCTTCCACTCCCGATATCAGTCTGAAGACTGGTCTCGACCTGAAACGTCACCCATTTCTTCTCTCCAGAGATGCTGCCTGTCCCGCTGAGTTACTCCAGCATTTTGTGTCTATCCCTGAGTTTAACCATCCTCATAGCCTCTTCTTCTTCTTCTTTCGTGTGGCGTGCACAGCCTAAAGTTGTTGGACAACTTGTTCTATTTGATCTGCCGTTTGTGCACGTCGAGTTGATTGCATTAGTCGAAACAGGGCGGACCACGTGAAGGTTGCAATCTTCCACCCCCATCCTCATAGCTAACTCTTAATCACAATGTGTATGAGGGAATACTTAGTGGCAGATGTAATGTGTCGGAAGGAACTGCAGATGATCTTCCATAATCTGATCATTCACATGCAGCTGGCTATGACTGGAAAATCTGTGGAACATTGAAAATGTTTCTATATCTAAGCCATCAAAGAAGATGAGGAACAAGCTTCCAACTGGGTTCCTAGCAATAGCTGTTGTTGTTCCTAATCCACTGGGAGTGCCATTCATCCAGTTCCAAACACAGCACAGCAGATTACCGCCAATTGATTCACATTTTGCAGAACAGCCTCTTGAGACATATTTTGCTGAAGAAAATTAGATTTAGTTTCGTTTAGTTTTGTTTAGAGATACAGCATCGAAGCAAGCCCTTTGGCCCATCAAATCCACGCTCGCCATCAATCACCCATTCACACTTGTCCTATGATATCCCACTTTTTCATCACCCCTTACAAACTGGGGGCAATTTACAGAGACCAATTAACCTATAAACACACACGTCTTTGGGAATTGAGAGGAAACCGGAGCACCGGGAGGAAACCCAGGCGGTCACAGGGAGAACTTTCAAACAACTCCCAACATCAGGATTGAACCCGGATCCCTGGCGCTGTGAGGCAGCAGCTGTATCAGGAACCCAGTTGGAAGCTTGTTTCTCAAATGTTTTCTGGAAACTACGTTTGTTGTATTTGATATTGCCTTCATTACCAAAGTGATTCTCCAAAGCAACTCTCATGAAACCTAACTGGGCTAATGCTAAGATGCACTTCAGTGCAAGGGAACTTTTCCTAACTCTTAGTTAAATATAATATCGAATGATTTACATTGTCCTGCCCCATTTCCTCAAAACATCCTCAAGGGGATATCATCCAGGTTAGCAACCTGATCTATTTTAAGGCTTCTAATACAATTTAAGTGACATCTTCATCTATTAATAGTTTTGCTCTGACAGCACCAGTTATTGTTGTCAGCCGAACAAGTTTGTGACTCTTAGGTTGGGAAATTCAGGTAAAACATGTTTCTTATATGATTGTTATTGACCCTGAAATATGAGCAATTCCTCCCTGTATGTGTATGCAGCACAATATGAAAGTGAATTATTGGGCTTCATGGGTGTGATGGGCATTTGCAAGTTGGCCATTGAGCATGCTGCAGTCACAGTAATGAACTGGCAACGCAAATTTACTATCATTGATATAAGATCGGAGGTACCATCTGGGCAATGGCTACAAGAGCAGATGTTAGTAGGAGGATAACGGCTGCTTGAATGCAAATTAAAGCACATACGGGCTGTGAAACTGAGAGCAGCTTCTGACCTACACATACAATGAAACACTGAAGTCCAGAAATAATTAAGCGTTTGTCCGTTCAACAGATGACTTTCTTTTCTATGTTCTCTTACATAATGTGCAAAATTAATGTACGTCCAGAAATCGAATTGCATAAAACGGGAATGAAATATAATAATGACCATTTCCAGGCCTTTTTATTTACCCAGGAAATTCAATGGGCATATATGAAATGAGTTCCTGTTACCCTCCTGATAGGATTTCTGCATCAGAAGAACATGAGATGGCACCATTCCCTGAGCAACGTATTTTAGGACCTTACAGGGAGAATGTAAACCAAATTGTTCCCGAAAGCAACCATTGTTGAACACTCCTGCAATGACTAGGTTTTGCTGGCTGTTTTGCTATGTCAGCACTGCCAGTTTTTGTCTGATAATTACCTTGCGTGCTTCACCAACGTCTACCCCCCATCCCGCCCTGAAGCTACACTGAACTTTTCCACATCTCTGATCTCACTGCTGGGCCCACAATCACCTTAAGGCCCTGTCCCACGGGCAGGCGGTTCCAGGCGGTAAGCGCGGCGTCCACGGAAGCGGGGACCGCGCGGATGCCGCACGGGGGCCGAGTGATCACCATACGGCCAGTACCACGAGCATGCGAATGCATGCGGCAAGCGCAACGTTACCAGAAGCGGTTGCCGCGCGGATGCCGGGTGATCACCGCACGGCCTGTCCCACGAGCATGCGAATCGCGAACTTACCGGAAGCGGGGGGGGTGCGCGAATGGACGTCGCGCGGCGTCGGGTGATGACGTCAGCGCGCAACGCAACGTGCTAGCCTACTCCGTCGAGACGGCTCGCGGCGTCCAGGCGGTGCTCGCGGCGTCGAGGCAGCAGCGGGGCGGCAGGCCATTGTCGCACGGGATTTTTGGACAGTGTCAGTTTTTCTGAGCGCCGTGCGGTGTCGGGACCAACTACATACGGCTTCGGCGATCTGCGTGGGACCGACCCCGCGGGTCCGCGCGGTCACCACTTCCTGCTACGCCGCGCTTACCGCCTGGAAACGCCTGCCCGTGGGACAGGGCCTTTAGTCTAAGGCTCTGATCACCTGATCTGCATCTCCACAGCTCAATTGCCCCAACCATCCTATCTTTCAGTTTCCAATTCACCTCCCCCCAATTACCTGTAAGTTGCAGATCTCTAATTCCCTCTCCCTGCAAACGCCACACTGGACCACAACTGTGTACCCTCACCACCATCCACACTGGTAGTACGTGATTCCACCCTCCTTTCAGAAACTGCCATTCTTTGATCTGTACATCCAACCATCTAACCTAACCGTACCATCACAATTTAAATTGATGAGCTCCGATTAATCTGGTTTCTGGAAATTGGAATCCATCTATCCATAAAACAGCCTGTGGGTGGAGTACCAAGTGACATGTTTCTAATGCTGAATATTTACAAATGAAGCTTGCAACTGGAGGTCCGCAGTTGAGTGGCAGTAAGACCCAGGAGCTGGAGGATGGAGATAGCTGAAGATCAGAGCTGAAGGAGATGGGACTGTGGTGTGTTGCAGCAGATGGTTATGGTGCCGCATGACAGACCGTGGTGCCGCAGCTAGCCTCCATTAGCAGGACTGGTTTGCCCATTGCTGAACTGGGAAACCGGCCTTGAAGACAGAAGCCACCAGGAGAGTGGAGAGAGTCAAGATGGCGGCGGATGCAAGAACAAAGGGCCGGTAATAAGAACCGGGGTCTTGCCTACCGCGACCCCAAGGACAGCTGTGGGAGGTTCCACCGGAGTACAATGGGTTGAATGGGCGAGGAGAGGGATGTCAATACGTTGGCCGATCCTAATCATGGTGATGGTTGGAGGCCCTGTAGCAGCCTGGATTGGGCGCCACTCCGAGACCAAGTGCACGGACTCATCATAGCCTGCAGCAACACGGAGCAGTGGATCAGCAGTTGAGGATGCCTACAAATTCGCTTGGCCAGACCAACCCAGCTATGCCATGAGGACAATGGGCCTTCATGATCAGCTGCACATAAAGCAACTTGGAATGAAAATGGCACCAAAACCTGCCGGCTCTTGAACATGGTCTCAGTGGTCTATTTCTATACACTTTATAGTTAATCTGGGATTTTGTTTATGTATAGTAATAAGTCACTAAACAGTATGCCAAAAAATAACTTCACTGTACCTTGGTACAAGTGATTATAAAGAACCAATGGTACCCAATTGCTGTGCCCATCAAACCCACCCATTGGAAGGGACTGGAATGTCTCGGCATTTTGGCATATTAATTCATAATTATTACACAGCTACTTCTCAGCCAAAAAATATTTTACATATGTGGATTGTCATTCTGCAGAAATATTTCTTTGGAAAATTTGCTTGCATTTTACCTTCCAATTTAATCACATGCAAATATTCTTTTCTTCATTGATTTTGTGTACTGTAAATGGTACCATCATTAAAAAAAGTTGCATTCTTCGCTACGATTTCTATGAAAATGATTCATTGATGTTGGCCTTCTGGGGAACGTCCTCAATTAGTGGATCTGGATGCAGTTCAGGTCACTGGCTTCATCTTGTTACACATGCCCTGCTTGACATGTGGCACACACTCGACACAGGTCAAAGTGAGGACTGGAGACAATGGGGAGAACTTTGAGTGTTCTAGTCTCCATTTATTTTAACTGTTCCTCTTTCCACAGTGTGTAGGAAAGAACTGCAGTTGCTGGTTTAAATCGAAGATAGACACAAAATGCTGGAGGAACTCAGACGAAGAAGTTTGAAGTTTGAAGAAGGGTCTCGACCGGAAACGTCACCCATTCCTTCTCTCCAGAGATGCTGCCTGTCCCGTTGAGTTACTCCAACATTTTGTGTTTATCCTCTTTCGACAGTTGCTGCCTGACCTGTGCTCCAGCATTTTATGTTTTTAATTCAGATTTCCAGCATTTGCGATTTTTTAAAAATTTCACTATCTGTAATTCCTTTCTTATATATAATATTGAGACTGCAGTTATCCAAATCTTTTTTTATTCCTTTTCTAACTTCTGTTTCTTTTGCAAATTACTTTAACGGTATACAGTATGGCTATTACGTCATTGGAAACTATTTCTCTTTACATACATTGTCAATTTTCAACACCGCCATCAGCAATCCATCTCTTAATCTTCCCTCCTTCAAGGAAAACAACCACCATTTTTTCACAATGGAAATTAAAGAAAATTACAAATACTGAAATCTCAAATGACAAAAAGTACTGAAAATATTCAGCAGGTCAGGCAGCATTTCTAAAAAGAGAAACAGCGTTACTGTTTTGATTCTGGAACACTTGATCTGGACTGGAAAATAGTGGGGGAGAACAAGTTAATTTCCGGTGTAAAGTGTGGTAGGGTCGTATAAAACAAAGGGAATATCTCTAACACCAAATGAGCAAGTGCAGCTGCTTGGTGGCATACTGTGCTTCTTTGCCTGTGTGTTGTGGTTCTATTAGCGCGGCCAGCAGCCCAGGCTATACTAATGGTGAGAAAAAACACAGTCAGATTCCAGATGGATAACCGGCACAAATGGCCAGTTCTGATACCGACAGAAAGCGAAATAAAGTATAATATGGGAAACAATGAAAATGTAAAAAATGTTATTCTTAACTTAACTATTCTTAACTTATTCTTAGTTTAATCAAGAAAATTCAGATTATTCGGAGCGTACGAGAATAAGTGCGTTCCAAGTCTGTACATTGATTGGAATATTACTTATGCGGCTACACTTTTCTTTCTCATGTTTGGAAAAGAAGCTTTGCTTATTTGTCATGTATTTTACCTCTGACAAGTTTTTTCAAAAAAACACATGTCATGTGGTTTTTAACATGCTGCATTTTATAATGGAGCTTTTTATAACATGTTTTATCATGTGCTTTCACTGACAAACAATGGTTCCACAAGAGTACAATGTTGCATATCTCAATTCAACCTACACGGTGGTAACTACCAGATGTCAGATGAAATATTATTAAGACATTCGCCTTTTTGATAACTTTATTATTCAGAAATATCAAGATTTGATCTGTCATGTTCTATTAAATAGCTTAGTAGGCCCAATGGGGGGCAATTGTCCTATTTCTGCTCTGGTTCCTTATGTTCTAAGATGCAGCAATAAAAATATCCATTCATAATTCCTGTTTAGCCCATCCCATCAGCCCTCCACTGCAAGGAGCCTATGTTACAAAGTAGATAGACTAGGTGAGAACCTATTTAGTTCTAGACTGGGTGACCAAGCAACTTTGTCAGATAGCCACTGGTACAGTTAAGAATAATATTGTATTCATTTTTATAGTTTCCCATAGTATGCTCTATTTCTCAATTAAACAGCAGAAGGGGTTCTCTACTAATCAGCCAGCACAAATTGTCTTGCCTGTTTCATCTTTTCAGGAAGACCAAGCATGAGCACTTAAAGATAGTCACCAATAAATCTTATAGGAATTCAGGAGAATATTATTTCACTCAATGGGTTGGAACAGTATGGAATCCACCACTTCAAAGGATAGCTGAAATTAATAGCATACGAGCATCCAGATCCAGGGACAGTTTCTTCTCAGCCGTTATCAGGCAACTGAATCATCCTACCACAACTAGAGAGCAGTCCTGAACTGCACAAAATGCTGGAGTAACTCTGCAGGTCAGGCAATCCCTGGACATGGATAGGAAATGTTTTTGGTCGGGACCCTTCTTTAGACTGATTGCAAAGGTGAGGACAAAGAAAAAGGATGACAAGTTGCTCAATGAAGGGAGCAGAAGAAGTAAATTAGCAAAGGAGTTTCAGTCAAAAAAAATTACATTAAATAGATAGGAGAGGTGAATTAGGATTAGATATTCAGATGAAGTGAAAGTGACAGGGAGACAACACCTCCTCCATGATAACTCTCAACACCAGAGCTCTGCAACGATGCATTCTCAATCCCCTACTATACTCCCTTAACACTCACGATTGTGTGGCAAAATGCAACTATGACTGCAAGTTTGCAGATGACACCACTGTGCTGGGCTGGATCACAAACGACAGTGAGATGGAGTACAGAAAGGAGATGGAGAACTTAGTAAAATAGTATCAAGAGAATGACTTCTCCATCAATGTAAGCAAACCAAATGCACTAGTTATTGACTTCAGGAAATATGGTGGTGCACATACCCGAATCCGCATCAATGCTGACGAAGTCTAAATGGTTGAGAGCTTCAAGTTCCTTGGAGTAAATATTACCAATGATCTGTCATGGACCAACCACATTGAAGCGACAGCCAAGAAGGCACACCAATGCCTCTACTTTCTCAGGAGACTGAGGAACCTCGGCACGTCTCTAACAACTTTTACAAACTTCTACAGATGCAGCATAGAAAGCATAACATTGGGTTGCATCACAGCTTGGTTTGGGAAAAGCTCTGCACTAGACAGCAACAAATTGCAGTGAGTTGTGGATGCAGCCCAGTCGCCACCATTGACTCCATCTACACCACACTGCCTCGGAATAGTAGCCAACGTAATCAAAGACCTTTCCCACCGGTCGGCAGAAAGTTGAACGCGAGCACCACCAGACTCAGGAGCAGCTTCTTCCCCTCTATTATCAGGCTTGTAAATGGTCCTTCCATAAGCTAGGTTACTGTCGATTCACCTCTACCCCATTGTGGACATTGGACTTTGTCTATGGAACTATATTCTGCACTCTGCATCTCCCCCTTTGCTCTACCTATTGTCCTTGAGTTGAATTGACTGTGTTATGTATAGTGTTATCTAATTTGAATGGATAGCATGCACAATAAAGCTTTTCACGGTACCTCGGTACACGTGATATTAATAAATCTAAACCTAATTTGGTGATACTAATTGCACGCTCCGTGATATTGTAGGCGAGACAGCAGCTGGAGGGTGTAACCAGCATGGAAAACTTTAGTGAGGAGAAAATGATCAACCACATTTCCATCAGGTTGTGATGTCAAGGCAAGTATCTGCAGCAAGCTCATGGATTGCAAGGCTTTCCTTCTCAAATAAATAAACATTCTAAAGAGAAATATGGATGGGGGAGTGGTAACTGATTGAACAGATGGGGCGAGTTAGACAAGAGGAGATTGTTGTGATTAGCTTCCAGGGGATTGAGAGCATCAGGATTTCAACTCAGCACATAATGCAAAACAAAGTAATGCATGCTCACTTCAGAATGGTGTATGACTTCCAGGCAAACTTGGAGGTAATGGTAATACCATCTACATGATAACCTTATGCTGCTGAGTCGTTTGAGGTCACAGGTTCGAAAGGTGCTGTGGAACCTTAGGCGAATTGCACTGCAATCTAATAGATGGTGCATACAACAGCACTGCTTCAGTGATGGCCAGAATGATGGCTCAAGATGATGGTTTAGGGAGTGAATCAATTGGCTGCATTTTCTCGGTGTTATGATTCTTAACTGTTGTAAGAACCTCATCTATTGAGGCAAACTGAGAATATTCAATCAATTGCTCTTGCGCCTTGTAGATGGTGAAAACACTTTAGGGAGGCAGAAAGTTAATTACAGTGGGTGCTGCACTCATAGTCAGATCTATTGAGATTAAGTTAAGCTTGTCAATGGAATCTCCCAGTTGTTAGTGGAGCCAAGAATAATGTGAAGTGATTCAACTCCCTCTATTTGTAGATTACTGCCTGATGTGTTATAGCTCCAATTGGACCTATAAACATTGCAGGTGATATATAAAAGCAGTTTCTTTTTCTTTGCATGGATTCTTCTTACCGCACATCACACCAGAGTGGATGCTGTCTATATCTGTGTGCACTGACTGACTGACAAAATATAATCATGATTGAACTTCTGACGCGATAATCAGGTCATGACGAAACTGCTGAGGAATCACTGGATGTGATATTAATGCAGAGCTTTAAACCGAGAATTGGATTATAGGGTTATTTAGTTCCATCAAGACCTAACTTTGAGTCCTGAGGAGCTCCTTTCGTGCTACCAGAAGCAAAACAAAAATTGGCCACAAACCAACTATGTTTATATTAGGCATATATAATCAGTGATCTGTTTGAATCCTGAAACTGAGTGACATCAGTTTTGCTCATGTTCTTTAGTGTCACATTCAGTCAACTGATGCCAATATCAGTTATCCTACCTCCTTTGTGTTTTGATGAAATATTTAACGAGGTCTGCAGGTGTAATCCTGGCAGAATGCAAAGTGAGCATCACCAAGCATGTTATTGGTGTGTTATTGCTCCTTGACAACACGTTGCGGAGCAAATGACAGAGTTGGACTCACCATGCTTTTTGCTGCCAGAGTATATCTGGGCTATTTTCCATTTTGTCGAATAGATGCCAGCGCGGTTGTGTTCTATGCTCTGCTATTTACAGTGGGATAACATGCATTTCTCCTTACCACTTAGCACCTCAAAGAATGGGCGCTGTCCAGATCTGTGTACACTGACTGGCCGACGAGGTGTGGAGGCAAGTCATTTGGTATTTTTAAAGTGGAGATTGACAGACTCTTGATTAGTAAATTTGTCAAAGGTAATGGGGAGGAGGCTGGAGAATGGGGTTGAGAGGGAAAGATAGATCAGCCATGATTGAATGGCCCAATTCTGCTCTTATGAACTTAAGAAGTAAATCATATTGTGCATCCAGTACACACAACATTTCTTGACGTTATATGGAGTGATTTGGCTGAAAACTAATTTCTCTGGTGATGTGGATCTCGATAGTCCAGGTTGATCTATGTACGATAGTGGCCATAGGTGGTTGGAGAAGGTCACAAACATTTCAAGTTTATGCTCGTGCTGTGCTCCACCATTGTTGGAAAAGTTATGAGGATTTCTCTTTCTACATATTGTTTAACTGTCCACTACCATCACTGGGTGTGATAAAACAACAGAACTTTAATCTGAGAATTGGATGAGAGGATTATTTAGTTCCATCTCTGCTGTCTAGATCTTGCTGTAGGCAGATGCTGATTAACTGATGAGATGGCAATGAAATGTTGTTCATTGTATCACCATGTTGGTTATACATGTTTTGCAAGCACGTAGATCTGTGATGTGATCAGTTTGGTTCTTCAATTTTACACAGAGCTTCTCCTGGTTATCACCGAGGCAGGGTCGATCTTGCTTGAAGTAGTGAAAGAATTAGAGATATGATGGGTTTTAATATTACAGATTTGTGGTGGAATACAAGTATACATGGGGGAGCAGGAATAAAGGATTACATTGACAACTTTAGAAAAAGGAGAGACAGCAGAACAGCCTGTTTCTGCACTGTTCATTCCACATTGCAGGAAACAAAGTGCTGGAGTAACTCAGCAGGTCAGGCAGCATCTCTGGTGAAGGTCGAGAACCTTCTTTCTACATTCTACACTGTCCTATGTATGCACAGGGCAGGTTTGGAGGGGTATGGGCCAAACGTGAGCAAATGGGACTAGCTTAGATTGGGCATCTTGGTCTGCATGGACGAGTTGGGATGAAGGGCTTGTTTCTATGCTATATGATGCTATGGCAGTGCAACATAACATAGCACAGCACTCATTGAGACAGGACTTTACCTCCACAACACATGCGGGTTGTCAGTCTTATCAATCCTTTCACAAAAAGATATTTCAAGTGGCTGATTTACTTCTGCACATTCTGTGACTCCACAGAAGTTGAATGTCACCCAAAATATATAAAACATAGTATTTGTTCCTAACATTATTGTATGGTACTTTGAATAAAGCATCCTGAGGTGAAGGGTTCAGTGAGTTGAGGGTTCTGTGAGTTAAGGGTTCTGTGAGTTAAGGGTTCAGTGAGTTGAGGGTTCTGTGAGTTAAGAGTACAGTATTTATTAGTAAAGGTACAGTTTAAAGGATAAAGATTTTTATAGTGTGAGGGAGTTGATTTAATTTGGGAGTAAGCTATGTCAGTGGAGATTGGCCCTGTGGTTTGCTCAGCCTGCAACATGTGGGAGATCAGGGATATGGTCGGTGTCCCTGGTGACTACGTTTGCAGGAAGTGTGTCCAGCTGCAGCTCCTGGCAGACCTCATTGAACGATTGGAGCTGCGGTTGGATCCATACTGGAGCATCCACGATGCTAAGAAAGTCATGAATAGCACGTACAGTGAGTTGGTCACACCGCAGGTAAAAGGTAAGAGGACGGAAAGGGAACGGGTGGCCAATAGCCAGCATAGCAGTAGGCAGGTAGTGCAGGAGCCCCCTGCGGTCATCTCCCTCCTAAACAGGTATACCATTTTGGATACTGTTGGGGGAGATGGCTCATCAGGGGAAGGCAGCAGCAGCCAAGTTCATGGCACCATGTGTGGCTCTGCGGCACAGGAGGGGAGAAAAAAGAGTGGAAGGGCAATAGTAATAGGGGATTCCATTGTAAGGGGAATAAATAGGCGTTTCTGCGGCCGCAAACGAGACTCCAGGATGGTATGTTGCCTCCCTGGTGCAAGGGTCAGGGATGTCACTGAACGGCTTCAGAACATTCTGGAGGGGGAGGGTGAACAGCCAGTTGTCGTGGTGCACATTGGCACCAACGATATAGGTAAGAAAAGGGATGAGGTCATACAAGGTGAATTTAGGGAGCTAGGAGATAAACTTAAAAGTAGGACCTCAAAGGTAATAATCTCTGGATTACAACCAGTGCCACGGGCTAGTCAGAGTGGAAATAGGAGGATATTGCAGATGAATACGTGGCTTGAAAAATGGTGCAAGGGGGAGGGATTCAAATTTCTAGGGCATTGGAACCAGTTCTGGGGGAGGTGGGACCAGTACAAACAGGACGGTCTGCACCTGGGCTGGAATGGAACCAATGTCCTTGGGGGAGTGTTTGCTAGTGCTGTCGGGGAGGATTTAAACTAATGCGGCAGGGGGATGGGTGCAAGAGCAGAGAGGCAGAGGGGTGTAAAATGAGGGTAGAAGCAATAGGTAGCAAGGTGAAAAGTAAAAGTGGCAGGCAGACAAATCCAGGGCAAAAATCAAAAAGGGCCTCTTTTCAACATAATTGTATAAGGGGTAAGAGTGTTGTAAAAACAAGCCTGAAGGCTTTGTATCTTAATGCAAGGAGCATTCGTAATAACGTGGATGAGTTGAATGTGCAGATAGTTATTAATGAATATGATATAGTTGGGATAACGGAGACATGGCTCCAGGGTGACCAAGGCTGGGAGCTGAACATCCAGGGATATTCAATATTCAGGAGGGATAGACAGAAAGGAAAAGGAGGCGGGGTAGCGTTGCCGGTTAGAGAGGAGATTAACGCAATAGAAAGGAAGGACATTAGCTTGGAGGATGTGGAATCGATATGGGTAGAGCTGCGAAACACTAAGGGGCAGAAAACGCTAGTGGGAGTTGTGTACAGGCCACCTAACAGTAGTAGTGGAGTTGGGGATGGCATCAAACAGGAAATTAGAAATGCGTGCAACAAAGGTAAAACAATTACATATAGATTGGGTGAATCAAATTGGCAGGGGTGCTGAGGAAGAGGATTTCTTGGAATGTATGCGTTATAGTTTTCTAAACCAACATGCAGAAGAACCAACGAGAGAGCAGGCTATTCTAGACTGGGTATTGAGTAATGAGGAAGGGTTAGTTAGCAGTCTTGTTGTGCGTGGCCCCTTGGGCAAGAGTGACCATAATATGGTTGAGTTCTTCATTAGGATGGAGAGTGACATTGTTAATTCAGAAACAAGGGTCCTGAACTTAAAGAAAGGTGACTTTGAGGGTATGAGACGTGAATTGACCAAGATAGACTGGCAAATGATTCTTAAAGGGTTGATGGTGGATATGCAATGGAAGGCATTTAAAAACTGCATGGATGAACTACAACAATTGTTCATCCCAGTTTGGCAAAAGAATAAATCGGGGAAGGTAGTGCATCCGAGGATAACAAGGGAAATCAGGGATAGTATTAAAATAAAAGATGAAGCGTACAAATTAGCCAGAAAAAGCAGCCTACCAGACGACTGGGAGAAATTCAGAGTCCAGCAGAGGAGGACAAAAGGCTTAATTAGGAAAGGGAAAATAGATTATGAAAGAAAACTGGCAGGGAACATTAAAACTGACTGCAAAAGTTTTTATAGATATGTGAAGAGGAAAAGATGAGTTAAAACAAATGTAGGTCCCTTGCAGTCAGAAACAGGCGAATTGATCATGGGGAACAAGGACATGGCAGACCAATTGAATAACTACTTTGGTTCTGTCTTCACTAAGGAAGACATAAATAATCTGCCGGAAATAGCAAGGGACCGGGGGTTAAATGAGATGGAGGAACTGAGTGAAATCCAGGTTAGCCGGGAAGTGTTGTTAAGTAAATTGAATGGATTAAAGGCCGATAAATCCCCAGGGCCAGATAAGTTGCATCCCAGAGTACTTAAGGAAGTAGCCGCAGAAACAGTGGATGCATTAGTGATAATTTTTCAAAACTCTTTAGATTCTGGAGTAGTTCCTGAGGACTGGAGGGTAGCTAATGTAACCCCATTTTTTAAAAAGGGAGGGAGAGAGAAAACAGGGAATTACAGACCAGTTAGTCTAACATCGGTGGTGGGGAAAATTCTGGAGTCAGTTATTAAAGATGGGATAGCAGCACATTTGGAAAGTGGTGAATTCATTGGAAAAAGTCAGCATGGATTTATGAAAGGTAAATCATGTCTGACGAATCTTATAGAATTTTTCGAGGATGTAACTAGTAGAGTGGATAAGGGAGAACCAGTGGATGTGTTATATCTGGACTTTCAGAAGGCTTTCGACAAGGTCCCACATAAGAGATTAGTATGCAAACTTAAAGCACACGGTATTGGGGGTTCAGTATTGATGTGGATAGAGAACTGGCTGGCAGACAGGAAGCAAAGAATAGGAGTAAACGGGTCCTTTTCAGAATGGCAGGCAGTGACTAGTGGGGTGCTGGGACCCCAGATATTTACAATATATATTAATGAACTGGATGAGGGAATTGAATGCAACATCTCCAAGTTTGCGGATGACACGAAGCTGGGGGGCAGTGTTAGCTGTGAGGAGGATGCTAGGAGGCTGCAAGGTGACTTGGATAGGTTGGGTGAGTGGGCAAATGCATGGCAGATGCAGTATAATATGGATAAATGTGAGGTTATCCACTTTGGTGGCAAAAACAGGAAAGTAGACTCTTATCTGAATGGTGGCCGATTAGGAAAAGGGGAGATGCAACGAGACCTGGGTGTCATGGTACACCAGTCATTGAAAGTAGGCATGCAGGTGCAGCAGGCGGTGAAGAAAGCAAATGGTGTGTTAGCATTCATAGCAAAAGGATTTGAGTATAAGAGCAGGGAGGTTCTACTGCAGTTGTACAGGGTCTTGGTGAGACCACACCTGGAGTATTGCGTAGAGTTTTTGTCTCCTAATCTGAGGAAATACATTCTTGCCATAGAGGGAGTACAGAGAAGGTTCACCAGACTGATTCCTGGGATGGCAGGACTTTCATATGAAGAAAGACTGGATAGACTCGGCTTGTACACGCTAGAATTTAGAAGATTGAGGGGGGATCTTATAGAAACTTACACAATTCTTAAGGGGTTGGACAGGCTAGATGCAGGAAGATTATTCCCGATGTTGGGGAAGTCCAGAACTAGGGGTCACAGTTTAAGGATAAGAGGGAAGTCTTTTAGGACCAAGATGAGAAAATCATTTTTCACACAGAGAGTGGTGAATCTGTGGAATTCTCTGCCACAGAAGGTAGTTGAGGCCAGTTCATTGGCTATATTTAAGAGGGAGTTAGATGTGGCCCTTGTGGCTAAAGGGATCAGGGGGTATGGAGAGAAGGCAGGGATGGGATACCGAGTTGGATGATCAGCCATGATCATATCGAATGGCAGTGCAGGCTCGAAGGGCCGAATGGCCTACTCCTGCACCTATTTTCTATGTTTCTATGAAATAGAAAAGCTGTCTGCAGGTATAAGAAGACATTAGCTTCTGGAGTAGAGAAAAATGGCAAAAGAACTGGGAAAAAGATTCGTTCTCAGCTGAGGAAATGAGTAAAAGTGTAAGTTGAGAAGAATTCAAACGCACTTTGTAATTTCTTTTTAAAAAGTAATTCAAAATTTTAAGAACTCCTTGATCCAAATTGCTAATAAAGTATACAACGAAAGATTGGGGTTATTTATTGGAATGAAACTGCTCTTGTAACTCTGATCTTTAAAAAATAGGTCACGCATGGTGTCCCTACTTTGTAACTGTGCCAGATTTTGAGGTAAATAATAAAGAATCTATTCATATGCTTTTCAGAATGAACCTGGTTTAATGATTCCAATCTATGACGGGAGATCAGTGTGTCCTTGAATGAAAATCAAATGTGTAATGTTAAAGCATATCTTAGGTCTCATGTTCAGCTCTTTTTGCTGAAGAATCTATTGTTTTATGTTACTGCTGCTATTTATAGGAGTTGCTACAAACCATTTAATGTAAAAAGAGGAAGAGAAGAAAGGAGAATCTGAAAGGAAGGAAATGAAGTCAGAAGAAATAAAAGTCGCAAAAAATGTTCACAACAATTTAAAAAAAAGACCTTATTTACATTTCAGTAGTTTTATTGGCATGTAAAACACTAATCCTGATCAGTATCATTCCAGATAATTTCTGAGACTATTAAAGAACAAGTTCCATTTTGACAAAACATAAATCAGTGTTAAAATGTTGCTAACATATGAAATAGTTCTTCAATCTGTTTATGAATTACTGACAAATTCATATTAGCATCTCATTCTTATAGACACTTTTTCACCATGCTTCTTTACTATAATAATGTCTGCTACATTAAAACAAGCAAATATCTGCAAAATATTTCAAATAACCTACACACAACAAGCTACAATTAAATACAATGGCAGAAATAATATATTGCTCAAAATGTAGAAAATTTTAATTCCAACATTGTTCAATATTTTATTACATCTTCTAGTTAAAGTGCCTTTGCAACATCCCTGTGCTTTATTTTTTAAAATTGATAAAGTCTTATATCAATCCCTTAAGAACTAAAAAAAACTGGAGAGGGTCATTGCACTCAGAATGCATAATATCAGAAATGTGTCTTCTTTTTAGCCTTTTTTTCCATTACAAAAGTTGTCTCATCTTCTCCTGGAAGGCACCTTACTTGAATATGGTTCCATGGGGATTAGGCATCTTCCACTTCTTCTCCAAGTGGTCACATTCAGATATAATCGTTGCCCACGACTATTATCAATTCTGATGTTGTTCTCATTTGAGTCAAGTTAGAGAATAGTTAGACCAATAGTCAGACAAATGCATTTCACTCAGAGGCCACTTGATAACTGAATATTTATCTCGTGGCTATTGGTATAATGTCTTATGCAAAGGGACATGAAGATTAAAATTACCACAAAATAGATTAAAATCAATAGTTTTTCTTCAATAAGAGAATAGCTAAAATGTTGCATATAATTTCAATACGATTTCAAATTGGAACATTTTATATTTTTACAATCAGCTTAGACATAAGTCACATCCACCATAAATTGTATCAGAGCTTGACTTTAATAAATTGACAGCTTCCAAACCAAATTAGATCATCCCACAATCAAATCATCCAACAACTCAGATCAAAATTGGAATCTATACCAATTTGTCCCTTCAGCTAAAGTGTCAATGGGGCTTTCATTATAATATGGAGACAAACTAAACAATAAACATACATGGTAAAGGACAATGTATGTCTAATTTTATGAACTAGAACGTCAAGAAATGTTAAATATCAGATTATATACTTTACATCTTTAGTTTTACATAGTTCAAACTGCAATCTCAAAATAAAAAGTGAGATGAATTTAAGTTGCAGTTGACTTTTGCTGTTATTGTTTAGGTTACCTACATTTAAACTATAACTGTTTATTAGCACACACATGGTAGAAATCCAAACAATTATTTTAATGTTCTCAATCAAATCATTAGACTTTAAAAAGTAATGGTAGCTGGATCTTCCAACTTCGTAGGAAACCAAATTCAGTTTTGAATCTGAACCATCAAAGCAGACAACTGACTTTTGGCTCCACAATGTCACTTTTTGGTAAAAATTTAAACATGCTACACTATTACACTAGGAGTATTTGCTAAATTGGCACGAATCAAAGACATGAAAATGTTAAGGTAGAATGCATTATAGTTTTTATACTCATCTCTCTTAGTGTTGAAAATAGCACAGCTGCCAGAATAAAAATATAATATG
Source organism: Malacoraja senta (assembly GCA_038087875.1). Taxonomy (NCBI): domain Eukaryota; kingdom Metazoa; phylum Chordata; class Chondrichthyes; order Rajiformes; family Rajidae; genus Malacoraja; species Malacoraja senta. Next base: position 32,268,013 of record CM075986.1, on the reverse strand, counting down.
TGATATGACAAGAAATGTTTAGGCTGGCTTAAGTTTTCATTGGTGCGAGAGTGACATAGAACCCGCTCAGAGTGTTGATATATCACTAAATCAACTGCATGTATATGGATGTCAGGGGCAAATAATACAGCTCCGCAATCCTCTAATGCATGGAGCACAATTCAGCATACCTATGTTTTGGTTGCATATTCCTGTACAAAAATGTGCCCGGCATATAACATTCACACTTGCAGTGCTGCCATCTTCAAAGTTTCATGTGAATCACAAGGAGTGCTGCAGGATGTAGCAAATATCATCCAGCTAATCAGAAAAAAATGGTGTCCAATTTCCTCACCTCGGCTCACAAATCATCATGTTGGGAGGAAAATTGAGGGTAACTGGAATTTGAGGCAGGAATTTGGAAAGCAAGAATTGTAATTATTGTAATCTTGGGTATATAGAGAATAGATCAATAGGAATTGGCTAAAAGTAATTTCTGTAGTTCAGTTCTATACTGTAGTCACATATGTCAAAATATATTCATCTAATTTTGGGCAGTTTAGATACATGCCAAAATCTGCGACATGGGATCAGTAATTGCCTCTAGTCCATTTCTTTCTCTGTCCAATCATTTTTGCCTGTGCCTTCATCTGCTGGAATCCTGCTCTATGTTACATGGAGGTCTGAGACGTGGAAAATCCATGCTTTTTACGAACAAACAAATTCAATGTGAGCTTGCATGTTGTTTTCAGAATGCACATTACCATTTAGTACAGCACCCATTTCCGCAAAAAAAATGCTTGAAAATATGAAGCAATGTGTTGTGCTTAAGCACCTGCTCTGTTGGTGGCGGCCATTGAAGAAACTCTGAAAGTTTGAGACGATCAGAGCGAAAAGTAAAGAATGTAGTACGAGCAAAAGAAACATCCTGTGTTCCATTATTGGGGAAAAGTTAAACTTTTCCTTTTACAGTTTTCTCCTTTTACAAGTAAATTTGTGGTATAATTTCTTGTTCTTAAGGGAATAGAAAAGAATAAAAAATATTGGGCCAAGCATAAAATCAATTGGCAGTGAATTATTTCCTGAATCAGATTACTGCCCAAGACAAATATCAATACTGTCGGGACTGAGTAACATGGATTTCCAGATGAACAATATAATGGCAATACAATGAATTTCACATGGACAGGTGTTGGATTCATTTGCTGAAAAATTGACAGGCATTTTAATCTAATTTTATTCTAGCTGCACCAAAGCTTTTTAACAACGCAGTATATATTTTCTGTCTGATTATCTAAAATTCTATAAATGACCCAACTCGATTTAGTTTAGTTAAATCCGTTACCATCAATGGTTTTGTATTACATTCTACAACAACAGCTAAAGACACCAATTATTTTTAATTCCTCAACTTTGTCCAACAGTTTAATTTTGTAAATTGTTTGAGATCTTTCAGTAATGTAAGGGATATCTTCACACTTCAAGTCAAATCAGTGTTACATATTATGTACTGATATCTTAGCGGCAGTACAGTACAAATCATGCTCTGTGATTAATTTAGCAGCAGTAATTTTACAGTGTGATGTTTTGTGTCATATTTCTGAATTAAACATTTTCATAAAGTTCTTGTCCTATCTACAGGTTAATTTCTTCTATACCATCAGAAATGTCTAATTGAATAATTAGTAAATTTAGGATGCCATTGGTTAGAAGGTTTATCAGGTAGCACGATGTTTTTTATTGCTATGCAATGGTTTTCTTCCAGATAGCTTTAACCCTGCAAGCAAATTGGTAGATTTTACTGGGACCCCATGCATTTATACATAGAAGCTAGTGGACGTGCAGCAGTGATGTCACCAAGCATGCAATGGATGACTGATGTTGCCCCAACCATATTCTGACAAATACAGATTTAGGAAATGGACTGGGCCACAATCCCAGCAGCAACACTTGACCAGAGGGTATATCCCTACCTGAGCTGCAGTTACACAGGCTTCGAGTAGTCCCAATGACTCCATCTTAAAGGCAGGTCATCATTCTTTGTGGGGGCCAAACTCTCAAGTACCCGTCCCCAAAAGTTCGATGTTCCTTTAGATGTCGGGTCAAAGGGTGCCTGTTTCCAGCATCCATCCACAACTTTGGGCAAGACTGCTTCAAAGTGGCCCTATTACTTGAAGCAACATTTCCCATTAGGCAGAGATACAAGAAAGACCAATAAATCACAATTCTAATGTACACACTGCACTGTATGCAATACACATTAGATAATCGCTTCCCCAGTGACCTCACATGAAACTGACCCAGGATGTCCAAAGCAATGTAATGCTAGTTTTAAAATACAAAAAAAAAAATCTCAACCTGTTTATTTTTCATGAATAGTAACATAAGCATAATGGTAATTTGGTGTCATTGCAAATCCCAAGCATTTTTGGTATTATGTGAAATTTTATTTTTAGTTGTATTGTTATATAATTTCCGGCATTTCCAATCCATTATCTGTTTAGATCAACACTTAATGAAATTAAACCAGATCATAATCAGTCTACTGCTCTGCTTAAACTAAGGCCAATGATAAAGTTATTGAACAGTATTCCATTGGTATACACATTGGTTGATATATCTCACCGATAATTCTAAGTATTAAGAAAACCGTCCTTTAATTGTGAATTTCAAACAGTTCATGGATTTTACTTGGAGACTCAAGAAACTTCAGATGCTGGAATCTTACTTCCTTTCCCAGAGTCGTATTTAGAGTCAAAGCACTACAAAATTTAAATAAGGAAAATAATTTATTGTATTCTGTTTTGTCCTGCAGAAGTTTAAAGATTACATTCGGAAACATTCCATTGAAACTTGTAATGGAAAGTTCATAAAATTTACTAAACACTGATGTGGGCTGGCTAAATGTTTGAAGCATTCTGATACGTGGCTGATGGCTGCATAAAGATTATAGCTTGGTTAGTACACTATCACAGGAGCATTAATACATTCCATGCAGAACTTTTAAATTACTGATGAAGCCGTCTTTAGAATTGAACTCACCCTGATATATCTACAATATAAATATTTCTACCACTGTGTGCTGGTACAATCTTTCTCCCTAAAATAGTAGATCATTTATAACTACTTTTCGCTGTGTGTCCAGGGAAAGATGCATTTGAAAAGTCACAATTAGTGTTTAATCACAGCTTTTACATTGTTGACCAAATAACTAGCATTGTTGATATAGGGAAATAAGTGTTAGATCCTGAACTAGTATAATAATTAAATATTTCAGAAAGCTTTAGAATCATGCAATTTTACTATTAATTTTACTCTACTGTTTCCCGAAAAAGCTTTTAAATTACTACTGGAAAATGATAACGCTTTCTGAATCACTTTTAGGGATGTTGGAGCAACATTATCTCCCTGCGCAATCCTCAAGGAAAAGCAATATATCTTCTCCAGACTCCCAGGGAACGACTTGGGCTTGAATTGCAGATGGTTCTGTCATTTTGAACTCGGAGATCAACCTATCCAATGGATAGTTCTTCCTTGGGAAGATGACATCAGTTGGCGTCAAATCTACAGAAGGGCAGAAGTCATTGGTGCCGTCTCCAACGTAGAAGATTTTATCAAATTCAACTTCCTCTTCAGCACGTTGTACGAGGTGATCATGCAGGATCTGTCTCTTGCACATGTTAATGGGACACTGCTCACACACATGGGAATGGTAAGGACTGATTGTGAAGGTATTTTTGTTATCAAAGCACGAAGGATTTGTGTATATTTTCTGGAAAGCGGTGGATAGGTCATTTGCTTGAAGAATGCTATTGATAAAGAAGGTGTTGGCATCCGAGATAATAACGCATTCAAATAAATCTGGGGACTTCCTAAGGAACTGAAATAGGGTTAACATCTCTTTCGTAAGTGGGGTTTCTGCTAGAACCTTTCTCATGGTTTCTTCTTTGACCCCTGTCTCTCCTAGATACTGGAATACCTTGCCCATATATTCACTCCAACATTCTTCATCCTGAGGCCGCAGTAATTCTTCTGGAAGACTTTGGTCTGGGTTACATTTGAGGATGACATAGTCACTGTTGTGTTGAATGATGGTTTCATCAAAATCAAATACAATCAGAAACTTATTCATTATTATCAAGCAGAGCTACCAGGGCACAAGTAAAATGCTTCTGGAAAACAAAACAAAACAAAAAATATGTATATGTTAAGAGAAAATTGAAATGTTATTATCACAAGCTGTCCCAGTGGTGCTGGGTTAAAGTCTCCACTTTTTAGTCCGTAAATTACAACTTTGAGGCTTTGTAATGAAAGAAACCAAGAACTTGGCATCGTTCACCTATGTAGGATGTCCCAATGTTATTTTGCAGAGAATCATTTACTTTTGGTGCAGTCTATTTTTTTTTATATACATAAGCAAACTTTAAAGACAGTTTGTACAGTGTCCAGGCAATCTGTTTTAATGTTGTTGGCGGATGGATAAATATTGTCCTGAACACCAGGGAAACATCCATGGTCTTCAAATTGTGCCAAGGGCTCTTTTGTGTCCACCTGATCAAGGCGACAAGACCGTACTCCAATGCCTCATCCAAAAGGCTGGTGATTCCAGAGATTTCAAACATATATCTGATGGCTTTTGACAATTTTCAACTGGAACGGCAATTGGGCCTCTCTCCAGACATGCCAACAACCAGTCGAATTATAACTGTTCATAGCAAAGAGATGAGCAGAAGGTATTAGAAAACACGAAAAAACATTTTGTGACTTATATCCTATCATATTCTTAAATCCATCTCAGGTTAAAAACAGCTTTACCACAAAATCGATTTTCATTGGATTTTTGCTTCAGCTTCAGAGCATTGTTAAAATGTATTATCTGCAAATCAATCTATTAGTGGAACCAACTCAATAGAAAGTGAGCTTTCACTTCTTTCACTAGCCCTGAGGCTGATAATCCAGGTTTTACTTAAACTAAGCTTAACATCCTGCTTTTATGAGAATAATTCGTTGTAACCTTTTGTTTTAGCCTTTTCCCATCAATCCTCTTTGTTGCATCTCTAAATAATACTAAATAATACCAGAATAAGTTGCAAAATGCTCCTTGTCACATAGTTTTCAGAGCTCCCTGCTCAGTTCCAACAGAATTGAGTATCCAATTGGAAGAAATCTAACAGTTGAAATTCATCCTTGTTTGCAAGTAACTTGGAATTCAAGTTCAGAAGTAGTTTTCCACTACTATCTTGTATGTTTAACAGACTTGAATTTAGTATGTATAAGTGCAAGTGTAACTATATGAACTAAGTGTACAACATGGCAGGGCCTTCACACAGTGGTATACCAGACATAATACTTCAGTCAAAAATGGCTGCTTTCAATTAAGGTTGTTCTACTATTAGCTCTTGCAGCAAGATACACCACATTGGCATTATGATTGGAAATGTTGCTGCTTGTGAGAATTGGAGCGTATGTGGTGGGGATGGCAGAAATGGCCTTGGAGGAAACATTGTGGAGCTTGGGAGTACAAGAGGGCTTTGCCATTCACACTGTATATGTGTTGAGTACAAGTACTCTTCAAGGTCTCACAGAACAGAGCAACACATCAACATTAATACTAGAGCAGGACAATGGTTTGAAGACATTGGTGATCTATTGGCAAGCTTTTGAATTATAATGGAGGACAGAGTGCAGAGTTTAAAGGGACATTCCAATCCATCAACAACTTCTGAGAGAATTCGAGCAAAGCATTTTAAAATATTGGATCTGATGTTTGAGGTAGTGTTCTGGATTGTTACTTGCAGGGCGAAGAAGAGTGAGAATGCAAGTCATGTTTGTTCAGGATGTGATTCAAAGGTGATGGGAGAATGGGTTTGGCAGGAATCCAGAGTTCATCTGAATGCTTAGTGCTCGAGTCACTTGGGTGGGATAGATGGGAGATATTGTCATGGGTGCCAAGGGAGACAGACATCTGGCCTCCAAATTCATGTATGAGACGGCCCGGGATTACAGTCTTAAGAACAGAGAGAACATTCCATTGGGTTTCAAATCCTTCAATAAATCATCAGATATTAGGAAATAATCCCCATTTGCTTCAAAAACAGGGAGGTTTGGATGTGGAACTGATACACTGTACTGTATGCATGATACAGTCAGTGGATGAAGAGTCAGTAAAAGGAACACTCAATAATATTGATTGTATTTCCGAAGAGAACGATAACGATGAACACATGCAAGATCGTTGAGGGAGTGACTATAAATATGCAATTCTTACAATGATGGAACTAGGGGAAGTGTATGGAACTCACCAATCACCTTCATGGTTGAGATGGGCTGCAAGGGTGTCTGACAGGGACAATTTGTCCATTTGTCTTGCTTAGCTATGGGCTATGCCCATGCGTCCATGATCATGGGAGTGAAATGAACCTAGTTGCTCAGACTGTGTTATTGAAAGGATCATGATCCTGGATAGTGAGGAGATCCCAGAGTCACTTGCACTCTAGGCCCACGACACCAGTCCAGTGGTTTTGGGAGGTGCTCAGGAGCCTCCAGCTTCTTGAATCTTGTGGATCATAATTTCAGGGAATGGTGAAGGCTGCAAATAAACTATATGAGGAAGGAAAGTTTGAGAACTTGGGAACTTTGAGAACTCTCAAGGAATGGGAAGTGTGTTTTAGTAACGGAAGGAGTTTCAGTTTCAAAGTTTAGTTTGTTTACACGTGTACCGAGGTATAGTGAAAAGGCTTTCGTTGCGTGCTAACCAGTCAGTGGAAAGACTATACATGATTACAATCGGGCCATTTACAGCATATAGATACTTGATAAGGGAATAACGTTTAGTGCAAGGTAAAGCCATATATAGTCAACAACTCAAAGTCTATGGAAGAGGGAAAGTTTCACTGTGACAAACACAAGCAAATTAAAATGAGTCATCAGATGAAGCTGGAAGGTTTCACCGAGCCAGGAAGTTGAGTTTTTTGGGAAACACTAGAACAGTCACCAGCTGAACAGGTGCTGGATACCTGAGGAGGTGATGTTTTGGGAGAAGCAGAGTAGAAAAACAAATTGCTCAAGACGGAGTTTCAAGCCACATTTTAAAGATTGTAAAGTTTGTGGTCGCAAGTTGGCTGAGAATCTTACGTTTATCGAATTTGAGAATGAAACTAATGCAACATCGGCACTGAAATGGAGCCAATGTAAACAAGTGCAGGGATGATCCACAGTTGACCACATTGTGGGCTGGTTATTCAAAGTTAGTAAGAAGGAACTGCAGATTCTGGTTTAAACCGAAGATAGACACAAAAAGCTGGAGTAACTCAGCAGGACAGGCAGCATCTCTGGAGAGAAGCAATGGGTGACGTTTCGGGTCGAGTCGCGACCCAAAACGTCACCCATTCCTTCTCTCCAGAGATGCTGCCTGTCTCGCAGAGTGACTCCAGCTATTTGTGTCAATCTTCTATTCAAAATTAGTGATACAAACATGATGTAACATTGATAGAAAAAGAATAGCAGAGCAAATATGTAAGAGGAGCACTGTGTGTTTACTGGAGTCACTGACACTGCAAAATGACTAATGTACAGCTTCTGAAGATGAGATCAGGGAGATTGAGTTAATTTATAACTGATCGAATTAACTGAGTATCCATCTCCACAAATAATCAGTTCCCTGCATGAGTATACAAGTGTACATAGTTATTTGGTTGTACGATGTTTAGTCCCTTTTTAGAGGGGCGAGAATGCATTGTACACGAGCATCAGTGTATCTTTAAGTTCTAAGTGTACCATATGGATCAGCCTGATATCTTGCTGCACTAGACTCTGCTGTTTTCTCCAATAAAGGATGTTCTGAAGTTAGTTCTGTCTAGTCTGTGATAACACAGAAATACCAACCAAACCCATTTTCATAACAGCAGCAAAGGATGAATTTCTGTTTAAGAAGGAACTGCAGATGCTGGAAAATCGAAGGTAGACAAAAATGCTGGAGAAACTCAGCGGGTGGAGCGAAGGAAATAGGCAACGTTTCTGTTGTCTAGTTACTGAAAATTATTTTCCAAGCTCTTTTACTTTGCTAGTTAGACTAACCTGAGAGGGACTAGACTGACCAACTATCTGAGAAATAATTAAATCTTGGGATAGTTTCAACTGGGTTGCACCAATTTGGTCAAACCAAGTAAATAATTGAGGGATTTTAAGTGCAGGTTTTGTGCAAAGGCAGACTCTTTCCCCTTTATTATTTGCTAATTCTGAAGAGCATTGGGCCCAATTTTGCTGGAAGCAGGTTTTGTACTTGTTAGCCTCCCACAGATGCCTGCAGACATTCCTCTTTTGTGGCATTACGGCACCTTATGTCCTGATTCCCCTGATGCTGTGACTATTCCACAAGGCGGAAACATGGGTACCTGCCCCTGCCCACACACTGTCATGACGACCTTCTGAGGGTTCATGCTACAAGATACTTCTCCCCACTTTCTAAACATCCCTGATGATCAACATTAGCAACATTCAATTTCTTTTAAAGCTAATTAAAAAAATGAAACATTATAAAATAGCAAATGCATTTAAAACCACATTCAACTTATTTTGATTAATTATTAAACTATTTTATTTAAAATCATGTAAAATACATAATGAAGCACTTACCTTCACTTACCTTTTTATTGAGGGTCAGCAATCTCATTGAAATGAGCAGTATTGGGTAAAGCTGAGAAGCCAGATGCAAACTGCATCCATTCTCTCAGCTCAGGTCAATCAAGAACTGCCCCTGGATTCAGTGGATAATCCAGGGGTGGAGCAAGGCCTAGGTACCGTTTGAGTCTGATCTCCCCCTCACCCCATCATTACTTTTGCAATGTCGTGCCCAGGGCGGAAATCTGGGACAAGCTGATATGTGCACTGCAGCGAACCTACACTTCTGCAAGGAACTACTGAATAATCATCAGCATGACCTGAACCATTGTTCTGGAGAAGGTGGTGTTCCAAACAAAGCCAACTGTGCCCCTGCCCTCTGATCAAAGTAATATGTATTACCTATTTTAACCAATTTTATTTTAGTTTAGAGATACGGCGTGTAAACAGGCCCTTCGGCCCACCGAGTCCGCACCGACCAGCGATCCCCGCACACTAATACAAGCCTACACACACTAGGGACAATTTGCACTCACACCAAGTATACAAACACAAGCCAATTAACCTACAAACCTGTACGTCTTTGGAGTGTGGGAGGAAACTGATCTCGGAGAAAACCCACGCGGTCACGGGGAGAACGTACAAACTCCGTACAGACAGCACCCGTAGTCAGGATGGAACCCGGGTCTCTGGCGCTGCAAGCGCTGTAAAGCAGCAATTCTACCAGCGCCACCGAGCCCTAGGCTCTTTAGGTGGCTTTTCAAATTAAACTAGTTTTTTAATTGTCTGGATAATAGTGAACAACTTTGGCATGTTTATAACCATCAAAAATACGGTTTATTATTATCCGGATATACCGAGGTACAGTCAAAAGCTTTGTTTTATCAAAATAGATCAGATATACTATACAATATACAATCAAGTCAAACTCAAGTACAATAGATAGAGCAAAGGAGAAGATACGAATTGTGGACGCAGCCCAGACCATCACACAAACCAACCTCCCTTCCATTGACTCCATTTATACCTCACGCTGCCTCGGCAAGGCCAGCAGTATAATCAAGGACGAGTCACACCCTTGCCACTCCCTCTTCACCCCTCTCCCATCAGCTAAAGGTACAGAAGTGTGAAAAAGCACACCTCCAGATTCAGGGACAGTTTCTTCCCAGCTGTGATCAGGCAACTGAACCATCTTACCACATCCAAAGAGCAGTCTGAACTACTATTTACCTCATTGGGGACCCTTGGACTATCTATGATAGGACTTTGCTGGCTTTACCTTCCATTGAATGTTATTCCCTTATCGTATCTGTACAATGTGAATGGCTCGATTGTAATCATGTAATATCTTTCCACTGGCTGGTTTGCACGCAACAAAAGCTCTTCAATGTAGCTTGGAACACGTGATAATAAACTGAACTGAACCGAAGAGTGAAGAATATAGTTTGCAGTATTGTAACGCATTGTAGTGTTCGTATCGGTTCCATAGACAAAAGTTCAATATTCACAATGGGATAGAGGTGAATCGGATAAAAGCTTAGCTCATGGAAGGACTGTTCAAAGCATGATAACAGGGGAAGAAGCTGTTCCTGAGTCTGGTGGTGTGCAATTTCATGTTTTGGACCTTCTGGATGGGAGCAGGGAGAAATAGGAATGACTGGGATGGGACAAGTCTTTGATTATGTTGGCTGCTTTCAGAGGCATTGTGAAGTGTAGAATGTGGTCAATGGTGTGAGGTCTGGTCTGTGTGATGGATTGGACTACATCTCCATCACTGATAAGGTGCACCAATGAATAATTAATGTTCTCAACTTAATTTTTATGATTTTTGGTTATATTAAATTAATTACTAACAGCTGGCAGACAGGACATCCATTAAAAATTATTCTATTTTGTGAAAAGTATAATTTCACTAATAAAGCTGTGCAAGTTATTACTCATAAATGCTTCTGAGGTTCTTTTAAGTGCAACTTAAAATCTGTGCAGGTGAAAATGCTGCCTGACAATGCAAACAAATTTGAACCAAAACAGGAATGATAAGTTTAGTTAGTAAAAATGGCACCACTTTCTGCAAGTCCAGTTTTCTTTTATATCTAAAGAAAAACTACTTCCCAATGATTTTAAACAAAGCTGTGAGTGAAAGTCAGTTCTGAATGCCGTGCCTTTCAACTTGAAACTGCCCGGATATTAACCACCTGGCATTAACTTCTTCCTATCAACTTATAATGTTGACATGAGAAACAGCAGCCGCTCAAATCCTGAACAAAAGCAAAACTACAGCGGGAAGTAGGCAGGCCAGGCAGCATCTGTGGAGGGAATAGACAGTCGATGTTTCGGGTTGGGACAGAGACTGAAGAAGGGGTCTGACCCAAAACATCATCTGACTATTCCCTCCACAGAAGCTGCCTGACCTGCTGAGTTCTTCCAGCAGTTCATTTGTTAACTTAAAATGCTGTGTTGATCTTACACAATTGGTGCAGCTTTGCCTCTTATCACAGTTTTCTTTCGTTATTTGTACATTTAAGTTTAATCCACAATGTGCGGGAAGAGGCTAAGAAATGTATTTTGTACATGTTAAACAGTAAAGGGCCTGTCCCACTTAGACGATTTGTTCGGTGACTGCCAGCGACTGTCATAGTTGTAGCAGGTCACCGAAAAACCGGCGACTGGACCCCCCTATGACAATGTCTACGACAATGTCTACAACAACCTACCACCTACTAGTCGACGCCAAGCTACGGCAAGCTAACGACAACCGGCGACCCATTAGGACGTCCACAACTACAACAACCTATGTCCACCCATGACAAGCTGCGACAAGCAACGACCCTATCGGCGACAACTGAAGACAACTTAAGACAATTCAGTCGCCAGTACCTTTCGCCGGTTGACGTAGGCAGTCGCCAATGGAATTCACCGAAGTCTGCACCGGCGACAATCTACGTCACATGGCGACAACCTACGTCATTCTGGCGACAACCTACGACAGCACCTACGTCAGGAGAAGTCAAGTTACGCTCATTGGCGTCAAGCCCACTGTCGCCAAAATGTTTTGAACATTTCAAAATCCAACGGCGACCAGAAAAACGCTACGACTCTTTGGGCGACTGAGGAGACTACTCACGACCATACAGGCGACACCCCGGCGACAATGTGGCGACAGCCTAGTCGCCTGTAGTCGACTAAAAAAAAATTGCCTAAGTAGGACAGGCCCTTAAAACATAGGCTTAAAAAGTCCAATTCTGTTCATCCCTTACTTTTCATTCTTGGTTCGCATTAAGATCCTTGTCCATGTTTCTTGCTCTCTTCTGCATGGTTTTCATATTTTTGGCCAAAGAAAGTGAATCACGTATGCCTTTTGCGACTCATGTACCTGGAGCAAGGAACTTTCCTTCACTTTCTTTGGCGTAAGCGATTTATTGTGGAATGATTATCAATGCTCCTGTGATTTTTCAAAATGTGCAACGTCAAAGTGCGGTTTTATTGTCTCTTATTTCAATAGAAAAAAGTTTGATATGTGCGCACTGCATTTTTACAATAATATTGTCAGCAATAGCCTCTAATTTTACATTCCCTTATTTAGTTTAATTTACAGAGACTACTAAAGTTGTTCAGAATGTTAAAAGCTATCTTGGACCATTAAAATTTGTGGTCTGCAAAATTTGTCTCTCTAACTCCCAGCGTTTACATGCTGAGAGTACAGAATTTTCTCCAATATGACAAATGGTGCAGGCACGTAAATTTGAACCACGTTGGGTTGGCCAGTGTTGATAAACATGTTACTTTGTGCAATATTCTTGCCAGACATATGTAGACATGAACACAATGACATCAATCGATGAGCAAATGCCAACACTATTGTAATGGATTAGACACTGGCCAGTTACTTTGTGAATGATTTTTACTGCATGTTGCTGCTATTGTCCAAGAGTTTAGTGCTGTCTAGAGTTCTTTAACACTGTCCGTTTGTAGACAGTGATGTGATGTGTATGCAGAAATTCATGTATGCAGAATGAAATTCTTTACATCTGGAGAATCTGGTTCATTGGCAGGCCAATGAACACCTTCAATCCATTGGGACAGATCGGGATTGTAATAAGCTGTTGGATGGGCATCATAATGTCCCTTCTCAGTTGTCTTATGAAGGTCTGCCTCAGAGTAATTGATTTATAAGGATGTGAAAGCTTTGGAGAGGGTGCAGAAGAGGTTTACCAGAACTCTGACTAGATTGTAGGATATTATCTATAAGGAGTTGGACCAACTTGGATTGTTTTCTCTGGAACATCAGAGGTCGAGGGGAGACCTGACAGATGTTTACAACATCATGAGAGGCATAGATAGGGGAGACAGTCAGAACCTTTTTCTCAGGGTGGAAATGTCAAGGACTAGAGGCCATAGCTTGAAGGTGAGAGGGGCAAAATTTGGAGATGTGTGGGACAGTTTTTTTTTTACATAGAAAGTGGTGGGTGCCTGGAAGGCATTTAAGATGCCAGGGGAGGTATTTAGGAGGCTTTTAGATAAGCACATGGATATGTAAGATTAGAGGGATACATGGATCCCTGGCAGTCAAAGGAGTATAGTTTAACTGGACATCATGTTCAACGCAAATATTATGGGCTGAAGCGCCAGTTCCTGCACTGTGCTGTACTGTTCTATTTCTATAATAGGCCTTCTGGCTATGTACACAGAAATGATATTCACAGACATTATGTTTAAGAAAGAACCGCAGATGTTGGAAAAATCGAAGGTAGACAAAAATGCTGGAGAAACTCAGCGGGTGATGCAGCATCTATGGAGCGAAGTAATAGGTGACGTTTCGGGTTGAGACTGATGTGGGGGTGGGGGGGGGACGGGAAGAAGAAAGGAAGATGCAGAGACAGTAGGCTGTGGGAGAGCTGGGAAGGGGAGGGGAAGGAGGGAGAAAGCAAGGACTACCTGAAATTGGAGAAGTCAATGTTCACAGACATCATATTCAGACGTGTTTTATATGCTGCTAGTTGCCATTGCCCAATCTCACCTCAACCACAAGAAGGACCCAATAAAGCAAATCTTGGACTTATTGGTTTGTTTCAAGGATCATTTTATTCCTGGAAAATTCCTTACACTGCATAAAATAATTTCACGGACTTTGAATTTATGTTGCGCTATTGCACAATCCAGTTGCCTCACAAGGATGATGCACAGAAGATATTCCCCTTAGAGATAAGGAAGAGGGTGTACAGAGGTGAATAAGCTGTTACAGCAAGGACAAGGAAGATAAACTCCCTTAAGGTTATATCTAACCAGAGACAATGGGGAGCAATTTTCTTACCTGAACCTCAATGAAGAATATGAAGAGTTCTCTCTTCAGCACAGACGTCCTAACTGAAATCTGCTACTTGCTCCAGCCACAACCCTAGTAGTCTCTAGGACAGTTTGCTTCCAGAGTATGATATCCTGCAAGTCATTTTCTCCTCTGACATCCACACCCATAGTAACAGTTTGAGCTGCGTAGCAGCAGTGGATATCTGAGCTGCTCCTATTGCAATGGAAACTGAGACTTCATCTGTTTAATGTAGTCTGTGCACTGATACTGTGACGTATAACCTCCATAGTGGAAGGAGTAGACGACAGGCCAGTGCATATCCTTGTGCAGATTATGTCCAAAGGCAGACTGTTTCACCTATTTTTGCTAATTGTGAAGAACATTGGGCCCGATTCTGCTGGAACCAGGTTTTGCTACATGTTATCCTCCCACAGGAGCCTGCAGTCACTTCCCTTTTGTAGGCTTACAGCTCCTTATGTCCTGATTCCACTGCTGCTGTGCCTGTTCCACAAGGCAGAATGATGTACCCAAGCCCATGCCCACACACTGTCCTGAATACCTCTGAGCGTTATCTTAGACTAAACTAAGTTGCATTGAGGGGAGGGGGTGAGGGATGGAGAAGTGGAGCTGGAGGGTTTAAACCATTTACAGTCTATAGATTAAAAATTATGTGGTGGATGGGGGGGGACACTGGGGTGTCATCTCCTGTGATTCCACCCAAATGCCCATCGACTCTGGCCACAATTCCCATTGCACTGACTACAGTTTCTTCTTCTCAGAGTGAGTGTGATGCAGCCTCAACTATTCCCTGGCCATTAGCTGCTGTGTCCATCAACTTGTTCTGCAAAGAGGAAGGTTGTGTCCTGGTGCACAGCTGTCCATGGTACAGGCCATGTGTGTACATGGCTGGAAGCGGTGCAAACCTTGGGTGGAGAGAATGTCAGGTGTGAGTCCTAACTGAGAGTTTTGGTAGGAAAGTGAAGTAGGTACCTTAAGCAGCGTCTGAAACAAGTGATGCTGTTGATGGGAATGAATTTCGTGAGGCATTCCCTGACCTTGACCGGATGTGTAAGGTTAATGAACTTTTATTGTGAGATCAACAGATTGAAGAACATCAGAAAATAGGAGCAAGAATTGGCTTAGAGTCAAGTGTGTTTTATTGTCATATGTACAGAAATGGAACAGTGAAATTCTTACTTGCAAGCAGCACAACAGGTTTGTAAACACAATACTCAATAGATAATATAATTAATAAACATAAAAAAGTTCAATAAAGTAAAAACCCAATATAGTGCAGAAAAGAAAAACAAAGCCTGAAGTCCCTATTGCAACCAAGGCAGTTCAAAGGTGGTGCGTAGGGTTCAATGGCCTGATTGTCGCTGAGAATTAGCCTGGGAATATGGGTCTGGACATCGAACAAAGTGAGAGGCCATCAATATATAATGATCACAAAAATAAAATTCAGAACAATCCTCTTTACCCAGAGAGGGTGGGTGAACATTGAACCCAAAACCATAAAGAATCTGAAGTAGGATCCCGACCCAAATGTTGCCTATTCATTGCATCCACTGACACTGCTTATCTGAGTTACTGCAGCAATTTTGTGTTTTGCTTAGGATTCCAGCATCTGCAGTTCCTTGTTTAGTTTAGTGCCGGTTAGTTTGGTGATTTAGAGTGGAAACAGACTATCACCCATAAACTAGTTCTACCCTAAATCCTGTACCCAGGCTATTTTTATGGAAGTGGAGAAAAGGGATAACAACAGTTCAATTCATTTGGAGAAATTTGACAAATTTAGACTCTAATCTCAGTTTATTTAATTTGGCCAACATGGCAAGACTTTATTACATTTGATACGGTGCAATTAATCTTTCAAATTAATGTGTTAAGCAACGTTTATCTTTTCTTAGGAATTTCAAGCATACTTAGTTCTAATTGGCAGAAAGACGGATGATCTGAAAGATCAGAGATGTCTTAAGAAGACTGTGGGCACCTTTGGCATATAATCACTTCCCGAGTCTGTTTCACAAGACGTATGAGTCACTGGAAAGTGCGCAATGTTATAATTTGTTGACTTCCATAAAGCTCTTTAATCATGATCGCTGGAAGAGATAGCTTCTGCAAATTGTGCACTTCTTTCTATCAGTCTGAACCCAACATTGTGGGAGTAGTGAAAGGGGCAAGGCTTGTTTCACTACAACCTATCCAATGATTTCTTAGTTATATCAGAAATGGTGCAATATCAATATCAGTTCTTTTATTAGAAAACCATATATTTCAAGATAAATTGAATCATAATTGAATAAGGATTACACCTTTGGAGTCTTTTACAAATCTCTTTGTGCTGACATTGTCAATTACATTTTTTTTAGTTAAATTGATTGAGATGGATATTAGCAGAGTTATTTATGCTTGCATAACTGCGCACATTTCATGAAGTAGTGAATAGAAGCCAAGTTAAATTAGACCACTGTAAATTTAGGGAAGAAAAAGTCAATTTTTAAAAAGAGAGAGGAAGTCAATAAAGTTTTAAATATGTAGAAATACAACAGAAAAAATAGATCATTCAGCCCAACTATGGCAATATTTATGTTTAAGAAAGAACTGCAGATGCTAGAACAATCGAAGATAGACAAAAAATGCTGGAGAAACTCAGCGGGTGAGGCAGCATCTATGGGGAGAAGGAATTGTCGACGTTTCGGGTCGAGACCCTTCTTCAGACTGATCTGCCTATGGCAATATATTTTTTTTGTCTACCTATAGCAATATTTATGCTCTGCATGAGTCGTTACCCATTCTAGTTCACATAAACTTGTATAAAACCCATTCACGTCCATTTTTCCTCAAGTACCTACATTATTTCCTTTATATATATATAAACAAACTCCATTATTGCAATGATTCAGCGATGTTTGTTCAAGGGACAGTTCAATTCACTATACAATTATAACTTGCACATGTATAGTGTCATTAATGCTAGTGTGGAGCTTCACAGGAATGTTATCACACAGCATTGACATCAAAATAGTAAAAACAATATGCAGACACAAGAAACTGCAGATGCTGGTTTACAAAAATAACACAAAGTGCTGGAGTAACTCACCAGGTCAGGCAGCATCTCAGGATAAGCGGCATTTCAGAAAGGGACCATTTGCAGACTGAAGAAGAGTACCAACCCGAAAAACATCACCTATCCCTGTTCTCTATTGATACTGCCTGACCCACTTAGTCACTCCAACACTTTTTTTCTGCAAAAACAAAATGCAGGCAGGTAACAAAACAAAAATCCAAAGAGATAGTTTTCAGAGAAATTTTCGGAAATGAAATGAGAGGAGGTTTAGCGAGAAAATTCCAGAACAGTTAAAGATGAGAAGACAGAAATTCAGGATTCATGTGACAAGAATCAATTGAAAAAGCACAGAAATATTGGAGTGGTATCTTACTGAGAGGGAACACAGATAGTGATTGAAAGAAGGCCATGAAGGGATATTTGTGTGTATATTTTACACACAAGTTGCTGTAGACAGAGTACGTCTATAAGGCACCATTTTCTATAATGTGGAAGCTATATAGATGGGACCCCTCTGTACATCTTGTGTCTCAGAGCTGAAATAATCTTTTGTGCTTTTATTCCTATATTACTTGGAATGAAAATGTAACTGATGATGCAGATGAAACAGCGCTAGCCTTGGAGCATTTCTTTCAGAGGACGTACGTATATAGTTTAATTCATCCGTAGTAAATTGATCAAACATAAATATAAAGGCTTGTGTATCCTTATACAATGGAATAGTTGAGAATTAGCAATGACAGGGGAAGACTGTAAAGGGTGAAAAGGCAAGCAGAGTTTTACATGGTATGTGAAATAATTAAAGGAGTAGAAAGAAGAGATTACAACAATGGACTGTATATTTAGAGAGTATGCACAATCTTATTAGTTTGACAATATGTGAGCTATTTCTGGAAACAGAATATATTTTCTTCCTTTCTCAAAATCACAAGAGTATGCAGGCATAATCAGCAATTTTAGTTTTAAGTCTTTGTATCAAAAGGCTACAATTCCAGTGAAAATCTTTGGAATTTTGAGTAGACAAATTATATGTAACTGGGAATGTTAAAGTTTTGATGATCAAACAAATTATATTTTATGCTTTCCCGGGATTTAATAGCATTTTTAAAGAGAAATTCAAGTGAACGTTAACTTGCGGTGAGAAATTATTCATAGAAATTTATGTACATTATTGGTTTGTGGGCTAAAGACTACTTCATAAAGGGAAAGTGACACAAAACACAGAATTATGCTTCCTTCAATTTTCAGATGTTCATATCATTCATGATCAGGAGTGTCTCCGAGCATGCAAGAACACATTTGCATGCCAACAATTTTTAAATATTTGCATTGTACCACTAGACCTCAGTTATGGTCTCCTAATTTGAGGAAGGAGATTCTTGCTATTGAGGGAATACAGCGTAGGTTCACCAGGTTAATTCCCAGGATGGTGGGACTAACATATGATGAAAGAATGGATCGACTGGGCTTATATTCACTGGAATTTAGAAAGATTAGAGGGAATCTTATAGAAACATATAAAATTCTTAAGGGATTGGACAGGCTAGATGCAGGAAAAATGTTCCCGATGTTGGGGGAGCCCAGAACCAGGGGTTACAGTTTAAGAATAAGGGGTAGGCCATTTAGGACTGAGATGAGGAAAAACGTTTTCACCCAGATAGTTGTGAATCTGTGGAATTCTCTGCTACAGAAGGTAGTGGAGGCCAATTCACTGGATGTTTTCAAGAGAGAGTTAGATATAGCTCTTAGGGCTAACAGAATCAAGGGATATGGGGAGAAAGCAAGAATGGGGTCCTGATTTTGGATGATCAGCCATGCCATGGTGCTGGCTCGATGGCCTACTCTTGGCACCTATTTTCTATGTTTCTATTTCTCGCGTTTCAAAAAGATAAGATAGTGAGCGCCAACAATTAAAAGCATTCACATAGGAGATAGCATGAGATTTCAATCCATTTTATTTCTCTATTTAACTCTTTCCATTTCACCAACTAAGATCATGGGATTAGCAATTCTTGCCACAAACATGTTTTTCTCAAAGTAAGATAGAATTTATTCTGCACAGAGTTCTCTTCAACAAAAAGAATGTAACTAAATAGTTCATAGTAAATGTGTAAGAAGGGACTGCAGATGCTGGTTCACACCAAAGACCGACACCAAATGCTGGAGTAACTCAGCGGGTCAGGCAACATCTCTGGATAAAAGGAATAGATGACGTTTCAGGAAGAAGGATCTTGACACGAAATGTCACCTATTCCTTTTTCTCCAGAAATGCTGCCTGACCCAGTTAATAGTAAATGTCAGGAATACAGCAGCCTAATAACAGTAACATTACACTCGAGTTATAGTCACCTTGACATCTTCATTAACTATATCATTAGTTTTTAATAATCTTTCGTTGCATCCACCTTGTTTAAATCTGTCTGGCTTGGTGAAGAAACTTGTCAATAATCATAACCTTCGCTATTCTCCATTTTCCAGAAAATGTCAGGCCAGCCTTGGAGATCTAAACTGACGCAGCTCTCACTTGTAAAGTGATGGTTCTGTTCCCTAGTATTACAGCTGAAATTACAGCATGTCAAAATCGATACTGTTTGTGCAGTGTAAATAACTGCAAGCAACTAAATTAGAAAGAACAGGCATTCAACAACCTTGCAGTTTCCAACCCACTGGAGAACTACCACAAGAATAACTTATTCCATGTTGTTTCACTGAAGTGAAACACACGAGTCCATGTTCTACTACTGAAAATAGTAGAGATGAGAAGAGGTCCACATGTGCATCACCTGGTTTACCTGAAGAGGTCACTTCTCAATAGACACCCAGCTTCATTCTGCTTTAGTTGTTAACTTTATGAAATGGAAAGTTATCAGGCATACTATCTTCCCTTCAGATCACCTGGCCTCAAATAGAGCAGCCAAAATAGTGGAAAAAGCTTTTGGAAAGGAAATGTCACAAGATATTCAAAGCTGAGCATAAAATATTTCTTGGCCATTTTTTCTTCAGTACAGGACAACTCCGCACAGTGCCACAGGATATAAACCTGCAGAACGACTGGTGAAGAGAATGCTGTGAAAATGCTTGAACAGAAACAACAATATCACAATGTTATTCAAATGACTAGAATGCTGTTCCAAGCAAGATGAGCAGTCTGAAGAAGAGTCTCAATCGTCACCTATCCATGTTTTCCAGAGATGCTGCCTGACCTGCTGAGTTACTCCAGCACTTTGTGTCCTTTTGTGCATTAACCAGCATCTGCAGTGCTTTTCTACAAGATGAGTGTATTCGAACTCTTAGCCCCACACACTGAAAAGAGCACAGGAGAGGAACAACAGAAGAGATTTGCTTAAACTAGAGACTGATTAAAACTGACAGCAAAATCCAAGGATCACATCGATCAAATATTCTCTGCTAGACACTGAACCGCTAGTTTATGACATGGTGTCTGAGATGGATCCAGTGAACATGTCAGGAAATGATCTCAATACGTTAACAGATGGGGGACCCATTTTATGAATATGCCTTTGTGTCTCAAGCATTGTAAAGACATAACATTTTACACAAACATAATGGGACACTGAAATAATAACCACTCAGGAGAAATTTTGTGGGTAAAGAATGAAGTACATGGTAAATGAACTGACAGCGAGGGAGAGCATGATAAAATCTAGAAAAAAATATTTAGGAAGACAGAGAGGCATAAAATCAAGTTATCAAAGAACATAGAAGATAGTGGCATATTTTACAGATTCAAATTCATTTTTTTGTCACATACACCAATATGCAATCAAATTCCTTGATCACATGAAGCTCAAAGAGTAAACAGCACGCATGGTGATGATAAATACAACTGATGATACAATTAATTACAAATAAATCTGAACTAGTGCTGAAAAATTACTAACGTGCAAAAATGGAATAACCAAATGAAGCCGAGTTAAGAGTAAGAGAGTATGTGGCAACAACTCTTGGAAGCAGGTGTGAAAGAGGTGACTGATTCAGGAGTCTGATATCAGTGGAGTCCGGATGTTTGAGCTTTCAAGCGCCTTATCTACTCTCAGAAGATGGAAGAGTGAAAAGGGAATGGTCAGGTGGCAGACATCATTGAAGGTGCTTCCAACCTTTCTGATGCTACGCACCATGAAGATGGACTTGATGGAAGAAAGTGACGAAGCAGTGATAGATCAGGGTGTGCTCACCACTCTCTGCAGGCTCCGGTGGCCAAGAGCAGAGCAGAGCAGTTGCCATCCCGGACTGCAATACATACCGTCAGAATACTTTCTCTCTAGTGCACCTGTGGAAGTTTGAGAGAATCCTCGTGGACATGTTGGATCTTCCAACAAAAAAATACATACACTGATGCTCTTTCTTAATCACGGTGTCAGCACGAAGGTTGTTGATGATATGGATGCCAAGGAACTTGAAGCTGTCGACCATCTCTACAGCAGCTCCATTGGTGAGGACAGGGTTGTGTTCATCCTCCTACTTCCTTTTGCCAACAATCAAGTCTTTCACCTTGCTGACGTTACGGGCAGGATTGTTCCGACACCATATTTCAAACTTCCCAATCTGTGCTCTGTCTGATCATTGTTGGTCAAGAAACATCGCATCTCTGTTGTCAGAAAATTGGAAATGATGGCACAGCCTGGATAAAATCTAAGGCCACAATACTATAAGTAACTCAAATATATAGCACGGCTTAATCAGGTCAGAATAAGAATAAACCAAGTGCCAAGATTTAGGAAGACAGAAGAGAAAAGTAGATAAATTCCAATAAACTTTCAATTAAATGTTATCAAAACTTGGTCAGGCCACACTTTAATCACACGGCACCAACCTAATTCTCTGTGGAGGGAGTGGGAAGGACACAAAAAAAGGACTTCAAGGTTGATACTAGAAAAATAGGCTTCATCCACAAAATTAATGGGTAGGATGGGTTCCCTGTCTGAAGTACAGTATGGCCACAGCGTTACTGTTTCCGTTTCCAGGGAAGATCAAAACTCTGAGCTGTCAATATAAGCTACATTAAATGAAATCCAACCAAGAATTGGTCAGAGGGTGGAGCGAATGTGTCAGTGAGTAAAGGCACCCACCCGATCATTAATTCTGTAAATATAAACCTGTAGTTTGTGGCACAGAGTGAATAGTGTTGTTTATTATTGTCACGTATACCGAGATAGTGAAAGCTTTCTTGTTGCGTGCTATCCGGACAGTGAAAAGATTATACATGATTACAATCAGTGTACAGATACAGGATAAAGGGAATAATGTTTAGTGCAAGACAAAGTCCATTAGAGTCTGATTAAAGATAATCCGAGGGTCTCCAATGAGATAAATGGTAGGTCAGGACCGCTATCTAGTTGGTGAAAGGATAGTTCAGTTGCCTGATAAAAGCTGGGAAGAAACTGTCCTGAGAAGAACTAGAGGCTTATCCCGATTACAACAAGGAAAGACAGGAGGAGAAGATGAAATAGAAACTCTGTCGTGGACATGGTAATAATGATAATGGATGGGATTTATATAGCGCCTTTCTAATACTCAAGGTGCTTTACATCGCATTATTCATTCACTCCTCAGTCACACTCGGTGGTGGTGAGCTACTTCTCTAGCCACAGCTGCCCTGGGGCAGACTGACGGAAGCGTGGCTGCTAATCTGCGCCTACGGCCCCTCCGACCACCACCAATCACTCACACACATTCACACACATTCACACGCAGGCAAAGGTGGGTGAAGTGTCTTGCCCAAGGACACAACGACAGTATGCACTCCAAGCGGGATTCGAACCGGCTACCTTCCGGTTGCCAGCCGAACACTTAGCCCATTGCGCCATCTGTAGGCTGAATGGCCTTTCCTGTGCTTGGATGGCACAGAGGTGCAGTTAGTAGAACAGTTGCCTCACAGCTCCAGCCATCAGGGTTCAAACCTGACCGCTGGTGCTGTCCGTGCGGAGTTTGCACGGTCTCCCTCTGACCATGTGGGATCTCCAGCTTCCACATCCCATAGATGTACTGTGGGTAGGTTCATTGACTACATTGAGGTGTAGGTGACGTATTGAATCTGGGAGTTAGGAGATTGGTGGAAATGTGGGGAGAATAAAAATAAGATACATGTAAATGGATGTTTGTTGGTCAGCGCAAGCTCAATGGCCCGTTTCTGTGTCGACTCTATTTTCATTTCGTTTTCGATTATAAATAAAATGACATGATGATTAGCAAACAAAACTTCTGGATTTATAACAGCTCTTCAAATTTAATTTTGATTGAATTGAATTGAAAGATACAGTAAGGAACCAGGCCCTTCAGCCCATCGAGTCCATACTGATGTGTAGGAAAGAACTGCAGATGCTGGTTTAAATCAACTGCAGATGCTGGTTTAGATGAAGGTAGACGCAAAATGCTGGAGTAACAGCAGGACTGGCAGCATCTCTGAAGAAGGGTCTCGACCCGAAACATCACCCATTCCTTCTCTCCATAGATGTTGCCTGTCCCGCTGAGTTACTCCTGCATTTTGCGTCTACCTTCGAGTCCATACTGATCATTGGTCAACCATTCGCACTTGTTCTATCTTATCCCACTTTCTCATTCACTCTCTTACACACTAGGGGTGATTTACAGAGGCAAATCAACCTACACATTTTGTTTTGCGCTGAAGAAAACTAGCATGATTCAATACATCACCTACACCTCTCTAACTGACCAGATGCTTTCCTTTAAAACATAGAAGAACAAGTTCTTTGGCCCACAATGTCTATTCTGAACATGATGACAAGACCAACTCTTATCTGCCTGCACATGGTCCATATCCCTCCATTCCATGCATATCCATGTGCCTATCCATGTCTCTTAAATGCCTCTATCGTACCTGCCTCAACTACCATCACCGGGAGCGCGTTCGAGGCACTCACTAACCTCTGTGTAAAAAAACTTGCCCCATGCATTTCCTTTAAGATTCATGCTTTGATTCTGTGCTAACAGGGATTGTAATGGCATGGATGCCCATGTTCACCTTTGGGACTTCCACTAAAGCAATGATCACTGTGCCAACTAAAAGGTACACTGTACATAATGCACTGGGACATCAGAACAGCTGACAGTTGTTGCTGGTGGAACATGGCAGCAGTATGTTTGAGAAAAACACTCTCTAGAACTTAAATGGTGAATGCGTACTTCTGGAAGGTTGACAATGTTTCCAGAGCGTACTATTCTTGAATTGGGAACGCCCAACTTTGAACTTAGATATAAAGTACACAGAAAGACTATTCTCGAAGGACAGAAATCGTCAGCCAGAGTAATTGAACCTGTTTAATTGATGGTGACTTCAATATAATAGCTAATGTAATCAGAAAGCTGATAGTGCCTGCTGTTTATGCTGCTTTTTACGGGGCATCATTCATTTTGGGAAGGGTTTATATTTATTCTTGTGTAATGCATTATTATTAGGTTTGCACTCTGAACGGATACAAAGTCCATTCCTATTTGTCACATGTCACCACATTGGCAGAATCAGGTGCAATGTAATGTGTACCTTCACAGTACAGTACGTGTATATTCTTTATCAGGACATCTAGATTTTAACTTCTAGGCAAGTACTATGTATGTTGGAGTGAGGAAGTTGGGAAAGATGGAGATGGAAGCAGTACCATTATAAGCTTAGGAAATTCGGAAAATTGGATGTTCTGATTATTTTGCTGTATTTATGTTAATGAGGTGGGGTCCCTCCTACAAACAGTCCAAATGACAACTTAAACGTTATTCGGAGATCTACTTCACAAGAACTAAGAGTGGAAAGGCAGAGAGGTGATCAAAGAGTGAGAGAAATTGCTGTTGGATCCCGATCAGAAGGGTAGAGGTTTAGTTGTGGCAGGGGATGGGTCCGATTATGGTTAGTTGGGTGCTTATTCTGATCAGGAATGCAAACTGATCACAGGATGATGTTGGAGAGCATTGTTCTCTGGGGAATTAGTTGGGTCTGCAGTAAACACTCCATGTCTTCCTGAACTGTAACCAATGCTGGGAAGACACAACTTTTATCAGGCAACGGTCCACTCACCAGCTGGAGACCAGTCCTGACCTCCGATCTATTTCATTGGAGGCCTTCAAACTATCTATAATTGGACTTTATCAGACTTTAACTTGCACTAAACATTATTATACCCATTATCCTGTATTTGTACACTGTTGACGGCGTGATTGTAATCATGTACAGTCTTTTCGCTGATAGGATAGCACGCAACAAAAAGCTTTTCACTGTATCTCAATAATACACTAAACTAAACTCTCAGCATGTTCACTCTGTATCTTTCCCTTTACTTAAGTTTGAAATGATTGTATTTATCTATAGTAATACCTGATCTGACCGGATAGCATGCAAAACGAAAATAGACACCGTACCTTGGTACACAGGACAATAATAAACCTAAACCTAACTGTTTAATGAATTTGCCTCTTTTCCTGCATTTATTAAATGGAACATAGGCAGGTTTGATTTCTGTTCCAGACTTTCTTTTCATTTAAAACCTCAATGCTATTACGCACAATCGTTTTTTGAAATCAAAGTACGTTTCAATTCATCCATCCAAATGTGAATGAAGTTATCTTTAGTGACTCAAGTGTGACATTTAAGGCAATGTAAGGGGAGTAGACAAAAATCAGTCCATCAGGGGGTGATGTCAAAGACTATAATGGTGCTCAGTTTGATGTTCCTTTTGAGTCCACTGATTAGCACTTAGTAACAATAGGAGTACAATATGATTCCAGGCTAAGGAAGTGAAACCTATCTACGATTACTCCATATTGTAATCATCCTGCACTCCTAAGTGTGTTCATATGAGGAGAGATTAAAAACAGCCTTACCAAAGTATTCCCAAAGTCAAATAGATTGAAGGGCCGTGAAGAACTCTGCGGGAAGGCTACTGACAATGGGACCAGATGAAGAGCATGAGTAATGGTCCCGGGAAACAAGGGAAGCAAAGTCAATATTAGCAACAACAGCCATCAATCCTCAAGTGTATAGGTAGGAACTGCAGATGCTGGTTTAAACCGAAGACAGACACAAAATGCTGGAGTAACTCAGGTCAGGGAGCATCTCCGGAGAAAAGGAATAGGTGACGTTTCAGGTCGAGACTCTTCTTCATACTGAACTTTCCCCATACTGAACTTTCTGTCCTGGGCCTCCTCCACTGTCAGAGTGAGGCCAAATGCAAATTGGAGGAACAGCATCTCATATTTCGCTTTGGTAGCTTGCACCCCAGCGGTATAAATATTGACTTCTCTAACTTCAAGTTACCCTTGCATCCCCTCTCTCCATCCCTCTCATCCTAGTCGTTGCACTAGTTTTACTGTCATCCTGTTGAGATCCTCTGTTTACTCATTGTCACCTTCCCCACACCCAACAATGGCCTATTGTGTGGCCTACATTTCCTTGATTATCGGTGCTTTTTGCATATCATCCATTGATTTCTCCTAAGTACCATCTATCTCTCTTGTTCCCCTCTCCCCTGAGTCTGAAGAAGGGTCTCGACCTGAAACGTCACCTATTCCTTTTCTCCAGAGATGCTGCCTGACCAGCTGAGTTCCTCCAGCTTTTTGTGTCTATCTTCAATCCTCAAGCTGCTGCTTGATGAGAACATGAACTGACTATTTTGTTGGTTTCATGTTTAAGAAGGAACTGCAGATGCTGGAAAATCGAAGGTAGACAAAATTGCTGGAGAAACTCAGCGGGTGAGGCAACATCTATGGAGCGAAGGAAATAGGCGACGTTTCGGGTTGAGACCCTTCTGTTGGTTTAATGAATATATTCATTATCCAAAGATAAATGAATGAAGAAAGGAATTCATTCTTCCTGTTGTGATCCTTAAAAGGAACAAACTGGGTTAACCTTTATATAATGAAGAGAAATAGGTGAAAGTAAACTCGCTTGAAAGATCTTTAGTAATGAATGAGTATAACGGAAAACA
Source organism: Malacoraja senta (assembly GCA_038087875.1). Lineage (NCBI taxonomy): Eukaryota > Metazoa > Chordata > Chondrichthyes > Rajiformes > Rajidae > Malacoraja > Malacoraja senta. The sequence goes on along the minus strand of CM075986.1, from coordinate 32,241,087 downwards.
GCAAAAGATCCACATGGAGAAATAAGAGACTGCAGGTGCTGGAATCTTGCACAAAACACAAAGTACTAGACAAACTCAACAGGACAGGCAGCATCTGTGGAGGGACTGGGCAGATGATGCCTCGGGTCCGGACCCTTTTCAGATCACATTCACAATTTTAAAAATTGCTAGTAGAGCCGCTGCCACAGCTCCAGAGTCCCAGATTCGATCCTAACTTCGGGTGCTGTCAGTGTGGAGTTTATACATGCTTCCTGTGACCCTGGGTTTCCGCTGATTGCTACGGTTTCCTTACACATTCCCACACACGTGGATTTTTAGGTTAATTGGCGTCTCTAAATGTCTCCTTGTATGTAGAAAGTGGATGGGAAAGTGGGATAGCAGAGGATTAGTGTGAATGGGTGATATATGGTCAGCATGAACTTGGGGGGGCCGAAGGGTGTGTTTCCACGCTTTATCTCTCAACTAAACTAAATCTGAAATAAACTAATTCGAGATTTTTTTAGAAAAGCTAATCAAGAACTGATGTTATTTACCAAAAATTATACTTTAGCAGGATATTTGGACATCTTAAACCCACAAATCTCTGATACTTAACGAGCAAGAACACAGAGGTTAATGTAACATCCTTATAAGTTTGCGGTTTAAAAAGTTTTATTAAATTGTGCTACTGCCTAGTTAAAAGCAAAGATACCAGTGGAGCGTATCTTTGGTTAAAAGGATCAGCTAGAGTTAAATCTATGTTGTATTTTCAGAAATCCAGCCAGCTGTAGATTGTAGTTTGTAAACAATAAACACAGTTTTCTTATCAGAACAGCGGTACTCACAAAACACCAAAAAACCTTTGTTGGAGAATCAAAAGACACATGACTTGGTCAAGTGTGACATAATCAGCTGAGCAGAGCTTGAAAATGCAACATGACCACGTTTCTAAATCCTTTTTGTAAAGGAAAAATATCTGTCACGAGTTTTAACAAGGCTTTGATCTGCCATACATCAAATGACTTTCCTTTCCACATCTCAGTAACACCATTTTATTCTTTATCATTGGACATATTGTGATAATTAGATAATCAGCATCAGATTAAAATAAAGGTTAATGTCACAACTCGTGAATGAAGAAAGTGACTATTTATATTCCTTTATCTTCAGACTTTATCTTTACATTTCCCCATCAATTTTAATGTCTATTTTACAAAAGCAGCTCTATTGTAAATGTCTTACGGGTACCATTGACTTTTAGACTACCACTTTTGTATCAATCCTTATCTACAATGAAATGTATGTAGTTTAGTTTAATTTATTGTCACATGATACAGTGAAAAGATTTTGTTGGTGAATTTTTTGACTTACTTTTGATTTAAGTTACCTACTTAGAGATACAGCGTGGAAACAGGCCCTTCAGCCCATCGAGTCTACGCCAACCATTGATCACCCATCACACTAGTCCAGTGTTATCCAACTTTTACAACCGCTCTCTACACCTTTCAGGCACATTACAGAGGCCAGTTAACCTACAAACCCGCACGTCTTCGTGAAGTGGGAGGAAACTTAAACACCCTGAGAAAACCCATGCAGTGACAGGGAGGAAGTGCAAACTCCACACAGACAGCACAGGATGAACCGGATCTCTGGCGCTGTGAGGCAGCCGCTCTACCAGCTGCGCCACTGTGCCGTCCGTGAGTTGTGTCAGTACAAATTGCTTTGACAGAGCTCAGAGGGTGATTCTCTAATGATTCGTTGTAGGTTCTTTCCAGATACAATACATATCACAGTCTCAAAATCTTTGGGGTCCGTGTACTGTGTAAAAGAATTGTAATGTGCTGCAAAATGTTTTGTTGGTTCAGTGGCTAAATCTGGAAACATACTTCTGTTTTACAATGCATTTCTTTAAAAATTATTCTGCAACAAAAATACTGCTATGTTATAGCGACGTACATTTTCCATATACAAAATATTTTGGTCAAAAGTTATAAAAAGGGAAGATAATCAGAGATAGCCTGAAAACGTGACCAATATGAAGAGGTTACCATTCATCACATTTTCTGATGGAGCCTAGAGGATAATAAAACATTTCAATAGGATGTTTTTATTTGAAATTTGATGGCTTCCCGCCAAAGCCTTTTGCCAAAAAGCTTTATCTTTGAACAAACTCAGAATGAATGATTGAAACGTTCCTTTTCTCTACAATTCTTACAGAATCAAAAAATAATAATTTCAAATATAGTTCAGCAAAATCTGCTGGGGTAAAATTTTATGTCGTTGTGGTGTTGTGATGTTTACAACATAGAGAAATAATGCTTCTTTGAGGAGTTAGTAGTGAATCACAAGCTTTTCATAACCATTCTGCTTTTAAAATGGTTGTGATAGGGGGCTCAATTATTTAAGGGCATCAGGAATAAGAATATACAGTACATGCTGGACATTCTCCGTGTGAAAGGATAGAGAGCAATTGTAAATGTCAGCCAGGTGTCAAAAGCACCAGATGTTAGTGCTGACCATTCTAATTTTTGTCACTTCTCGCATCCAAGACTACTTTTATTTCCTCCGTCAAGGAAGACGGATTAGAGGAACTATATTCCATGGAAGAGCAGTTGTTTTTAAATGTGGAAACCCACTATAAGAAGAAGGGACCCGACCTGAAGCATCATCTATCCATGTTCTTCCATCGATGCTGCCTGACTCGTTGAGTTACTCCGGCACTTTGTGCCTTTTTTGTAAACCAGCCTGGTTTCTACATTTCACCATTGTTTAGTTTATCGAGGTCGAAGTAACTGGAAATGAAGTACCTGAATATAATGTAATCACAACCACTCTCTCCAGTGTTATGATAGTACCTGCCTCATCTACCTTCTCCAGCAGCTTGTTATATAAACACCCACCACCTTTTGTGTAAAACTGTTGCCTCGAGTCAGGTTCCTATTAAATAGATAGGTACTTATCATGGATTAATGTATTATAACCAGTGTGTGTTGCATTATATTTGAGGGTGGGGAGTGGGAATGGAGAACTTGTACAATGGTGAGTGTTTGTAAACTCCATCTACAGAACACCACAAGCTTCACATCATAAGCGAGTACTTCATTCCGCTCAAGGTAGGTATGTTACAAAACTTACCTTCAGTCGCGCTGTAATTCTGCCACTGGCCGTGTGCGCGATTTTGGCGCCTTTAAGGGGGGGGCGGGGTTAAAACGCGGTTTCTCCTCGCTTGTCCTGGAAATATTTTGTTGGAGTACAAAACTTCGCTGACAAAATCGTTCCTACCGCTGTTTTGTGATTTTTTTTTTTAAATTAAATCGTCAATGTCAGCGCTACAGTCATTTTAAAAGCAGCTCCTGAAGCGTCAACGCCAATAACGGGGACGGATTTCACACAATGGACAGGTAAACGAAAGTGCTTTCTTTAAATGTATAAAAGTGCTTCTTAAGAAGCCTTTAATTCACATTTTGTCATGCGACACGGTGATTTTATTCCCCGAATTAACGGCAGTATTTTTCATGCCAATACGGGGTTAAATTCACCGCAAATCAACGTTCCAAAAGATCGCGTTCCAGCAAATCCTCACTCGCAAGATGAATTAAATCCCCATTAATTTACAGGTATTAAACATTCAATTCCTTCCATTTGGCCTGTAAATTCATGAAAATTAGATTTAAAAATTATGTTATATTGTGAATTATTGTGTGAATGTTATTTGGACACTTAGGCTATTTAAAAATGTTAATCTATTCTTAAGAAATTGATAGATGTTTAGATCTAGTAATTGAATTTTGTAATTAGCTACAATTAGGTAACTAACTAATTATATGCTTTACTTTCATGTCTTCGAAGTAAGATTGTTTCATATTTGTTTCAGAATGCTTCAATCTATAATACCTGAAAATTTCTTTCAGTTACCATAATTTTTAAGAAAGTTATGGGCTTTTAACTGTCCTCGATCACAGCTTTTGTGTTAAGTCAATGGAAAAGCAATAGGGAACTAGATGCTAATTTCTGAGTATGATAATGGCCATAACTTTTTTAATACTGAAGATATGAAAGTGAATTAAGTGTCAAATTAAACTTCTTTTTATGCTTTATCTGATGGGATAAATTGCAGACTTTATTTTTTAAATCTCAAAATTTTGTAACATTGCTACTCAAGGTGCCTACAATTTAACATAATAACAACCTTATGTTCTGTAACCACACCAGTTATTTATGTATAAAGACGCAGAGCTGGACCAAGTCAGCGGCTCAGGCAGCATCTCTAGAGGACATTAATAGGTGATGTTTCTAGTCGGGACTCTTCCAGCGATACATATCCTCCAGAGATGCTACCTGACCCACTGAGTCACGCCAGCACTTTGTGCCCTGTTTTGTAAACCAGCATCTACAGTCCCTTGTGTCCACTTATTTATATATTATGCACAAGTTCAAACAGGTGATCTTACAAAACAGGACGCGAGGGATAATTACATGTCATCTGGAATCTTTCATCTGATTTTTGATGAACTACAGTATATTGGGTTAAGGATTAGGCTGTACAAAGGATCATTAAGTCTGGACTGCAGCAGACTTTTATTAGAAGCAGCCCCCTATCGGGGAGGCTTTAACTGTCTGTGCATTTCACGCCTCCTGCCTCTGCTCTGCTGGGACATGGCTGGTGCATTTGCCTGGTCAGCCCTGCTTGGCCTCTTGCTCCTGTTGTTCATGGGTCTCCAGCTCATACCCTTCTAGCTCCATGCATATGGTGCTATTGCTCTGCCACTGGCAGCTACCTTTAGATTGCTTAGTTGGGCAGCAAGCAGCATGCAATGCCCAGTGTTCTGCCCCTGCTACGCATGTGGTGCAGTGTGTCGCTGGCTGCTGCAAACACCAGAGGCTCAGTATCAAGAGGGCCATGGCATTTGTCTCATTGCCTTAGGTGTTTGCATGACTCTTGGTAACTGCAGAATGGCGTCACAACCCACGAAAGCAGAGGCTCCCATGACTCAATCGACTGGGCACGACCCAGTGCTGACCAAAGAGCAGCACAGTGGTGCACCTGGTAGAGCTGCTGCCTCACAGCGCCAGAGATCCAGGTTTGATCCTGACTTCGGGTGCTGTCTGCGTGGAGTTTGCATGTTCACCCTATGACCACATGAGTTTCCTTTGGCTGCTCCAGGTTCCTCCCATGTCCCAAAGACCCGCGGATTTGTAAATTAATTGGCCCTAGTGTGTAGGGAATGGACGCAAAAGCAGGACAACATAGAACTAGTGTGAATGGGTGATCGATGGTCGGCGTAGACTCAGTGGCCTGAAGGGCCTGTTTCCATGCTATATCTATCAATCAATCCAACAACCATGTCTGGCAGCTTGATCTGGACACACATACGCATCAAGCTCAGTTTTTTTCAAGAATGGGATCGGTTTTATTGAGGAGCTGCAGCCGTTTATAATCTTAAATACAATTAAAATGTGAAGATACTGTGTTTGAAAGTGGTGTTTGCAAACATTTCTGTAGTGTGTTTCTGTTGAATATTCAGTTCAATAGGTTAATAATTAGTTTCCTTGTACAGAGGTCTTTTAAAAAAAGTTTTCCCCAGAATTGGGTAGCACAGTGGCGCTGCGGTAGAGTTGCTGCCTTACAGTGCTAGAGACCCGGGTTCGATCATGACTACGAGTGCTGTCTGTGTGGAGTTTGTACATTCTCCCCGTGACCACGTGGGTTTTCCCCGGGTGCTCCGGTTTCCTCCCACACTCCAAAGACGTGCAGGTTTATAGGTTAATTGTCTTCTGTAAATCGTCCCTGGTGTGTAGGATAGAACTAGTGTACGGGGAGATTGTTAGTTGGCATGGACTCGGTGGGTCGAAGGGCCTGTTTCCACGGTGTATCACCAAACTAAATTGAACTAAACTCAAATCTCCTGGTCAGCAATTAAAGGGCTACACACATTGCTGACTTTGAAGAGGCTTCCTGGCAATAATAGATTGTGTCCTCTGCTTTCTCCTTCCCAACACGAGTTTGTGTCATGTTCAATTCTATGGGTATCTGATGCATCCAGCAACAGTGGTACAACCAAGCAGGCTGACTGAAAGATTCCATCACACAGTAAGCCATGAGTAAGAAGCTTTAAACATTTATAACTGTCTAAGTACAACAAGATAAAGATTAGGTGTGGACAAGGATTAAGATAGAAAATGAAATGCAAGTACGCTTGAATAATTTATTTACCAAATTAAAATCTATGGAATTGCGGTATTATTCTGGGGGATGTGGTTATAATATAATGATATTAATTAAAACTAGCATTAAAAAAAACAATATACAAAAACTTACTTTACCAAGTTCAGAAAGATTGCTCAGCAAAAATAGTAGAAGCAAAGAACTGCAGATGCTAGTTAATACACCAAAGGACATAAAGTGCTGGAGTAACTCAGCAGGTCAGGCTGAGAATATGGATAGGTGACGTTTCGGTTCAAAACTCTTTTTCAGATTGATTGTGGGGTTGGGGGTGAGGGGGGGGGGGGAAGGGGGCAGGACAGGTCGAGGCCCTTCTTCAGATTGATTGTAGGGGAGAAGATGAAAGCTGGAAAAGGGGAGAGGCGGGACAAGTAATAGGTCGACACAGACGAGGGGAATTATTTGACAGGTTGGTTCATTCAGCATTAAAAACAGTTCATTCAATGAGGTGCTACATTTTTAATGGTTGGAAGAGCAAAGAAAGTCCATATAAAGTTGGTTCACATTAAATGAGTGATTCTGTCCCGATGGTTTCATAAAGGTTTATAACAGCACATTCTGTAAAGATGCAAGATGCCACTAAAAACAACCTCTGGGTTTCTATATTTAACTGCATATATTTGGGCAACAGAAATCTCTGCCAAGTTCAAAGAGTAAGGACAGTGAATATTAATAGCTTTGTCATCATTCCAACTGCATATTACGGGCTGACGTAAGTATCTTCAGAAGTGCTTTAAAAGTAATTTAATCGCGCTGTCTCAACAGTTAATTATTTAGTAACTGGGAAGGTCTTGCAACAAAATACTTCTTCCCTGTTCTCTGTCATTATATTCATCTAAGGAAAAGAAGTGGACTAAAAAGGAATGGAAAAATGGTCACAATTATTAAAATTGCAGACATCAAAATGAGCGCTAGACAGAATATTATGAAACAGGGCAAATAAAAAGTGAACATTTTTCATTTTTAAACTGTACAAACTTTACCCTTACTCTGATGCCCTTCCACCAGAAAGTCAGCAGAGTTGTCACTGATAATTGCACAATGTTCAATTCCATTCATAACACTTCAGCTAATGAAGCAGTCTCTGCATGCCTGCTGCAAGACTTGGATAACATTCAGGAATGAGCTGAGTAAGTAATAGCCTTGCCAGAGAAAAGTGCCAGATAATAATCATCTCCAAAAAAGGAGAGCCTAGCCACCTACCCTTGACATTCAATGGCATTGCCATCACCTTCCTGGGGGTCACCATTGACCACGGAATCAACTGGACCGGCTTTGTAAATGGTGTAGCTACCAGGGCAGGTCATAGGCTGGGTATCCTATAACTCACCTCCTGACACCTGGAGCTTTTGCCCCACAATGAGGCATAAATCAGCAACTGGATGGAATACTCTTCACTTGACTTGTTGAATGCGGTACCAAATACTCTCAAGAAGTTCAACAAAACAGAACAAAACAGCTCACTAGTGCGGCACCTTCAGCTGAATGACCACAGTGATCCAGGATGGTGGCTCATCACTACCTTCTCCAGGGCAATAAATACTAGCCTTGCCAGCTGTTCACAGTCACAAATGAATAATTAAAAAAGGTAACGTACAACCCATTTTTGGGTGTGATTATATTTCTTCCATATTGGCAACTCCTTGCAGTTTGCTAAATTCCATACTGTTATCATTGGTAACCTTTAAACCTTTCCTGTGTTTTCCAATATCTGCTATTCACATTGACTCAACCAATGACCTTCAGAAACATTCCATCTGATGTCCTTTGCAGAAAAGACGAACATTAACCAATTTTCATTATTTTTTTTCTTTGGGTAATTTAATTTTTTTAGTCCCGAGTAGGATATTTGCTTGCTAATAAAATACTTTCATTATGTTTTCAAACCGTTTAGTGTCAATTGTTGTTCTTGTGTTGACAGTCTTATTTTCCTCACTCTTCCTCTCCCCACTTATGACTTGTAGCCTTCAGAAGATCACTTCCATTGCACAAAGAGGAACTGGTCAAAACTTGCATCAAGTAGGAAAACTGAACACAAGTTGTAAATGGTGTGAATAGTTTGACAAGAGAAAGGGCTGGCAACTCTGCAGTGTTCCTTGCCTTTTCTCTCTCTCTACGGATCGGCCACAAGGTGAAGCAGGGGTGGGATAGATTACCTTCCATTTATGTGTGTGACTGGAGCTCCAGTGACATTGAAGGAGGTCAGTATGGAATGTGTGCAAACAAGCACCGCATTAACATTCACTCCCTCCACCAGCAGAGCTCCATGGCTGCAGTGTGCTTTATCAATAACAAGGTACTCAGCAACAACTGTCAAGTGTGTAGGAAGAAACTGCAGATGCTGGTTTAAACTGAAGATAGAAACAAAAAGCTGGAGTAACTCAGCGGGTCAGGCAGCATCTCTGGAGAGATGAAATGGATGATGTTTCAGGTCGAGAAGGGTATCGACCCGAAATGTGACCCATTCCTTCTCTCCTGAGATGCTGCCTGGCCCGCTGAGTCACTTCAGCTTTTCGCATCTAACAACTACCAAGTAGTCTTTCAAAGCATCTTCTAAATCTATCAACTTTGTGGCTGGAACGAAAAGGGCAGCAGGCACACAGGAACACCACCCCTTAGAACACAGGACCAGTACAGTGCAGGGATGTGGACACAAAGAACTGCAGATGCTGGAACCGTGCATAGAACACAAAAGTGCTGGAGTAACTCAGCGGATCAGGCAGCATCTGTCCCAGCACAGGGACAGGCCCATCAACTCACGGTCTGCACCGACCACGATGCCAAATTAAACTGACCGCATCATCCTATCCCTGGATTTTCTAACGCTTGATTACATGTCTCTAAAATGTCACTATCATGTCTGCCTCCTCCACCTACCTCTCCCATCCACCCCCCAACGGCATGTTCCAGGCACCTATCAACGTGGTTGTTTTCTCTGGAGCGTCAGAGCCTGCGGGGATACATCAGTGAAGTCTATAAAATTATGAGAATAATGGTAGACTCTGATAGTCAGAGTCTTTTGTTCCAGGGTAGAACTGATAAATACTAGAGGGCATGTGTTACTTGCCTTGCAAATCTCCTTTAAACATTCCCCTCTCATCTTAAACCAATGCCCTCTAGTATTTGACATTTCTACTGTGGAAAAAATGTTGTTTAGAGTCTACTATTGCGCTCATAATTCTATAAGCGTCACTGATGTATCCCCTCAGGCTCTGACACTCTAGAGAAAACAATCAAAGTCTGTCCAACCTCTCCTTGGAGATAATGTTCTCTAATCCAGGCAACATCCTGACCAAGCTCTTCTGTGTCCTCTCCAAAGCCTCCACACTGCACACATTACTCCATTTGTAGCCTAACTAAAGATTTATAAAGCTGCAACCTGACCCCCTGAATCAATATCCCGTTCAATGAAGGCAAGCGTGCCATTTGCCCCACTTGTGTTGCCGCTTTTTGCACCCCAAGATACCTCTGTCTGAAGGGTCTCGACCCGAAATGTCACCGTTTCCTTTGCTCCAGAGATGCTGCCTGTCCCGCTGAGTTACTCCAGCTTTTTGTGTCTACCTCTGTACATCAATGTTTCTGCAGTAAGTCTCCTACTATTTACTGTACCAGTATTACTTTCCCTACATTTGACCTCCAAAATGCGACATCTTGCACTTGCTCAGATTAAACTCTATCTGCCAATTCTCCACCATATCTGACCTATGTCATGCTGTATCCTGTAACAACAACCTTGTTCACCACCCACAACTACCACTATCCACAGCTACCATCTACCTCGTTGGAGACCCTCTCATTATCTTTAATCGGACTTTACTGGATTTTATCTTGCACTAAACATTGTTCGGTATCTGTACACTCTGGACGGCCCGATTGTAATCATGTACAGTCTTTCCGCTGACTGGATAGCACGCAAGAAATATTGTTTTTCACTGTACCTTGGTACACATGACAATCAACTAAACTTGACTAATTTCTGAAAATGAAAGTAACTCAGCAGGTCAGGCAGCGACTCTGGGGTGACCCTTAAGGTAATGAAGAGCTACCTTCCTGGATCACCATGGTCATTCTAGTGAAGGTACCCTTAAGGTTCCCGACCTGACACATCACCTAGAAGGTCTCGACCCGAAACGTCACCCATTCCTTCTCTCCAGAGATGCTGCCTGTCCCGCTGAGTTACTCCAGCTTTTTGTGTCTAATTATGTGTATAATGCCACTTATCCATGTTCTCCAGAGACGTTGCCTGATCCGCTGAGTTACTCCAGCACTTTGTAGGGTTTTTCCTTTTGGCAAATCAGCTACTGCCGTTCCTTGTGTCTACATCGCCGATTGTTGTGTCGTCTACAAACTTAATAATCAGCCCCCCAACCTTTTGGAAACCATTATGTTACACACTCTGGGCATAGGTTGCCTCTCATCCAGTATGAGTGAGTGTAGAGGTTGTGTGAACTCTATAGCGAGCCGCACTGCGGGAGGACCACAGTGATTCATGAGGATATCTCACCATCGCTCTCTCAAGGGCAAGTTGGAGCAGACGGCAAGGACCTGGCCGCGCCAGCAACACTCATATCCCACGCATGAAATAAGGAAAAACAACCCTAATTGTAGGCGTGTGGGTGACGGGATGACTCGAAAGAAAGAAATAGGATTGACGCTTTCTGAAAACGGCATTGGGTGGTTCAAGAACCGGTGCCTGGGAGGCGCTGAGTCCACGATTCCGCTCACTGTTGACATCCCATTGACATTAGAAACATCGGCAGTGCAGATACTGCCTTCCCCTGCCCGATTACAACGCGGTTAGGTTGGGGAGCGACCGGAATCTGCCCAGTTACCCCGGTTAACCGCGCCACCCGTGCGTGTGTCGAGAGGTTAGGCGGCCACCGGTTGAAGATGAAGTTGCGTTGAGAAGATGCGCCGCGTTTGCAATGTGGGCTCTCAGCCTTCAATGCGGCGCTGACATCGGCGCAGTTCTCGCGTTTGCGTGCAGCTCTGACATTGCCGTAATTAGATATACGGGGCTTTTGTTGTTATTTGGGGGAAGTATGATCAGAAGCCAAGATGTTATAAAACACAAACAAAAGGACGGGGTGAGGGGGGGGGGGTGGGTTGTTGATGCAGATTGCCGCAGCGCCAACAGTGAAGAGAGGAAATGTTTTTTTTTAATTAAACAGGGAATAAAAGGATTTAACGAATGAATGGGCGAAGGGAGCGCTAAATATCAGAAGACAAAAAAAACCAAAAGCCGTTATCTTGAAGACAAAAACAAAACACACAAAAAAAAAAAGGCAAACCGGGCATTATTTGCAAAAGAACCGACAACTTTCATCAGCAAGTCCTTGAGATGACCCAAAGCTAAACAGATAAAGACGGAGGACGTCTTTAATCATCTTAAATGGAGTTTTAATTGAACAGTAATCGCCGCTTGGTTCCGCGATGCCCCCGAGCTGCTATCGCTTACTTACCCGTATTCAGGGCTCGGGTGAGATTGTAACGTTTTTGCAGAGAAGATGCAAGGCAGGAACATAGGAGAGCTGTCGGTAGGCTGTAACCTCGGCAGCGACTGGTGCAAGTGCTTGTGGCGGCTGAGAGTAACCCCGGGCAGCTTCTGTTGAAATGTTGCACTCAATGTTGCAGTTTCCAGGAAATGGGAGTGTTCAATTGTGACGGCGGCAGGAGCGCAGCCAATGGAGACCCCGGCGGCGGCGTGTGGAGAGAGGGGCAGGTGGAGAAGGAGCTCCGGCCATTCGATGTCGCCGCTCCCCGGCTCGGTGACAACCGCCGGGCCAGCTCTCATTTTTGCCGGCAGCCCTATGAGAAACACGCTCCGGCTTGACGTATCACCCTTCAAAGGCTGGCGAAACCTTTTGATGGAAACCTTCCCTCCTCCCACCGATTGACAAACACAGGAACCATTGAGCAGGGAGGGAGGGGGGGGAAACAAACTGCTGCATGAGCTCAACATCTGTGGAGGTAAAGGGATGTGCCATACAACATCTGCAATCTTCACTGACTTTTACATCGTAATTTATCTCACCCTAACAATCCAAATAGAAGCCTGTAATAAATAGGTAGACAAAAATGCTGGAGAAACTCAGCATCTATGGAGCGAAGGAAATAGGCAACGTTTTCGGGCCGAAACCCATAGATGCTGCCGCACCCGCTGAGTTTCTCCAGCACTTTTGTCTACCTTCTTAAACATAGAAGCCTGTCATAATGTTTTACCCCTTTCATCAAATATTTATCAAATTCTTCAAAGAAACAATCGCGTTTGCTTTATTTAATTCTTCTCGCCAGAAGAACGAGTGCACTGAATATGAAAGGCAATATTTTAAATATCTTCAGAACTCGCCCTTCTGATGACGGTTACAAATTGGTAACCTCTCTTTTCAGACGCCCAAAATGAGGAAATAATGTTTCATCCCAGCTGCAACTTAAATCAGGCTTTCCCCACGTTCCCAATTCTAACCGAGGGCCATTAATCTGAAACCTTAACTCTGTTTCTCTTTCCGGACCATATCCATACTTTTCGCTTTTATTTCAGGTTTCTAGCGGACGCAATTGTTTGCTTTGCAATGGTGTTTCTGTATTTAGAACGTCAAAACACCCTTCAATATTTTCAACGCCTCTAGTAAATGCCTTAACAATTGTCATTTTACAGTGAGATCAGAATACGTGATGGGATATAAACTGGCAAAATTACTGGAGGGTGAAAATTGGTTAAATCTTAGCTCTCGGAAATGGGTGAGGGAGGACGCCACTCAGTTGTACCAAACTGCTGGCAGAACTATCACAATGAAACCAGTTTAAAACCCAGCATTTAAGCCAACAAAGACAGCCAGCCCAATCAAGCTATCAACACCTCAACACTCTTCATGAGTATCTGCAGATAGGACCCACTTGTTCAACACAACCAACCAAGAAATAGCATGGCATTTCTCAACAGTGGCCTGTCCATAAAAAGCAGGAAGAAGGTTATGAAAAAGGGTTTCAACCTGAAACGTCACCTATTCCTTTTCTCCAGAGATGCTGCCTGACCCGCTGAATTACTCCAGCATCTGCAATTCTTTTCTACACTAGAATCCAACATTGTGTGCTAGTGTGCCTCCTTCAGGAGTTTTTCTATTGGGCACATGGTAGATGTGGCTTGCCCATTGGAAACGGCTTGTGTCCCTAGACCCTCAAAGGTATTGTTTAGCTTAATTTAGAGATACAACATGGAAGTAGGCCCTTCGGCCCACTGAATCCGCACCGACCAATGATCACCTGTACACTAGTTTTATTCTAGAAACTAGGGGCAATTTTACAGAAGCCAATTAACCGACAAACATGTACGTCTTTGGAACATGGGAGGAAACCAGAGCATCCGGAGAAAACCCATGCGGTCACAGGGAGAATATGAAAACTCCATACAGACAGTACCCTTAGTCAGGATCGAACTCGGGTTCCTGGAGCTGTAGGGCAGCAACGTTGCTGCTGCGCCACCGTGCCGGCACATATTGCTGGAGAGAGAGAGAGCATTGAAAGTGGTTTACCTCTCTTGCCAGTGGATTTAGCAGGATTGTGAGGAGATGGCATTGGTGCTACCTCTTTGAGCTGTGTGTTGTAGGTGGTCTGTGTCTCAGAAGGCCTGGGATCACTGCTGCCCAGTAAACCATGAACTTTGTGCTGAGTTTGAGGCCGTCATGGCCACATGGATACATGGACCATTCTCTTGTTTAAGAAGATAAATCAGCACCAACTTTTCATCAGCAATTGGGGATAAGCAATGAAGGAAATCCTTGCCAACACTAATTGCCTTACATAGAGGAATTCCTTTATCAATTTACTGTCTTAAAACATCGGATGTTCAGTTTGATGAATTACATCTATATCAGGCCAATAACATCTCAGCTCGTTTAGTTTAGTTTAGTTTAGAGATACAGCATGGAAAGAGGCGCTTCGACCCACTGAGTCCATACCGATCATCGATCACCAATTCATACTAAATTCTATGTTATCCCACTTTATCATCCACTGCCTACACACTAGAGTCAATTTACAGAGGCCAAGTATCCGACAAACCTGCACGTCCTTGGGCTGTGGGAGGAAACCGGAGCACCTGGAGGAAATCCACATGGTCACAGGGAGAACGTGCAAACACCCGATAGTCAGGCTTGAACTCAGGTGTCTGTCGCTGTGGCAGCAGCTCTACCAACTGCGTCACTCTGCCTCCCAAAGCATGTTCTTATGAACTGTTGAGGAGAACCAGTCCCTTTGTCTTCCTTTGGGTGGCTTTGGAGATATTAGTGAGAACCCCCTCCCATCAGTTAGAGTGCTATCCTGTCATCCTAGGTCCTCTACTTCTGATTATTTAGTGTCGGTGTCGATATTTACATAATCGAGCTGTGAGGAAGTTGGTAGCAATCTCAGGTGAGAAGAGACAAGGTACTGAAATGTGCAGATGCATTGTTGATGACATTCAATACAGGGAACTGTGAGGTTGTTTGTTTGGTAGGAAAAAGTAAAGAGGGATTACAAGTTAAATGGAACAATTTCATAGGGGTCACAGTGGGAGGTAATAACCAGGGTATATTGATCAAAGCTTTCAGGTAGCAGGGCAAATTGTGAAGGCTGTTGAAATGGTCTTTGGACACAGAGTGACAAAGCCAGGCACTTGTGCGTTAAATCTTTATAAAAACGTTGGTTAGATCCTAGTTGGAGTACTCTGACCAGTTCTGATACGTATATTTTAGAAACATTGTGAAGGACTTTAAGAACATTTCATGGACAATTAACCTGGTACCATTCTGGTAATGAACTTCATGTTTGTGATTATAATGAATAAACTGGTATTATAGTACTTAAAGATTAATGGGGATCTTCATAAATTATAGGCCATTTGGCCCATCAAGTCTACTCCGCCATTCAATTATGGCTGATCTATCTTTTCCTCTCAACCCCATTCTCCTGCCTTCTCCCATAACTCCCAACATCCTTACTAATAACCCCTACTATATATATTTTTTGTTTTTTTATTTTTTTTATTAGAAGTATTTTACATTACAGTAATCTGCAATAACGTACATTTATACAGTTCTTGTACCACTTCTGTTTTTCAACTTTAATAGAAAGAAAGGATAGAAAGAGCTAGCAAAGACAGACAGTGAATGAAAAAGTGGTCCAGGACACACATGTGAACCTAAACCACAAGAAGTAGTTAAAGAAGAAAAGAAAAAAAGAGAAAAAAGAAAATAAGATAGGACAATATGAAAGGGATGCACCTACTTCTTATCTTTACTCACCCCTCGCCAGGTCCTAAAACCATTTATTATCAACATTTTGTTGCACCCTATGTTTGTAATAATTCGATATATGGAGACCAAATCTTTTGGAATTGGTCTTGTTTATCTGCTAGGAGGAATCTCATATCTTCTAGATGTAACAATTCCGACATATTAGAAGTCCACATTTTTATTGTTGGCGTAGGGGCATTTTTCCAAAATTTCAGTATCAGTTTTTTTGCCGTTATTAAGCCATAACTAAGAAAACTCCTTTGAAACGCAGTCAGCTCCAAACTTACTTCTATTGTTCCAAAAATAATCAATTCTGCATTCGGTTTCAGTTTTATTTAAAATAATTTAGTGAAAATTTCAAAAATGTCATTCCAAAATTTTTGAATTTTTATACAGAAAACAAAAGAATGTGCTATAGTTGATTCTTGGACTAATCATTTATCACAGTTAGCAGAGGTATTTGGGTAAAATTTACTTAATTTAGCTTTTGAATAATATAATCTATGTAAAATTTTAAATTGAATCAGAGTATGTCTTACGTTAATCGAACATATAATAGATGTTTATCCCAACTCTCTTTCGAGATTTTTATAGCTAGTTCCTGTTCCCATTCTCTTCTAATCCCGTCCGATGATGAAATTTCTATATTTAAAATGGAATTATATAGGTATGATATTAAATTAGCTGATTCCGCTTTTATATTCATTATCCCGTCTAATAGGTCAGGAGACATATTTTGATATTCTCGTATATACTTTTTCAAATAGTCACGTAGTTGAAAATATTTGAAATATTGATTACTATTCAAGTTATATTTAAGTTGTAATTGGTGAAATGTTAAAAAACTTCCATTATCATACATATCTCCAAATGTTTTAATTCCTACTCTTTCCCAATTTATAAAAGCTCTATCTATCATAGAAGGTTTAAACGAAGGGTTATTCATTATAGGTGAAAGAAGTGATAGATTTCTTAATTTTAACGTTAATTTTATTTGTTTCCAAATTCTAATTGTACTATGAATAATTGGATTTTTACTATATATTGTATTCTTCATTTTTGTTGGTGAGAGAAGGATCGCTCCTATGCTAAAAGGGGAACAGTCCTCTCTCTCCATTACTATCCAATCCACCTGCTGGGCCGAATTGTCCAACAGGTGAATCATATTTTTGACATTTGTGGCCCAATAATAATATAAAAAATTGGGGAGTGATAATCCACCAAATTCCTTAGGTTTACACAAATGTTTTCTTTGGATTCTGTGGGATTTATAGTCCCATATAAAGTTTGTAATATCAGCATCCAATTAAAAAAAAAAATTTTTTGGTAATTGACTGGAATAGATATAAAATTTGTGGTAAAAAGATCATTTGTATAGCATTTATTCGGCCTATAAGAGACATCGGGAGGGTTTTCCAGAATTTAATCAGTGTGTTTAGTTTATTGAGTAAGGGCATATAGTTTGCATTAAATAGAGATTTATATTTTCTAGTAATTTCAATTCCCAAATATTTAAATTTTTCTGATGCGATTTTAAAATGGAATTTTAACAGGTGTGTCGATTCTTGAGGTTTAATCGTCATAATTTCACTTTTATTCCAATTTATTCTATATCCTGAAAAGGATCCAAATTCCTCAATTAAATTTAATATATTTGGTATACTAGTTTGTGATTTTGTAATATATAATAGTACATCATCTGCATATAAAGATATCTTATTATTTGAATATTTTGTATTGTACCCATGAATATTTGGATGTATCCTAATACTTTCCGCTAACGGTTCTATTACAAGAGCAAATAGCAGAGGTGATAATGAACACCCCTGTCTATTTCCCCTTGATAACTGAAATTTCGAGGACAACATATTATTAGTTAATATTCTGGCCGTAGGCCTATCATATAATAATTTTACCCAAACGATAAAATTCTCTCCCACTTGACATTTTTGCAATACTTTAACCATATAATCCCATTCTACTTGATCAAATGCTTTTTCTGCGTCCAGTGAAATAATTGATAAGTCTTGCTCTTCGGTTTTATGTGAGTGCATTATATTAAACAGACGTCACAGGTTATTGCTTGAGTATCTCTTGGGTATAAACCCTGTTTGATCCGGATTTATTAATTTACTAACATAGTTACAGCCTTCTAGCTAATGTTTTCGCTAATATTTTTTGATCTGTATTTAACAGCACAATAGCTCTATAAGAACCCGGATCTTCCCCTACTATATTTAATGTAGATTTACTTTCTTAATATATTTTATGAATATTCCTATAGTCTTATAGTCCTATAGTCTTATAGTCTCGGTGTACCATCGAGAGCATCCTGACCACCTGCTTCACGGTATGGTACAGCAGCTGCACTGTTGCGGACAGGAAGGCACTACAACGGGTGGTGAAAACCGCGCAGCACATCATCGGTGCCCCGCTCCCTGCCATGGATGCCCTCCACCGAAAACGGTGTCTGAAACGGGCTGGGAAGATCATTAAAGACCCCTCCCACCCCAACCATGGACTGTTTGCCCTCCTCCCATCAGGGAGGCGGTACAGGAGCCTCAGGTCTCGTACCAGTAGGATGAGGAACAGCTTCTACAATTATACCGTCGCATTGCTGAACTCGGAGTCCCGCCGATAGATTCCTCCGGTCCCTCCGTCCCCATTGTTAATTATTCTGTATTTTTGATTATTCTGTATCCTCTTTTTTTTTAAATTTCTATATTGCACTACTACTACGGACTGACGCAAAACTGCATTTCGTTGTACCCATACTCAGTATTTGTGCAATGACATTAAAGTTGAATTTAATTGAATTGAATTGAATTGAATTATCCCAGGAATTATCCTGGAGGTACCAGAGACCACAGATGCTGGAATTTTGAGCGGAAAATCTTATTGTGGTTTCTATTTTGAAAGAAAAATGACATTTTAAGTATTGTTGGCACTATAAGCAGATCCTAATCCTCAGACCAGTGTTAGTTTTACTGCACCAGCATTTGTAATCTCTCTGAATTGTAATCTATTTCCCATTATCTGTGGCCCTTAAAAGCATCTCTTGATCTCAGTTTTCCTTTATCACCAAAATTATCCCAGCATGGGATGGAGAAAGAGTGAATCCTCAGGGTTTTAGTGTGTAAATACCTTTCCTACTAAGGCATTATGATACTGACCACACAACGTTGAGAGTATCAACCAGGTTCATTTTTAAAACATGAAAATAATTGTTGTAAATAGTCCACAAACAGAAATTCTTAAATAATTTGGCAAAGAAAAAAATAACATTTTTCTCCAGAGATGCAGCCTGCCCTGCTGAGTTACTCTAGTATTTTGTGGTTATCTTGGGTTAAACCAGCATCTACAGTTCCTTCCCACACAAAAAATAAATACAAGCTGTGTTTATTACTTATCATTGTGAAGTCTTGCAATAGTTTAACACAGTAAACATGATCTGGAGTTCTGATGAAATATTAACTATCTGAAAAGTCAATTCTGTTGTTTTTTTTCGCTCTCTCTCTCTCCCTCTCCCTCTCCTTCTCCCTCCCTCCCTCCCTCTCCCACCCTCTCCCTCCCTCCCTCTCTCTCTCTCTGTCCTCTGCAAATTTTCATTTTTATTATTTTAGCATTCCAGCAACAGCATTATTTGGCCTTTGCATGAATAATTTTATAGTTTATTGTTAAAACTTTCAGTAGCGTGTTATCGTCAGCGGAAGGACTATACGATTACAATTGAGCTATCCACAGTTTGTATTAACTCGCTAAAATATTCTTTTATAATACCTTTTTGAGGCTTTTAATATTTAGGAAAGAAAGGGAGGAGGGGTGGCCCTTTTAATAAGGGAGGGAATAACGGCAATAGAGAGGAAGGATATTGCGTTGAAGGATCAGGATAGTGAAACAGCTTGGGTACAGATAGAGAATAACAAGGGGAAAAAAACACTAGTGGGTGTAATTTATAGACCTCCAAATAGCTGTGACGCTGTTAGTCAGAACATAAATCTGCAAATAGTTGACGCATGTAAAAAGGGAACTGCTGTAATCATGGGGGACTTCAATTTTCATATTAATTGGGCAAACCAAACTGGGCAGGGTAGACTAGAGGAAGAGTTTATAGAATGTATTAGAGACGGGTTCCTAGAACAGTATGTCACAGAACCGACAAGGAGGGAGGCAATCTTGGATCTGGTCCTGTGTAATGAAGCAGGATTAATTAAAAATGTCATAGTTAGGGACTCGTTGGGAACAAGTGACCACAATATGGTCGAATTCCATATTCAAATAGAAGGGGAGCAGGTTGAAACTCAGGCTAGGGTACTTAGTCTAAATAAAGGGGATTATGAAGGTATGAGGACTGAGCTGATCAAAGTTGACTGGGATAGCAGACTCAAGAATAAGACGGTACATGAGCAGTGGTGTACGTTTAAGGATCTACTGTATAACCTTCAAGAAAAATTTATTCCTATGAAGAAAAAAAGGGGTAAGGGAAAGAACAGTCAGCCATGGCTCAGTAAAACTATAAAGGATAGTATTCGGCTGAAGGCAAGGGCATATAAGGTAGCTAGAGATAGTGGGAGGGTAGAAGATTGGGAAGCATTTAAAGGTCAGCAAAAAATAACTAAGAGATTAATTAAGACGGGGAAAATAGACTATGAAAGGAATTTAGCGAACAACATAAAAACTAATAGTAAGAGTTTTTATAGCTATATAAAAAGAAAAAGGGTGGCTAAGGTGAACGTTGGTCCATTGGAGGGTGAGACTGGAGAGTTGTTGGTGGGGAACATGGAAATGGCAAAGGCATTAAACGAGTATTTTGTATCAGTCTTCACCATAGAAGACACAAAAAATATTCCAACGCTGGATAAACAGGGGGCGGTAGGAATGGAGGAGCTAAATACTATTAAGATCACCAAGGAGGTGGTATTAGGGAAATTAATGAGACTGAAGGAGGATAAATCCCCTGGGCCTGATGGATTACATCCAAGGGTCTTGAGGGAGATAGCGGTGGGGATTGTGGATGCATTGGTGATAATTTTCCAAAACTCCCTGGAGGCAGGAACGGTCCCAGTGGATTGGAAAATGGCCAATGTAACACCTATATTTAAAAAAGGAAGTAAACAGAAGGCGGGTAACTATAGACCGGTTAGTCTAACATCGGTGGTGGGTAAAATGTTAGAGACAATTATTAAAGAAACACTAACGGGGCACTTGGATAAACATGACTTCATCGGACAGAACCAGCATGGTTTTGTGAAGGGGAAGTCCTGTTTAACGAATCTGCTCGAATTCTTTGAGGAAGTAACAACCCGGGTGGATAAAGGGGAACCGGTGGATGTGGTATACTTAGACTTCCAAAAGGCTTTTGACAAGGTGCCACATAAGAGACTATTGCTAAAAATAAAAAATTATGGGATTGGGGGTAATATATTAGCATGGGTAGAGGATTGGCTAACAAATAGGAAGCAGAGAGTGGGGATAAATGGTTCATACTCGGGATGGCAACCGGTAACTAGCGGGGTTCCGCAAGGGTCGGTGCTGGGACCCCAGTTGTTCACAATTTATATAAATGATTTGGAGGAGGGAACCAAGTGTAATATATCAAAATTTGCGGACGATACAAAAATGGGAGGAAAAGTAGGGGATGAGGAGGATAGGAAGAGTCTGCAAAAGGATATAGATAAGCTAGGTGAGTGGGCAACAACTTGGCAGATGAAATTTAATACTAATAAATGTGAAGTCATTCACTTTGGGGAAAAAAATGATAGGGCAAGTTATTTTCTAAATGAGGTGGAGCTGCGTTGTAATGCAACGCAAAGGGATCTAGGGGTAGTAGTACATGAATCACTAAAAGTTAGTATGCAGGTGCAGCAAGCAATCAGGAAGGCCAATGGAGTTTTGGCCTTTATTGCTAGGGGGATTGAGTATAAAAACACGGAGGTCTTGTTGCAGCTGTACACAGTATTAGTGAGACCACATTTGGAATACTGTGTACAGTTCTGGGGTCCATACTTAAGAAAGGATGTACTGGCCCTGGAGGCAGTGCAGCGAAGGTTTACAAGATTAATTCCTGCAATGAGGGGATTGACATATGAGGAAAGGTTAAGTAGGCTGGAACTCTACTCTTTGGAGTTTAGAAGAATGAGAGGCGATCTCATTGAAACATATAAGATCGTGAGGGGCCTTGATCGGGTGGATGCACCGAGGATGTTCCCAATGATCGGGGAAACTAGAACTAGGGGACATAGTTGTAGAATAAGAGGGGGCTCTTTTAAAACTGAGATGAGGAAGAACTTCTTCACCCAGAGGGTGGTTAATTTATGGAATTCACTGCCCCAGGGAGCAGTGGAAGCAGAAACATTAAATATATTTAAGTCTAAAATAGATGGTTTTTTAGCTGCCAAGGGGATAAGGGGCTACGGGGAGAGGGCAGGGATATGGACCTAGGTATGGTTAGTATAGTAAGACCTGAGTGATCTCCTGGACAAGTGTCGATCGCCTGGATTGGGGTCGGAGAGGAATTTCCCGGATTTTTTTCCCGAATTGGACCTGGGTTTTTATCCGTTTTTTTGCCTCCCCCAGGAGATCACGCGGTTCTTGGGGTGGAGAGGGGTGATAGCGATATAAAGGGGAGGGTAGTGTCTTGTGTTCTGTGTCTTGTGTCTACTGTTTGTGGGCAAGGGTGTCTGTTTAGTGTTCAGCCATGAGCGAATGGCGGTGCGGGCTCGATGGGCCTGGTGGTCTACTCTCGCACCTACTTTCTATGTTTCTAAATCAGTGGCTTGGTTTGTTGAGCTTTCTGCTG
Source organism: Malacoraja senta (assembly GCA_038087875.1). Taxonomy (NCBI): domain Eukaryota; kingdom Metazoa; phylum Chordata; class Chondrichthyes; order Rajiformes; family Rajidae; genus Malacoraja; species Malacoraja senta. The sequence continues at coordinate 32,218,814 of CM075986.1, read as the reverse complement.
GTGATCAGGTAGATACTGCATCCAAACTATCTGGAATACATTTGCATTCATATTCAGAACCAGTTAAAGATGAAATACTCCTCTTTCGAGCAATCATTTTAACACAGCGAGGGCAGAGAAGCAGAGGGACTGAGGAATCCCGATGAATGATTTTGAACATGTTCGATAAAAATGATGCAAACTAACTTGGAAGCAGCTAATTCATTTCTAACATCTGAGGAGATAAAGGGTTGAATTTTAATAACATTCCATAGTGCTTTGTAACCAATAAAACAGTTTCAAAATCTAGTTGTTGTTGTGATGTAGGATGTGGCAACTAGTTTGCACATTGCAAACTCCCACAAGCAGCGATGTGATCGTTCCTGCTAATTTGCTTTAGTGACCAGGATACCATTCATGCTCTTCTGCAAATTGGAGAGCTGGAATCTTGTCGAAGCAGCTGAAGGGAGAGGCAAGATACTCGTCTAACATCTCATCAGCAGGAGAAGACAATCAACACTAGGACACTTCTTCAGGGTTACACCGAGTGTGAGTATAACTCATCATGTTTAGCTCTTGCAGGAATGGTGCTTGAACCTGTAACTGCCTGAGTGTGTAGGAAGGAACTGCAGATGCTGGTTTAAACCAAAGATGGAAACAAAAAGCTGGAGTAACTCAGCGGGACAGGCAGCATCTCTGCAGAGAAGGAATGGGTGACGTTTCGGGTCGAGACCCTTCTACAGTCTGAATTTACTCCAGCTTTTCATATCTATCTGTAACTGCCTGAGTCAATCAAGAACTATATTCACTCAGCTGCAGTTGATGCAAAATGGTGGGGTGTCAGGTAGAGCTGGCTGAAATGTAAGCAAAATTACCGAAGGGAAAAAAATGCTTAAATGCCCTAATTACTTTAATAGACAGCTTTGTGGCATGTAAATTGAGTCTGTTTCATTAGCCTTTGAAGAAAGCAATAGAACTTGATTATGTGGAAATATACATGCTGACATTCCGTTCAAAGTATTGTAGGTGAAAAGGGAAGCAATATGTTTTTTGCAATTAACAGAAACTAGAAAATGTAAAGTATAGCAAGAATATACTCAACTTATTTTTACTTACAAAATATATTCAATTCTACAGTGAACAATTTGTCTGTGGTCAATTTCATTCTAAATCTATATCAATGAATGAATGAATAACTTTATTGGCCAAGTATGTCCACATACAAAGGATTTGCCTTGGTGCTCAAAGGCAACTAGTGTTGTATGTTTTCCAACATGAAGCGACTGACCAGTAAAAATGCAAACACTTTGTGGCTGACTTGCTAAACAAATTTGAATTGAAGTACTGTTGATGTTTGAACACCCAGTCCATCTACTGATGGGAACATGACAAGTAGACCCATAACTGTGGACTAGACTTTATCATAATGCTACAATGAATGTAGTCATTCTATCAGTGGAAATCTCATTGTTACTCTGTGTTGCTATAGCCATTTAACTAGTATAGGAGTTATTAATGTGATATTGAGTATGCAACTTTCCAGGGTGCTGTCTGTACGGAGTTTGTACATTCTACCTATGACCGCGTGGGTTTTCTTCGGGTGCTCCTACACACACTAGGATAGCGTTAATGTGCGGGGTCACACGCTGGTCGGCACCGGACCGCACCAGTAGTCAGGATCAAACTCGGGTCTCTGGTGCTGTAAGGCAGCAACTCTACCCCTGCACAACTGTGCCACCTGTGGTGGAAAGTAGAACGAGAGACATTTAGTGGTCCAGGTCTAGATCCCTTTGTCAGGCTGGGGGAGAGAGAAAACACGTTATTCTCGGTACCAGAATGGGTGAGGGAGGGCCAATGATACAACAACAGGAATATTCCTTGATAGCGTGAGACTGCTGCATGACCTTTGGTGTAAATTAAGGGACAGCTAAAATCAGATTAAGCATCTTTGTCTGTGCAGTGTAGTGCTCACAGTAAAGCTGTGGCACATTTCGAGAACTAAACCAGAGTGGATGACAGGCCAAAATATCCAGTTCTTATACAGACAGAAAGAAAAAAGTTATTCAGAGTTGGAGAATTTGTTAGTGTGCAGCATACTACAGTTGGAGAGTCCTGCAGTGTGCAGCATACTACAGTTGGAGAGTCCTGCAGTGTGCAGCATACTACCGAGGTGTAGCTCCTCAAGCGTGGGAGGGAGCTTGCACTAAAGGGCCTGTCCCACTTGGCAATTTTTTTTGGCGACTACTGGCATCATATCAGGGTCGGCAAAAGATTTTGAACATTTCAAAATCCAGTGGCAACAAAAAAAATGTTTTCCGACACTTGAAGAAACACCGTGCGCCAATACGTCATCACGCCGCGTCACTGCCGTGACTTTTTCAGTGACCTGATTCGTCAGTCAATGATGCTGGCAGTCGCCAAAAAAATCGGCAAGTGGGACAGGCCCTTAACAGTGCAGGAAGTCAGGGACAAAGTGGGAGTGGGCTAGTGAAGGAAAGTCAGATTCAGATTCAAACTTTATTATCATTGTACAGTGTACAAGTACAGAGACAACGAAATGCAGTTAGCATCTCACCCAGAAGTGGGAACATAGAATAATGGACCAGTAAAATATATATATGTACATACAGTAGCAATAGTGCAATTTTTTTGTGCGGGGGGGGGGGGTGACTGGCAATCACCAAGGTGCAGAGTTAAGTAGTGTACCAGCCGCAGGGAAGAAGCTGTTCCTGAACCTGCTGGTCCGGCAACGGAGAGACCTGTAGCGCCTCCCGGATGGGAGGAGGGTAAACAGTCTGTGGCTGGGATGAGAGCAGTCCTTCACGATGCTGCGTGCCCTTCGCAGACATCGCTTGCTCTGGACAGACTCAATGGAGGGGAGTGAGGAACCGGTGATGCGTTGGGCAGTTTTAACCACCCTCTGCAGTGCTTTCTGGTCAGAGACAGAGCAGTTGCCATACCATACTGTGATACAGTTAGTAAGGATGCTCTCGATGGTGCAGCGGTAGAAGTTCACCAGAACCTGAGGAGACAGATGGACCTTCTTTAGTCTCCTCAGGAAGAAGAGACGCTGGTGAGCCTTCTTGACCAGTGTTGAGGTATAGTGGGTCCAAGAGAGGTCATCAGAGATGTTAACCCCCAGAAACCTGAAGCTGGAAACATGCTCCACCTCCATCCCGTTAATATGGATGGGGGTGTGCGTGCAGCCCCTAGACCTTCTGTAGTCCACAATGAGCTCCTTGGTCTTCTTGGAATTAAGGGCCATGTTGTTGTCAGCGCACCATGCTGCTAGGATCTGGACCTCCTCCCTATAGGCCGACTCATCGTTGTCGCTGATGAGGCCAATCACTGTTGTATCATCTGCATACTTGATGATGGTGTTAGTACCATGTACAGGTGTGCAGTCGTAGGTGAAGAGGGAGTAGAGGAGGGGGCTCAGCACACAGCCCTGTGGAACGCCGGTGAGGGTTGAAGAGGTGTGGTTGTCTAACCTAACAGACTGGGGTCTGTTAGTTAGAAAGTCCAGTATCCAGTTGCAGAGGAAGGGGTCGATGCCCAGGTCGATGAGTTTGATGATCAGTTTTGAGGGGATATTGGTGTTAAATGCTGAGCTATAGTCGATGAACAGCATTCTCACGTAGGTGTCTCTGTTGTCGAGGTGGGAGAGGGCAGAGTGAAGTGCCGTTGAGATGGCATCCTCCGTACTCCTGTTCTTGCGGTAGGCGAACTGATAGGGGTCCAGTGTGGGAGGTAGGCAGCCTTTGAGGTGTGCCAGGACCAGCCTCTCGAAGCACTTAGTGATGATGGGGGTAAGTGTAACTGGGTGGAAGTCGTTGAGGCTCGCCGCAGTGGAGTGTTTTTGGCACAGGCACGATGGAGGTGGTTTTAAGGCACGTGGGGACAACTGCTTGGGCAAGTGACAGGTTGAAGATGTTAGTCCAGACGTCTGTCAGCTGTGCAGCACAGGCCCTGAGGACGCGCCTGGGGATGCCGTCATTAATCCTGCTCAGTGCCACATACACGTTGTAGGGGGTGAGTGTGAGGGGCTGGTGATCAGCAGGGAGCACAGCCTTGATTGTCCCTGTCAAAGCGGCCATAAAAGTGGTTAAGCTCCTCAAGGAAGGAGGCGTCGCTGGATGTGGGGGTGGTGTTGGTAGATTTATAGTCCATGATGGCCTGGATGCCTTGCCACATGCGTCGGGGGTCGGAGTTGTTATTGAAGTGCTCCTCAATCCTTAGCTTGTAGCTATGCTTGGCCTTCTTGATGCCCCTCTTCAGGTTAGCCCTGGATGAACTGTAGGCTCGAGCATCGCCTGACCTGAAAGCGGTGTCCCGTGCCTTCAGCAGTAGCCTGACCTCGCTGTTCATCCATGGCTTCTGATTCGGGAATGTGGTAATCCGTTTGAGGGAGGTGACACTGTTGATGGTGGAGTTGATAAAGTCCAAAACGGAGGATGTATAAGAGTCAATGTCCGTGTGGGAGTCAAGGGTCGCCTGAGCTGCAAACGCATTCCAGTCAGTGTTTCCAAAACGCTGCTGAAGTGTGGAGTCCGCTTCCTCTGACCAACTGTCCTCACTGTGGGTTTAACACGTCTGATGAGTGGGGAGTACTTTGGGAGCAGGAACAATGAGAGGTGATCAGACTGTCCAAGGTGGGGAGGGGGACGGCTTTGTAAGCTTCAGCCACATTTGTGTAAACTTTGTCCAGTATCTTGTCTTCTCTAGTGGCGAAGGAGACATGTTGGTGGAATTTGGGGAGTACAATCTTCAAGTTGGAGTGATTGAAGTCACCCGCAACAATGAAGGCTGCCTCGGCGTTGTGAGTCTGTTGTTTGCTAATGGCAGTGTGCAGTTCTTTCATTGCAAGCTTAGCATTAGCATCAGGAGGAATATAGGCTGCAGTCACAACAGTGGAGGTGAACTCTCTGGGCAGATAGAACGGTCTGCATTTAACCATGAGGAACTCTAGGTTAGCTGAGCTGTGACTCTCAATGATGGTGGTGTCCGTGCACCATTCTTTATTTACATAAATGCACAGCCCCCCACCTCTGGTCTTACCGGGCTTGCCCACTGAGTCCACGCCGACCAGCAATCCCCACACATTAATACTCTCCAACATGCAGTAGGGACAATTTACACTTATACCAAGCTAATTAACCTACAACCCTGTAGGTCTGCAATGAGGAAGGAAACCAAAGAACACAGAGAAAACCTACGCAGGTCACAGGGAGAATGTACAAACTGCGTACAGACAGCACCCGTAGTCGGGATCGAACATGGGTCTCTGATGCTGAAAGGCAGCAACTCCACCCTTGTGCAAGCATGCCGCCAGTTGATAGTAATGGTCGTATGAGAGGCATACTGATACAAGAGGATATAGATTGTAGACGTCTACATTTATGGTTGCTCTGAATATTCTGGGGCACTGACCCATTGGTCATTGAATGGGGTCCATGAGTGCAGTGCCATAAGTTGTGCCTGAAGTGTTTGCCTCTCCTGAGACCAGGGCCCACACTGGAATGAAAGGCATGGGCCAAAGTCATGCTTGCCATAGAGGGAGCACAGAGAAGGTTCACCAGACTGATTCCTGGGATGGCAGGACTTTCATATGAAGAAAGACTGGATAGACTCGGCTTGTACACGCTAGAATTTAGAAGATTGAGGGGGGGATCTTATAGAAACTTACAAAATTCTTAAGGGGTTGGACAGGCTAGATGCAGGAAGATTATTCCCGATGTTGGGGAAGTCCAGAACTAGGGGTCACAGTTTAAGGATAAGAGGGAAGTCTTTTAGGACCGAGATGAGAAAATCATTTTTTACACAGAGAGTGGTGAATCTGTGGAATTCTCTGCCACAGAAGGTAGTTGAGGCCAGTTCATTGGCTATATTTAAGAGGGAGTTAGATGTGGCCCTTGTGGCTAAAGGGATCAGGGGGTATGGAGAGAAGGCAGGGATGGGTTACTGAGTTGGATGATGAGCCATGATCATATCGAATGGCGGTGCAGGCTCGAAGGGCCGAATGGCCTACTCCTGCACCTATTTTCTATGTTTCTAAAGTCAATGTGACAGTAATGTTGGGGATAATGAAAGATCTGCCTCTTTGTTTAGGTCAATCACACGTCATCAGAAATAATACAATGCCAGAAATGTTGGATAACAAGCTGCATTAATAGTGTTTCTTTCATTTTATATACGTAGCAGACATTTGTTCATTAGAACATGTTAAAAGGCCATAATATTTGAGCTGTCTCAGCCTATTTGCTCACGGCAGTATTATTCCTTCCATGACTTATGCAAGCGACACTCGAACAAATCTGTAGGATATCTCAATGGTGCCGTTGTAGTTTCAAAGTTTTTGTAGTTACAGTTTTCAAGTAGTAACTTGGCTCAGATCCAGTTCAAATCAATGAGGATCAAAGGGATATTTTGTTCCAGCAACTGTTAATAATTTTAAGCTCTGGAAGTTTGAACAACTTTCAGCTATTGATTTCAAGCCTGCAGCACTGAACTGCTCACTGCTGGGACCAATGGTCATTTACTGATGCATAGCCAGTTAATTTACTCTTGCAATAGTGACGCATTACTATACGAATGAGAGTATTATCACATGTGACATATCACAGTGAGATTCTTTGCTTTGCATACACAGGTATGCAAAGAGTCGTCACATATAAGACGCTGACAAAGATACAAAGTATTCTACTTTGTCCCCAATGGTCCTCCTTTGTTTTCGGCAGTGGGTCCAGCACCCACGCGGGCCTATCCGACCTCCACCTGTTCCATCCTATTAAAATGGGGTTCCAACACTGGGACAAAATTGGGTCATATGGTTGATCATTTCCTGTACATATTTAGGGTAATTTCACAGAACAGAAAGGTGTTTCAACAATGGAGGGTCTGCTTAAAGATATTGAGGGGGCATCATTCACAAACACTCCTGTCGTAAATAGCTCAGCTGGTAAAGCTGCTGCCTCACAGCATCAGAGACCCGGGTTCGATCCTGACCTTGGGTGCTGTCTGTGTAGAATTTGCACGTTCTTTCTGTGACCATGTGGGGTTCCTCAGGCTGCTCCGGTTTCTTCCCACATCCCAAAGACTTGTGGGTTCGTAGGCTAGTTGGCCTCTGTAAATTGTCCCTTGGTGTGAGAAACTAGTTGGCATTGACTTGGTGGGCTGTAGGACCTGTTTCCATGCTGTATCACTAAACTAAATATATACAGGTCCTATGGATACAATAGTTCATACTATACAGGTTGATGCATGTAATAGCCCACTGATTTAGACAATTTGCTTCTCTTCATTACTGATCAGGCCTGCTGGATATTCCGGTCCCTGGCCAATTTATCTCCCCTTCTCGTTCCCATACCGAACTTTCTGTCCTGGGTCAGAATGAGGTCACATGCAAACTGGAGGAGCAGCACCTCATATTCCACTTAAGTAGCTTACAACCCAATGGCATGAATATTGAAATCTCCAATTTTAGTTAAAACTCCCTGTTCCCGCCTCTTATCCACCCTGTTTTGTCACCCACCTCCCCTCCATTGCCCCCGTCACCCAGTTCTTTCCCCCTCCTTCTTCCCTGCATCTCTCACCCCTCCCTACACTGTCCCCATTTTCCTTTAATCATACCAGGACCCCTTCTGCCAACTACCCCCCCCCCCTTCCAGCTACACATCACCTCTCCTTTTCCTTCTTTATCTGACTCCTATGTCTCGATTTCACCTCTTGCCTTTGTGACTATCTCCACCCATCTGCCAAATGCCCCTCTCCAACTATCTAATCATTATTCCAATGTTTTCTTCGCCACCTCCTCACCTCACTTTATAGGCCTTGTCTCCTCCACATCATCAGGCTGAATAACGTCCAGGGACCTGACCCAAAATGTAGACACAAGGAACTGCAGATGCTGGTTTACAAAAAAAAGACACAGTGTGCTGGAGTAACTCAGGAGAACATGAATAGGCAGCATTTCAGATCAGGACTGTTTCTCGACTCGAAACTGATGACTGTAGGCAGATCAACTTCCCTCCTGGGATAATTAAAGTTGTATCGTATCGTCACCTATCATGTACTCCAAAAATATTGTCTGACCTGCTGAGTTACTCCAGCACTTTGTATCTTATTTTCCTGACCCAAAATGTCAATTGTCCATTTCCCTCCACAGATGCTACCTGGCCTGCTGAATTCCTCCAGCACTTTGTTTTTTACTCTTGATTCCAGCACCTTCACAATCTTGTATCTCAATATCATCAGCACAGTTGGAATCCAAACCACATTCTACACTTACAATATCTTAAATAGCTACATGCAATACATCAATAAATTAAGCTGTTATAATGATATCAGTAAATATCATCATTGGATGGCAGTGTAGTACCTCAATTAAATAGATCATTAACGAGGATGTTGTTGGGACTCAAGGGCATGAACTATGGGGAGTGGTTGAACAAGCTAGGACTTTTCTCCCTGGAGCAGAGGCAAATTAATAGGATGAATGCACAGAGGCTTTTGCCTAGGGCAGGGGGGATCATGAAACCAACAAACATTGGTGAGAAGGGAAAGATTTAATAGGATCCTGAATGGCAACTTTTTCACTGAGAGGATGGTCGGAATATGGAATGAACTGCCAGAGGAAGTAGTAGAGGTAGGTGCTATAACTAGACTTAAAAGACATTTGGACAGGAATATAGATAGGAAAGGTTTAGAGGGACATGGGCCAAATGTGGGGAAATGGGACTAGCTTGGATGGGGCATCTTGTTCAGCATGGATGAGTCGGGCTGAAGGGCTTGTTTCTGTGCTGTATGACTCTATGCCTCTATTAACTTCCCAATAAGATTGATCTCTGGTGCAGGTAAACTTTTTAAACCAAGTGGAAGCATCAGTTACACATAGTACTCTCCTGTGCTTCCCTTTCATTGTTGACTAAAGATCTGAAACATAGAAACATAGAAAATAGGTGCAGGAGGAGGCCATTCAGCCCTTTGAGCCAGCACCGCCATTCATTGTGATCATGGCTGATCATCCCCAATCAATAACCCGTCCCTGCCTTCTCCCCATATCCCTTGATTCCACTAGCCCCTAGAGCTTTATCTAACTCTCTCTTAAATCCATCCAGTGATTTGGCCTCCACTGCCCTCTGTGGCAGGGAATTCCACAAATTCACAACTCTCTGGGTGAAAAAGTTTTTTCTCACCTCAGTCTTAAATGGACTCCCCTTTATTCTAAGACTGTGGCCCCTGGTTCTGGACTCGCCCAACATTGGGAACATTTTTCCTGCATCTAGCTTGTCCAGTCCTTTTATAATTTTATATGTTTCTATAAGATCCCCCCTGTGACTGGACCCCTGCTTTATGTAGCCACCTCAAAGCACGGAGTCATTAGAGCGCTGTGCCCCTGTACCATCCGCAACTTCCAGCCCTTACACAAAACTTTTACACACGTAGAAAGTTGATCAAATACGTGATTGGACTCCATTCTCGCATTTCCTTCGGGATGTATTAAAATATTATTTTGTTTTTCTTCTGAACTCGATGTAAACACTGCCAACTCGAATAGAAACCCACCAAACTCTCTTTGCCTTTCAGTATGGAGCTGAGGTGATACCACTTGAGGATCTATGAGCTTTGAAGTTCTTAATCATTAATTTTGTTTTCAGCCAGTCGCATTTATGTTTGGCTCTGCATTGCTGACCATATCTTTGTGTTCAGTTTGAAGAAGGGTCTTGACCCAAAACATCGCCTATTCCTTCGCTCCATCGATGCTGCCTCACCCACTGAGTTTCTCCAGCATTTTTGTCTACCTGATATCTTTGTGTTATACTTTTCTTAAATTTCACTTTTTTTTCCCCCAAGAGTGCAATAGATTTTGTCCAAATGATCATTTGTTGGCAAAGTGAACAACTATCAAAGTGCCATGCATAAAGTCTGACCAAATTACAGATCTTTACTCAACCATGCACAAGGGAAGGATGTGGAGTTCAGACATGGTACAACCCTCCCACATGCTGCATGCATTAGATTTGCTTTAAGATACACAAAAGCACAGAACCAACTATTCATATAAATACTTCTTACTCCATTGCTATCAGCAGAGAAGGCAAAAGAACAACTCTCAAAATCTGCATATCAACAAAACTGGTAAATTGTCTGCAAACTAACTATACTTCTGAGACTACATGTATATTTTTCTGCTCAGTTGGAAATTAATACTTTGATTTTTCTTCTGAATATCTTTATCAATGCCCCCCCTGTTGAGGTCTGCCAATTTATGAAACAACTTATTTTCTGCATTGTACACAGGCACTCCATTCACTGGGTCTTATGCCATCGTATCTACAGTGCCCTCCATATGTTTGGGACAAAGATCCATCAATTATTTCTTGTCATTAAACTAAACATGGACCTCCAGCGGCACCTGATCCACTTGGCAGAGAATAATGAGGAAAGATGCACAATAGGCTACTTTAATGATACAATGGCACTTTATTGTCACATGTGCAGTACCTCTCAACAAGTGATTTTCATCCTTTCCAGAGTCAAATGATTCCTCTCAGATATAAAGGTTGTCATGATAATTTTGCAGTTTCACAGCTTTGCATAAAGCTTCATGCAGATTATTTTCCATGGACTGATTTTAACAGGGGCCGTGTTGTGTAGCCCAGTGTGGTGATACGGTGGTGAAAGATCTGCTTTCAACTTCAGTTGGTTCAGCATGGATACTAATTGGCGACTGTTTAATTTTTTCTGCTGGAAGCTTGTTCGCAAAAAATAAACAATCAACTAACTTTGCAGCATCTAAATGATCACTTTGATTGAATCTGACTTCTGCTTTATGGTTATTTTTGTCACAAGCCATTCTCATTGTGACGTTCATGTTTGTCTTCATTTTGAAGCTGCCTCTTTTGCTTCATTTGCACTTGTCAGTCAATTAGTAAACTCCCTCTTTCTGTTCACATTCAGTTTGAAGTTGACTTGTTCAGCTACATCAATGCCACATTTTGGCAAGATATTATACTTGATATTAACTTTGGGCGAGATCGTAGAAAAAATATTATACATAATGCAGAATATCAGAATCACACAAATGCCTGTATGTTTCACTGATTGAAGTTCAAGCTATTAAACACATCAGGCTATTAAACACTAAAACCAACCAGGCTCAGAACTACATAGACGGGGGCATTGTTTTTGTTTAGTTTAGTTTAACTTAGAGATACAGCATAGAAACAGGCCCTTTGGCCCACCGATGAGCAATCACCAGTACACTAGTTTTTATTCTACACACAAGGGACAATTTACTGAAGCCAATTAATCTACAAACCCACATGTCTTTAGAGTGTGGGATGAAAACCAGAGCACCCGGAGAAAACCCACGTGGTCACAGAGAGATCGTACAAACTCTGTACAGACAGAACCCATAGTTAGAATCAAACCCGGGCACTGCAAGGCTGCAACTCTACCGCTGCACCACTGTGCCACCCACTTTGTTGTCTTCATTGTCTTTGCACTATTATTGTTTGTCTTTTATATACTGAACTTCTTTTTTGTTGTTTGCAATGGTATTTACAGAGCACCATGTAAGCATAGACACAAAATGCTGGAGTAATTCCCTCCCACAAACCATGTTAGCATATCTGTTGTGTTGCAGCAAGTAAGAATTTCATTGTTCAGTCTTGGGGCATATGGCAATAAAACACTCTTATTCTCCCTCTCTCTAGACTTTTGAAATGCTTTCCTTGCATTTCCTTGGAACATACACATTCTGTCTTTAAAATTGCAATAATCAATAGGTCTTGGAGTTTGGAGATACAAGGAACTCTAGATGCTGGAGTCTTGAGTAAAACACAAAGTGCAGGCATAACTCAATGGGTCAGGCAGCATCTGCGACAGTCTGAAGAAGGGCCCCGACCCGAAACATTGCCTATCGCCTTCACAGATGTTGCCTGACCCACTGAGTTACTCCAGAACTAGACCTTGGGATTTGTTTGTTATAGGTTCTTTAGGGCATACAGAAAAGGATGAGGCAAAAACTGACAAATCTACATAGAAGCTTCTCACTTATTTGTTCCTGATTAAGCTATCTTGTTGCAACACTTTTCAGATGACGGGCATAGCAGTGATTAAAACATATGGCACCACCATTCTCTATTTGAACAAACAGTATATTTTAACTTACTCAAAGACCTATTGTGAGTTTGTCATTCACTCCCTGAAATTTATAAATCATTTTTTATTGATTGTTTTATTAGAATGTAAGTAAATCTTTTAGAACTGAGTGCACCATGTGATAATACTTAAACTATGTAGTATCAGATATAATCAATCTATTGCCTTGCCACTGATATTTATCTTTGTTAAACAGCAAAAGTCAATTATATTTAGAAAGATAGTTGGCTGGTAACACTATGTTAACATCCTCTGTCATTTGCACAAAAGTTCAGCTTTTGTGCAAATAAAACTAGCCCAAAACAAAGCTTCCTAACAATTTTATCCTGTACTCTTGAATGATGCAGTCTGAAGTTTTGATCTGGAATCGTTGTAAACTCCTTAAAAGACAATTTAACTTTCACAGCAATGCCTTAACTGTGAATCATTACTGCTCATTTACGTATATGAAAATGGTAAATGATAACCTCTCAAAATAACCTTGCAATTTATATGCAACTTCATACAAGCTATTATTTTTAAAATATTACCTGGTGTCCTCTAGGTTTCGGTTTCGGTTTCGGTTAGGTACATTGAAAAGCTTAGTTTGGCATGCTATCCAATTAAATCAGATAATACTATACATAACTGCAATCAAATCAAATTCAAGTACAATAGGTAGAGCAAAAGGGAATATAGTTCTCTGTATTGTAGCACATTAGTTTGATAAACAAAGTCCAATGTTCTCAATGGGGTAGAAGTGAATTGGACAGTACCCTAGCCTTTGGAAGCCTGATAACAGAGGGGAAGAATGTAGGAAGGATGTAGGAAGGAATCGCAGATGCTAGTTTATACCGAATGCTAAGTTACTCCAGCACTTTGTGTCTATTAACAGAGGGGAAGAAACTGTTTCTGCAAAGCTTTCATTGCTCTGTCTCGTTCACTGACACGGGCGAGGAGAAGACGGAATGAATGGGATAGGGCGTCACTGATTATTTTGGCTGAAGTATAGATGGAATCAGTGGTGGGGAGTCTGATCTGTGTGATGGACTGAGCTACATCCACAACTCGGGAATTTTTGTGCAGAGATGTTCCCAAACTAATTATTGTGGAGTTTTGCAGCACATTTGGTATCTGTTATTAATTCAAATGGAATTGTTAATGGTGCCTGGAAATTAAAATTTGATGCTGTTTGCAATGTGCACCAGAATTTACTGTTATGCTATTATATAGTAAGATGTTTACATTTTGTACCTCACATTTTCCACAGGCTCCACAAAATTAAAGAAACAGAAACTAAAAAAGTGGCCTATTTAAATAATGCACAAAGCCATTTTTTCTTCACAAACCACCTGCTGCTTTGGGGTTTATTCCTTTTACAAAAATCTAAGTGATCACAAGATTAAAGGACAAAATGGATCCAAAATTAACTATCAAGTTCTTCTGAAATATCAAAGAAGAAAAAGTCGACACCAGCAACATCTTCCGTGTTGTTTTTTGGTTTATGAAAATCATTTGTGACAATATCTAAGTGTTGCTAACAAGAACCTACTGTAGGTGACAAGATACTAAGCTTTGCTACATATGGTGCAAGACTCATTGCTACATCTTTATTTGTTGCATCATAAGAAATATCATCACATCTACATTTTTATGAGCAATACAACATGTTGATACAACTATACGATGAACCTCACACACTAATGTAAGGAAAAGAGCTGAAATCAACCCATCATTCAGAGCCATTCTAATTCTGGAACACATTTCCATGCTGTAATCTTCTTAGCCTTGCCCTCAGTATGGCTTGCTTCCATTCTATTACTGTGGTAAAAGATGGGGTGCATGTGACAATTGCTGACCCTTCTACAGAGGGGAAAGGGGTGTTTGATGGAGCAGGTTGATGGGTAGTTTGCGAGGAGATGCATGCCTTTTAGGTGACCTTTCGGGTCGAGAAGAAGGGACTCGACCATAATCACCTATTCCTTTTCTCCAGAGATGCTGCCTGACCCTCTGAGTTACTCCAGCATTTTGTGTCTATTTTTGGTGTAAACCAGCATCTGCTGTAAACCAGTTCCTTCCTACACATGCGTGCCCTTTATCATTTTTGCTGCTTCTGATGCATAAGCCTCAATGGCGGAACAGGCGGAGGACGATGGCTGACCTTAGTGGAGCGTCACAACGGCTGGGAAGACGGAAGAAGGCTGCAGCAGAAAAGGGTCCCCGGTCGTCTTGAACTCCATGCCACTGGATCCTGACCCAGATCTGTCAAGAACCGTGTGGTGGCTGTCTGTGCACCAGTCTCCCCACATTAAACAAAGTCATGCACAGGAGTCCTCCATATAGGAAATAGCACCCTGGAGACACCTATGGTCAGCCATGACTGAAGGGGGCCTAAGAAGATGCAAACATGAGATTCTTAACACCAACATAAATGTTCCTTCTGCAATTTGAGCAAACACTTCCTGGAAGCTGCTGTCAGGCTTACAGATGATGTGAACTACTCAACTAATGTATAATGTGAGCCTCAATCCTGGGGATTGATGTTGGTCAAGGAGAGGATTACTGCTGGTTCACAGCTTTGGAGGATTTGGGAGAGACGTATCTCTGCGCTTTGCAATGACTGCTCTGGGTAATCCAAGTGCCAATAGCAAGAACCAATTCTTGCAATACGATGGGTTTTGTATCAGGTTTCAGGTCCTGATCTCCAACTAGCCTTTTCATCAATTGACCGTGGACATTGCTGGTGCAGTGAGGGTGATGATCATCTTCATCCTCAACAGCAGAACCAACAACAGAACATAAAGCTCATGCATCTTTGCCTATTCATCATTCTGTAGGAAATGGAAGTCTGTAGAAGGGTCAGCAATTGTCACATGCACCCCATCTTTTACCACAGTAATAGAATGGAAGCAAGCACTGTCAGGTCCTAGATTGTGGCCACTGGTTTGCGTCATCCCCAGCTCCCCATCATGTGCTTCTGCTGTAGCCGCCTCGAACTTCTCCTTTGTCAGTGTACTTGCGTTCAAATGGACAGCAGTGGCAGCCAAGTGCTGAGTCATTTTTGGAAGACGGATACGTGGTTTCCCTTCCAAGTGAAGTACTTATCATTGTGAGAAATGAAAGCACGCAATTCCAAACCAATTGTTGTTGCTAAATTGTTGTTAAATGGGTTAGCAAAACAATTATTTTCTGGTGAGGCTGCACCTTAGTGTGCCTGAGTGACCTGGCCCTCCTAATGATAGTTTATGGCCACCTGTACCTAGATACATTGAAATGCTTTGTTTGACAGTACATACAACCCGGTAAAATCATACGGTAGACCTCACGTAGGCAGTACACGAGTCATCACGTGTCTGGCACCAAGTTACAAAGGTTCACTGAACAATTCTATCTTCTGCCTGCCGCCACACATGGCAGCAGGCACCTCCCCCCCCCACCCCGGCAGTCCCCCCTACGTTCGACGGACCCCCCTCTGCAGGGTCCCCCCTTTGTTCTCAACAGCTCCCCCCACCGGGTCCCCCCTTCATTCTCAGGGGGATCTGTCAGGTAGCTCTCGGCAATTCGGGTCCTTCTACACTCTCGGGCTACACTTAATAATTGCAGAGCAGCAATCATCCATATCAAAAAAAAGTTGAGCCCTACTCAGGAGGAGATGAACAGAAATGTAATCTGCTGCTAGTGGTGGTGGAAGCAGATACGACAATGACATTTAAGAGACTTTTTGATAGGTACATGGATAAGCAGGGATATGGAATATCTGCAGGCAGATAAGAGTTGGTCATGGCATCATATATGGCACATTGTCTAGCTGTTCTTTGTAAGGAATTATGATCAGACTCTCTACTCAAACTATACATGTCCAGTTCTGTTCGCTAAATCACTGTGAGGGGTCAAGCTTGTACGATAAGTCCCTGGGTAAACGTCTGACTTGTAAGGATCAAATTCTGAATCTTCAGCTTCTAATCTTAAATGAAGGTACACCAGGGATTACTATACAGGGGCATGCTACAATAAAAATTATACTCTAGATAATTTAGTTGGCATGCCCAAACACATTTTACAACCAATTAATTAATTTTGAAATGTATTATGAAGCAAACTAATTTTCATACAGAGAGACTGTGCAAACAGCAGAGATGAATGGTCTATTAATCTAATTTTTGTGGTTTTGGCTGAGTCATATAAATTATCAGGAAAGCCTCCATGTTCTTGTTCAAATAGTGCGGTGGAATCTTTCCGTGTCCCCCTGACAGGGAGACCTCCGTTTGGATTTTTCTTAAAGGCGATACCTGCCTTAATACAGTAACCTTTAACATATTTTACTGTGACCTCAAAGAGTGCAATGGGTTTTGAGGCCTTGAGCTGCTAATTCAAAGGTTATTGCTACATCGAAGGAATGGCTGGAGCAATTACTTAACAAAAAGGACACTGGAATGGTATGAGGGGCAAGGCAGAATCTTGTGACTATAAGATGGATTGTGCTCAAATTGCTGCTAAAATTGGCAAAAGGAAAAGTAAATTGGCTGAAGAAAGGTATAAATAAAAACGAACTAAATTAAACAAAATTAAAAAATATATAATCTCTTACAAAGAAAATATAAACAGGCTGTTCCCATATTATGAACATCCAACTTGTGGACAATCCTACATCAGATGGAGTTCCCATAATATTATTAAGTTCAAGAGTCCGACGCATGTAGATATGTATTCCCACAAACAGCAGACTATGTTCCTCTCCGTCTCCACTTTTAGTAACTGCTCTTTCTAATTAGTCTGGTGTGCTTTTGGGTCTCATTCTCACACGGGAGGCCTGGTCCCCCAACGCAATATTCCACCACTCACACATAGCCCCCAACGACGCAGGTGCGGCTGACGGGTTCCCGTTGTGATGCCCCTGATCCTCCCCCCTTCCCCCCACTCCGAACCTTGCCCCTCCCCCCCACACACTCACTCCATCCCCCCACAACCCCCCCCCTCCATCCACTCCTAGCGGCTCTCTGGTGGCGCAGCCATTCCCACCCATTCGGTTCCCATTGTGATGTAGAACACGCAGGTATTACTGCGCAGGCGCAGCTGACGGGCACGACAAGTGGAAAAGGGATTTATTAAAGCTTAAAATGTGAATAACTTAAAATATGGCCTAACCCTGCCGCTGCCTACCCCTGTCGCTGGCATGACCTACCGCTGTGTGGCAGGTGGGGTGTGGGGGCATGTGGGGGGAGGGGCGTTTGTGGGGGTAGTGAGGGTGTGTATGTGGGAGGGGGGGTGTGTGTGGTGGGGGGAGGGTGTGTGGGAGGGGGGTGTGTGTGGTGGGGGGAGGGTGGGCTCACCGGCACCGGACTCACTCAGTACCTCCCGTCCCCGGCTCCTGTCGCACTCAGCGGCTCCCGGCTCGTCATGGTGGTCGCTGCCGCCCGCGGCCACAGCCCTCGTCTGCCCGCGGCCACAGCCCTGCCCACACTCTGCTCACTCCGCTCCTTCAGCTTTATTCTCGCGGCCGGTGATTGACAGCGGGTGCCGGAAGGGGTGTCGCCGTCCCGGTGAATGACAGGAGAGAAGACCAATAACTTTTGTAATATTTCACCGAACGGAACCAAACTTGATGCACTTGCAGCACAGGAGAATGGCGAGTAAGGTGTCACCTATTCATGTTCTCCAGAGATGCTGACTGACATCATAAGCCAGTCATTGAGGCATGTAGTCCATTGCAACCAAGATGCACTATCTACTCTTGTCTCGCCTGCCCGTGTATGACCCATGATTTGGAAGGAACTGCAGATGCTGGTTTGGACTGACGGGGAGAAGGAATGGGTGACGTTTCAGGTCAAGACCCTTCTTCAGAGTCTCAACCCAAAACGCCACCCATTCCTTCTCTTCAGAGATGCTGCCTGTCCCGCTGAGTTACTCCAGCTTTTTTTGTCTATCTTCGTGTATGACCCATATCCCTTTAAACCATTCCTATCCTTGTACCTGTCCAAATGTCTTTTGAATGTTGTCATAGTACCTGCCTCAACTACATCCTTAGGCAAGTCGTACTATATACCCACCACCCTGTGTGAAAAGGTTGCCCCTCAAATTCCTATTACATCTTTCCTCTCTCATGTTAAACCTGTCCTCTGCTTCTTATTCTCCTACTCTGGGTAAGTGCATTCACCCTATCTATTCTCCTCATGATCTTATGCATCTCAATAAGATCACCCCTCAGTCTGCTGCACTCCAAGGAATAAAGTCCTAGTCTGCCCAACCTCTTCCTTTATCTTAGGCCCTTAAATCCTGGCAACACCCTTGAAAATCTTCTCTGCACTCTTTCCAGTTTAACGACATCCTTCCTCTAGCAGGGTGAATACCATATTCTAAATATGGTAGTCTCACCAACATCTTGGACAACTGTAAAATCCCAGCTTCTATACTCAATACCCTGACTAATGAAGGTCAATGTATCAAAATAGTTCTTGACTATCCTGTCGAACTGGGATGTCACATTCAGGGACCTGTGCATCTGCACACCTACACTGCTCCATAAGTCTACGATACTCTGCTCTACAACACTCCCCAGGGCCATGCCATTCACTGTGTAACCTACTCTTTCCATTTGATACAATACGATATGATAGAACTTTATCGCAGGAGGGAAATTGGTCTGCCATCAGTCATAAAACACAGCAAGATACGTTCCTAATTATCTTCAAGAAGCTAATGATAAACCATCACTTTGGATGGTTATCGGAAATTACATCCATGTAGTGGAAACCATTGTGAAACCTACTCTGGTTTGACTTCTCAAAACTTATCTGCATTAAACTCAATTAACCATTCCTCTGCCCACTTGTCCAACTGATCAAGACTGTAATTTCTGATAACCATCCAAAGTGATGGTTTATCCATAGCTTCTTGAAGATAATTAGGAACGTATCTTGCTGTGTTTTATGACTGATGGCAGACCAATTTCCCTCCTGCGAGAAAGTTCTATCATATCGTATTGTATCAAATCGACAGAAAGTGCTGGCCTCGTCAGCAAATTCCAAGCCTTGCACACAAACTAAAAAAAAAGGCATGCCCTTTCATGAATTCAAAGCTATAGAAATGTCTAATTTTACTTCGGAGTCATGTGAGTGACTACGTGAAGAAGAGCCCGTCCAGCCGCACACGCGTCATATCGTCAGACGCATAGCGCAGTGACCGGTGTGTTTGGAGTGAGCAGAGCTCCTCCAAACCGGTAAGTAAAAAGCCTGAAGGTAAGTGTTCACTTACGTTTTTCAGGTCGCTTTCTTCAGAGAACTTGTAGTTGGGAAAACACAAGTCAGAATGAAGAAAGAATGTTAGAGGCGTACCGCAGGTAAACTCGAGAAAGACCGCGGGTCTGCGAGTAGCGGGCGCCCTTTTGATTTTAAATACGGTTAAATATATATACCATTGTAGCGTCATTAGGGCACAAGAGAAAAAGGCCGGGTGGCCAGTAGACTCTGAAGAGTCAGACTGAAGGATCCCCGACTCAGGCAGATATTTTGTTCTATTCAGAACCGCGTTGGGAGGCCAGCGCAGGGAATGCCTAGGGAAGGTCCGGGCTTATCGTTGGCCTATAGGAGAGCCAGCGCATGAAGTGCCTGGGGAAGGTCCGGCTTAGCTTTGGCCTACAGGAGCCAGCGCAGGGAGTGCCTGGGGAGGTCCGGGCTTAGCGTTGGTCTATAGGAGAGCCAACGCATGGAGTGCTTTAGAAGGTCCGGCTCAGCGTTGGCCTAAGGGAGAGCCAGCGCAGGGAGTACTTGGGAAGGTTCGGCTCTGCGCTGGCCTACAGGGGAGTCAGTGTGAGCAATGCCTGGATAAAGGCATTTTTATGCGTTGGTCTACAGGAGAGCCTGCGCCAACTATGTCTGGAGAAGGACAGTTTTAGCGTTGGCCTACAGGTGAGACAGCGCCAGCAGCACCTGAAAGAGGGCTGCCTATGCATGGGCCTACAGGAGAGCCTGCACGCAACAAACTAAAAAAAAAGGCATGCCCTTTCATGAATTCAAAGCTATAGAAATGTCTAATCATGGAGGTCATACAATGAGGAAGGTTCACTCGTACACTTGTTAACTCAGTATGGTCCTTAATTCTACTAATAGAACACTAATAGAACACCAGGTTTATTGGAAGTGCATGATTTCTGGCCACAGTACACATATTCTTAAAATATAGGAATGTGAAAATGAGTTTAAATATTTCAAATAGAATTTTTTTTTTTTTTTCCTACACGTCCATTTTGTGGTCATAACAAAACTTCAGGTTCACTTGCACCTCGTCCAACCTCATCTACTGTATCCATTGTTCTCGGTGTGGACGTCTATATATCGGCAAGAGCAAGCAAAGACTGGGTCATCGTTTCGCCGAACACCTACGCTCAGCCCGCCTTGACCTAGGTGATCTCCTGGTTGCCAAACATTTTAAACTCCTTCCAATTCTGACTTTTCTGTCCTAAACCTCCTCCACTGTCATGAGGCCACATGCAAATTGGAGGAATAGCACTTCATATTTCGCTTGGGCTGCCTATAACCCAGCAATATGAATATTGATTTCTCCAATTTCAAGTAACCTTTGCAATCCCTCTTTCTCCGTCCCTCTCCCACCCTGGTTGTCCTGCTAGTTTCACTGTTTGTATCCCTTCGTTATCACCTCTTCTACAGCCAACAAAGGGCCAATGTGGTCCATTTTTGGTCATGGGTGCCTGCTCTGATTTATTCTGTACCTTTTCATACCTCTAGTTTTCCTCTCCCTGACTCTGGGACTGACGAAGGGTCTCGACCTGAAACGTCATCTATTTTCTCCAGTGATGCTGCCTGACCCGCTGAGTTACTCCAGCATTTTGTGTCTATCTTCAGTTTCCGATATCAGTGTATCAGCCCATGTACATAATATGCTTTAAAGTGCGCCAGCATAAGATCAGATATATAGCATGTGTTGTCAAGTTATTTTAGAAACTAGATATTCAAATTAGCAAACAACTTAAATGTTTTTGGAATTTCTAAATCTTAATAATTATTCAAAATAATCACACACAAAAAAAATTCCAGACATTTTAAAAGAAAATTAAAATATATTTAAACGGTTATTTATTAGCTGCAAGAGATTTGATTTTAATTTTAATTAATTTTTTCAACACTTAATATTAAACACATGACAACACAACTTTTTTGTTACTTGATGATAGATTGGGCCTAGGTATGAGAAAAAGCAAACTGATGAAAATTAATTGTAAAGGGCCGAGATGAGTATTTGTAAAGATAAAACGGGAAACAAATTTGAAACTTAAATGCTGGAAGTGCTTTGTGGTGTGTTTATTTCAAATATACAACATGTGGAATTTTCTTTGGTTTTCAAAACTGGCCACAATATTGGCAAACAACAAAGTGGAATGACAATGGGTAGGATTGAAACCAGTTTTAAATAGGGTGTCAGAAGGATGTACTCGGCTCAAGAAAAGAACAAGCAAAACTCTCATGAGACTTTATGGATGAACCAAGCCAAAGAAACAATTGTGGACTGAGACAAAGGTATACATAGATATCAGAAGGTAATAATAATAATAATAGATTTTATTTATATAGCGCTTTTCAGGTAGTGAGATAAGAAAGAATTGGGAAGGCAAGGAGGCAATATGAAATTAAATTATCAAGGGACATTTTATTTATTTATTTATTTATTTATTTATTTATTTATTTATTTATTCCGAACAAGTAAAGACATTAAAGACATTGATATTAACAAAATCGAAATTATCAAACAATTGAACATTGCAATCAACATTTACAAATGAGAAGAACAAAATCAAGGTTCCAATGTCCAACTCAGAGTCTGTACAAGCTCGAAAAGGAGTGAGAAGAAGAATAACTTATTAAATCTCACCCCTTTTCCCCAACACTTCTATCGTATTTAAAAATCAATTCCTTACTAATAATAGTACTGCCCTAGGCAATTTCCCATAATACATACAGACACATATATACATACAACTATTATGTACATACAATCTTCATATTTGAAGTACCCAACATCAGTGAACAATAGTAAACAAGATAAACATCAACAATAGTAACAAGATAAACATCAACGATTGTAAACAAGATAAACATCAACCCCCACTTGTCAACCATCCCCTCCATCCCTGTACCCCTTGAGCATTATTTTTTTATATATCATTTTAAAATGATTCATGTTTGTGCATTGCTTCAATTCCCCGTTCAATTTATTCCACACTCCTACTCCACAAACCGAAATACAAAAGGTTTTTCTAGTCGTACGGACTTTTTGTTTCTTAAAGTTAAATATTCCTCTTAAATTGTAACCCCCCACACGCTCGTTAAATAATTTTTGAATGTTTCCAGGTAAATTTTTATTTTTGGCCCTAAACATTATCTGAGCTGTTTTGAATGTGACCAAATCTTCTAATTTTAATAATTTTGACTCTAAAAATAATGGATTCGTATGACCCAGATACTTAGCATTATGGATAATACGAATTGCTCTTTTTTGCATCATGGTTAATGAGTGTATCGAATTTTTATAATTATTTCCCCAGACTTCTGTACAATAATTTAAGTAGGGTAAAATTAATGTACAATAAAGAATACGGAGTGATTTGTAATCCAGAGCTTGCTTGGCTTTGTATAATACAGAGATACTTTTTGATAATTTTAATTTTACATGTTTAATATGCGATTTCCAGCTTATTTTATCGTCAATTATAACCCCAAGAAATTTATTTTCATGCACTCTTTCAACTTCCACCCCATTTATCTTTATACTTACTAGGGGACTTATTCTACAATTACCAAATAACATTATTTTAGTTTTACTCAGATTTAATGAAATTTTATTACTATCAAACCATATTTTCAATTTACCCATTTCTTTTATTATTTTATCCAATAGCCTTTTTAAATTTTCCCCAGAACAAAAAATATTTGTATCATCTGCAAACAAAACCAGCCTCAAGACATTGGACACATTACAAATATCATTTATGTACATGATAAATAATTTTGGGCCCAGCACTGACCCCTGTGGTACACCACACACAATGTCCAAACATGTAGAATTATGACTACCCAGATTTACAAACTGTTGCCTGTTACTTAAGTAGCTTTTAATCCAGTCCAGTACTATTCCTCTAATTCCATACCTCTCCAATTTTTTAAATAAAATATCATGATTAATTGTATCAAATGCTTTTTTTATGTCAATGAATATCCCAGCTGCATATAATTTCTTATCAATGGCGTTTGTGATGTCTTCAATTAATTCTAGTATTGCAAGTGATGTTGATCTATTTGTTCTGAATCCATATTGACTTTCTGTTAATAATTTATTATTTTCTACAAATTTGTCTAGTCTATTATTAAACATTTTTTCTAATATTTTGGAAAATTGTGGGAGTAAGGAGACAGGTCTATAGTTTGTAAAATGATGCTTGTTCCCTGTTTTGTATATTGGTATTATTTTTGCTATTTTCATTTGAATTGGAAAAGTACCGGTCTGGAAGGATAAATTACAGATGAATGTTAAAGGTTTGGAGATCCCCTCAATGACCATCTTAACTAGCGACATGTCAATGTCATTGAAATCGGTAGACTTCTTATTTTTACATGTTTTGACAATATCCAGCAGTTCTTTTTCTTCTACTGCCGTAAGAAACATAGAGCAGGGATTTCTTTCCACTAAATTCTCAGGAGTTTCTCCAGATGTCCCTGAATCAGGGATTTGTTTAGCCAGGTCTGGTCCAATATTAACAAAAAAATTATTAAAGCTATTAGCTATATCTTCCATATTGTAAATTTCCTTATCCTTATCAATAAAATACTTCGGGTAATTTGTTCTCCCCGGACCATTTCTGATAATGCTATTAAGTATGCTCCATATTCTTTTTATATTGTCTTTATTGTCATCTAATTTCTTCTTATAATAATCTTTCTTGCTTTCTCTTATGATGTAAGTTAATTTATTTTTATACTTTATATATTTATTTTCTGTATCTTTGTTTCTCTCTCTTATAAAATCTCTGTATAGGCCATTTTTTTTTTACAAGCATTTTGTAATCCCTTTGTAATCCATGGACATTTAGTATATTTTGATTTTCTATTATATTCTTTAATTGGACAATTTTTATCATATAATAACTTAAACATATCAATAAATGTTTCATAAGCACTATCAATGTCTCTTTTTTGGTATATTATATCCCAGTTTTGTGCCAATAGATCCTTTTTTAGTGCATTGATAGCTTCCTCCGATCTCACTCTTCTATATTCTATTAATCCGCTTGGTTTGTTGTTCCTGTGGACACCATCATAAACTACAAAAACTGGCAGATGGTCACTTATATCATTAATTAATAATCCACTTACTATTTTATTTTCCAAATCATTGTTAAATATATTGTCAATGAGTGTAGCGCAATGGGAAGTAATTCTACTCGGTCTAGTGATTTTCGGAAATAGACTCATGCTGTACATAGTATTAATAAAATCTTCTGTAAGGTTGTGTTGATTAGGATTTAGTAGGTCAATATTGAAATCTCCACATAAAAACACTGATTTACTACCTGTTGTTGAAAACATACTCTCCATCCAGCCCCTGAAGATTTCAATACTTGACCCCGGTGCCCTATATATACAGCTAATGATTACATTTTTATTTCCACCATTACTTATTTCTATAGTTATACATTCATGCAGATTGTCAACCACAGTTGTCATATTATCTACTACCTTATAATTCAGAGTTGTATCCACATATAGTGCTACCCCTCCTCCCCCCTTATTTTTTCTATTGATGTAATTTAAGTCATATCCGTCCATCTCAAAATCAATTCCCTTTTCTTGATTAATCCATGTTTCAGATATTGCGATGACATTGAATGGTTGTGAAAATTTTTGTAGATACTCTTTAATACTATTGAAATTCGCATAGAGGCTCCTGCTATTAAAGTGGATAATAGATAATTTGCCTTTTGTATTAATATTCTGATTATACTGTTCCTCTGTGTAGTAGCAGCAGATATTTTTGTCGTTAGAATTAAAGTAAAAATTATTGTCCGGGTCTATATCGTATTCCAAATCCTGTAAATTGTGATCGGTATATTCGAATGGTTGTAACTTCGGTTGTTCCTTTTCGCTTATTATTTTAGTTACTTGACTTCCATTTCCAGATGTAAATGGCTGAATTCCTTCAGTGTTTTCCCGTTTTATGATCATTGGTATTTGTCCAGGTCTGCAATATCTCTGATGACCAGCACTTTGGCTTCCTCTGGTGTTCCATTTAATTTAATAAAGATTTTACAGTTTGCAGTCCAGGTATTTAATATTTTTTTTTTGTTTCTTAAGGTATCGTGCTTGTCGGGCTATATCGGCATTTCGTTTTGTTAGGTGTTCATTCATAAATACTTTTGTTCCCTTCAGCTTTATTCCTTGTTTTAGGAGACTGACTTTATATTTCCTGCTTACAAACCTTATTATGATGGCAGGTTTGTCATCACTATTTTTATCCTCTTTAGATTTTTTCCTGGGCAGTGGGTGACAAGCCTCGATGTTATCGCAGTCTACTTGTATACCTTTCGACTGCAGGAAGGCCGCCACCTGTTGCTCCGTGGAGCTTGTGTCCATTTCCCCGGGCTCCCCCCCGTTTTCGTCAGTCACCGCCCGTGCGTATGACCGGGGCTTTATACTGAGCCCGGTAATGATAATGTTGTTCTCTCTGGTGTACTGCTCCAGATCCGCAACTCTGCTCTCCAGGAACACCAGTCGCCGGTCCTTTTCGGCGCTCTGGATCCGAAGAGCCCTTACCTCCGCCACGAGGTCGAGGATGGCTTTCTGCTGTTTTTTGACAGCAGAAATCTCCTCCGACAAGAACTCCAGCGCTCTTTTTATTTCGTCGCTATCCTCCGTTGTTATTACCTTCTTCGGAGGCATGTTCACCAGCTACTCAGGTAAACTCCAGCTACTCAGTTTTACAATGAAAGCCAAGGTCTAACCTTGGATAATCCTCTCACCTTTGCCAGTTTGACATAAATCAAACTGGCAAAATACTTTACGAGCACGTCAATTAAATAAGATTGGGATGTGAACAGAGTCATGAATGCATACACTGGACAATGATAAAATCACAGCTTGGTTTGGGAACAGCTCCATCTAAAACCGCAAGAAATTGCAGCGAATTGTGGACCCAGCCCAGACCATCTCACGCACACACCAATCTCCCTTTATACCTCACACTGCCTCGGCAAGGCCAGCAGCATAATCAAGGACGAGTAGCAGCTTGGCCACTCCCTCTTCTCCCCTCTCGCATCGGGCCAAAGGAAAAGAAGTGTGAAAATTCACACCTCCAGATTCAGGGATAGTTTCTTCCCATCTGTAATCAGGCAACTGAAACATCCTACCACAACTATAGAGCAGTCCTGAACTACCATCTATCTCAATGGTGATCCTCAGATTATCTTTGATCGGACTTTACTGGTTTTACCTTGCACTAAATGTTATTCCCTTATCATGTATCTATACACTATAAATGGCTTGATTGTAATGTATAGTCTGACTGGTTAGCACGCAACCAAAGCTTTTCACTGTACCTCGGCACACGTGACAATAAATAGCAATGTTACAAAATTTTGAGATTTTAAAGATAAAGTCTTCAATTTATCCCATCAGATAAAGCATAAAAAGAAGTTTAATTTGACACCTAATTCACTTTCATATCTTCAGTATTAAAAAAGTTATGGACATTTTCATACTCGGAAATTAGCATCTTGTTCCCTATTGCTTCCATTGACTTAACACAAAAGCTGTGATCGAGGACAGTTAAAAGCCCATAACGTTCTTAAAAATTAAGAGAACTGAAAGAAATTTTCAGTTATTATAGATTGAAGCATTCTGAAACAAATATGAAAATCTTACTTAGAAGACATGAAATTAAAGCATATAATTAGTTAGTTACCTAATTGTAGCTAATTACAAAATTCAATTACTAGATCTAAACATCTATCAATTTCTTAAGAATAGATTAACATTTTTAAATAGCCTGTGTCCAAATAACATTCACACAAGAATTCACAATATAACATAATTTTTAAATCTCATTGTCATGAATTTACAGGCCAAATGGAAGGAATTGAATGTTTAATACCTGTAAATTAATGGGCATTTAAATCATCTTGTGAGTGAGGATTTCTGGAAGGCGATCATTTGGAACGTTGATTTGCGGTGAATTTAACCCCGTATTGGCATGAAAAATTCTGCCGTTAGTTCGGGGAATAAAAACACCGTTTCGCATGAAAAAATATTAATTAAAGGCTTCTTAAGAAGCACTTTTATACATTAAAATAAACCACTTTCGTTTACCTGTCCCGTACGTGAAATCCGTCCCAGTTATCGGCGTTGACGGCTTTAGGAGCTGATTTTAAAATTACTCCTGCGCTGACATTGTCGATTTAATAAAAAATAAAAAATACACAAAACGCCCCTAGGAACGATTTTTCAGCAAACGCTTGTACTCCAACGAAATATAATTCAGGACAAGGTAGGAGAAACACGCGTTTTAAGCCCGCCCCCCCCCCCTTAAAGGCTCCACACGGCCAGTGGCAGAATTGCAGCACGGCTGAAGGTAAGTATTGTAACATACCTACAATAAACTAAACTGATAACGAGGTGCCAGAAATATTTCAGTTCAGTATCTACCAGGAAACAGGATGGTGATGATATAGAACACAGACCCGCCCAATTGACTCTGAGGTAACTCCAGTAGTTCGTCCAGCTCATCCCCATGCTATGCAGGACCGTGTTCAAAGTGAACTCAATAGGATGGTGTCTCTAGGTGTGATTGCTCGGATTGAGTTTCCACCATGGTCGTGGAAACGAAGAAGAATAAAGACGAAATATGGATTTGTATCAATCCTAAGGACTTAAACACATCCATTAAACTACCTCACTATCGCATGCGCACTGTGGATGAGATTGCAGCGCAGATGGCTGAGGCAACTGTATTCACAGTACTCGATGCCAAGAGCTCATTCTGGCAGATTTCGCTGGAACACAACTCCTCCAAGTTAACCACTTTCAGCACACCGGGCGTTACAGATTTTTTTGCATGCCCTTTGGCATAAGCTCTGCTAGTGAAGTATTTCAACAAACTATGGAGCAGTTGTTTGCAGGTTGCCCATGCTCTATTGTGGTGGATGACATCCTCGTTGCGGGACGAACTGTCGAAGAACACGATGCTAATCTGAGGAAGGTCCTGGATCGCGCCAAGGGCATCAACCTCAAGCTAAATCCTCAAAAATGCAAATTCAGGGTAAGTTAGGTGAAATACATAGGCCATACGTTTACTAAAGACGGCCTAAAAATTGATCCGGCGAAAACCAGTGCTATCAATGAGCTCCCAGCACCCACAGACGAGCTCGGTCTGCAGAGATTCCTTGGCATGGTTAACTACTTGAGCAAATTTATTCCAGACTTCAGTGAAATATCAGCCCCATTGCGCCAGCTTACACACAAAGACACTGCTTGGACCTGGCACGAGCAACAGCAGAGGGTGTTCGACACTCTTAAGCAGCAGATGCCTTGTGCTCCTACCCTCGCTTATTTTGATCCTAAACGACCGGTCACACTGACTTGTGACGCTTCACAACACGGACTAGGCGCAGCAGGTTTTTAAAATGACGGTAGCGGCAATAAGCCTCTTGCCTATGCCTCGCGCACTATGACAGACACAGAACAACGATATGCCCAAATTGAGAAAGAGCTGCTGGCGGTTGTTTTCGCCTGCAAGAAATTTAACGACTTTATCTTCGGACAAACGGTCACGATTGAAACTGAGCACCAACCTCTGATCAGCATCTTTAACAAACCGATACATGCCTCTCCAGGGTGCCTACAGCGGATGCTGCTGCAGCTTAAAAAATACAACATTGTTATGATCTACAAACGTGATCTCCGTCACCTGGCTGACACTCTCTCGCATGCATCCCAGAAGAACTGCGAGGGTCCGTCCTCGACGAATGATGACTTTGTCGTAATGACTGTGTCTTTTATTCCCTCGTCCTGTATGGAAGGCTTGGTTGCCCACACTGCTGCCGACAGTACTTTACGGTCGCTTGCCTCCGTCATTAAGCACGGCTGGCCAGACAAACACTACAACGTTCCGCTGCCAGTTTGGCCTTTCTTTGCCGTCCGTGATGAGCTAGTGCTGCAGGATGGCATTATTGTAAAAGGACACAAGGCTGTGGTCCCTGCTTCGCTCCACAGCAAGTATTTTAACGCTGTCCACGCAGGGCACCCAGGCACTGAAGCTACCGTCTTACGGGCAAGAAACATGTTTTACTGGCCTGGCATGGCCGAATACATCACTGAGAATGTGGCGTCCTGTGCAGTGTGTAACAGCTTGGCACCTCATCAACAAAAGCAACCACTTCTTTCACATCCGGCTCCTGCACTCCCGTGGTCTACACTGGCAACTGACATGTTTGAGTGGCATGGCAAGCAGTACCTGGTATTTGTCGATACCGTATTCAGGATAGTTTGACATTGATTTTCTTAGCAGCCTCACTTCTCGCGGGGTAGTTTTGAAGCTTGCTCGCCATTTTGCAGACCACGGAGCTCCATGCATACTGTTGTCTGATAACGGCAGTCAATTTACCAGCCAACACTTCAAGGAGTTTGCTGCACGATGGGGTTTTCACCACATCACCAGCAGCCCTGAATATCCACAGTCGAATGGACTAGCTGAGCGGGCTGTCAAGAGTGCCAAACAGCTCATGGAACGTTCGTACAGAGCTAATTCGGATGTGTTTCTGGATCTACTCAACTTACGCAGCATCTCCCGCGACCCCATTTTGGGTTCAGCTGCTCAATGTTTATTGTCGAGGCAGACCCGAGCCACGGTGCCTGTGGCAGATCAGGCATTGATCCCACAGGTAGTTCCACCATCGGAAGTCCAGTCCAGGTTACAACAAAAGCGTGACATTCAAAAACAGTGGTATGACAAAACAAGTAGGCCACTGCCACCATTAACCAAGGTGGTTCATTTGCAGACTGACAAAGGCCATGACCGTATCAATGTAATTTCTGGAACTGCTTCTGAGCCACGCTCATATCTGGTCAGTGCTGGTCAAAGGCCATGACCGTATCGATGTAATTTCTGGAACTGCTTCTGAGCCACGCTCATATCCTGCCTGTGAATGAGCCAGCTCCACCTCTGTATTATCCAGACCGTACAAGTGTACTTCCGTCCCAGCGGCATTAATCCGCCTACACCAGCACAACAACCCACTTCTGGAGCGACTGCGCTGCCAGTGGCGATGCCCCCTCCGCCTGCATCACAGTCCCGTTTCATCACCGGGAATGCTGGTTCAGTCTCCGTCACCTGTGAAGCCACCGGCTCTGTCCCTGGTGGGGAAAAACGGGGATGTTCTTTATCTCACACGTGCTGGTCGTGTTTACAAGCCCACTGTGAAGTACCCGGGCTATGTTTGACTTTCCTCCAGCTTATTATCAATTGTTATGCATGCCTTATTTAGTTAATGGTTTTGTACTGACATTTAATTCTTTAAGAGGGAAGATGTAGATCAGTGACTCATGTTATGAGTCATACTTTGTAGCTACGCCCACTAGTTTAACAGAAAGCCTCCCGGCCCTTTCTCTCTCTCACTTTTAGAGTAACGTGCTAAGATGAAGTTACCTATGCTGTAATGTTAATAAAGTCTTTGGATCTTAATAACGGTGTGACTTAAGTTATGCTTTGGATCTTGGGCAGTTCCTTCTTTCCTCCATACTTTGCTCTTGCCATCACTCTGATATAAGTTAATCTTCGTTTCATCAGTCCACAAGACCTTTTTCGAGAACTGCGGTTGCTCTTTTAAGTACTTCTTGGCAAACTGTAACCTGGCCATCCTATTTTTGCGGCTAACCAGTGGTTTGCATCTTGCAGTGTAGTCTCTGTATTTCTGTTCATGAAGTCTTCTGCGGACAGTGGTCAGTGACAAATCCACACCTAAAGTGTTTCTGATCTGTCGGACAGGTGTTTGGGAATTTTTCTTCATTATAGAAATAATTCTTCTGTCATCAGCTGTGGAGGTCTTCCTAGGCTTGCCAATCCCGTTGCGACTAGTAAGCTCACCAGTGCTCGCTCTCTTCTTAATTATGTGCCTAACAGTTGATTTTGGTAAGGCTGAGGTTTGGCTGATGTCTCTAACAGTTTTATTCTTGTTTCTCAGTCTCATAACGGCTTCTCTGACTTTCATTGGCACAACTTTGGTCCTCATGTTGATAAACAGCAATAAAAGTTTCCAAAGGCGATGGAAAGAGTCGAGGAAAGACTAGGTGCTGAGAGCTGAGATGCTGGTGTTTAAAGCAGCATCTGCAATTCCTTCCCACACATAATTGATTCTATGTATTCTAAAACTCAAGAAAGAATATATGGTAGAATGAAAACCTCTGGCATTTCCCCAAAGAAAATGATGCCAAAATTACAAAATGAAACTAATACTAAAACATTTTTCCAACTTAAAACTTTCTTCAGATTTATAAACAATTATGAATATTTGTTAAATTTAATACATTGTAACTCTTGCTTGAGTTCATAAAAAGCTTGCTTTAATAAAAAAGTGTTATTATTTTATAATGGAAGCAGCTGCTGCGCAATGGAACTTTCGTCATCACACGCAAGCAAATCTTATCTTCCGATAAACCACTCTCTGTTTGTTTGTGCTGCTCGTCAATCTTGTAAATGCAACCTTACCTGTAGCAGACACTAATTTACTGCATTCTCGTCCACAGTCCTTTTTGGAGCATAAAAGAGAACTTTTACTTTCAAGCCACATCCCCAGTTTTTTCTCTGATGTGGTCAGAAAGCAGTTTCTTTATCCCTCCTTTCTAGCTTTCATTTAAAAAACTTCTAATAGTTATATAAAACCTTTCAATGCAGTTTTTTTTCATATCACTATTCCAGATTTGATAATTTCACAATATTCATGAATAGCCTTATAAATGTGTGTAAATTATTGACACGAAAAATTGCAGATGCTGGTTTATAAAATAGGGCACAAAGCGCTGGAGTAATGCAGTTTGAATGGTCTCGACCCAAAATGTCGCCTCAGAGGGCGGTTCTCTGGATACTTTCAAGAGAGAGCTAGATAGCGGAGTCAGGGGATATGGGGAGAAGGCAGGAACGGGGTACTGATTGGGGATGATCAGCCATGATCACATTGAATGGCGGTGCTGGCTCAAAGGGCCGAACGGCCTATTCCTGCTCCTATTGTCTATCCACGTACTCCAGAGTTCTGCCTGACTCGCTGAGATTCCCCAGCACTGTGTGTCATTTTTGGTAAACCAGCAACTGCAGCTCCTTATGTCTATATTTTACTGCTCCATTGGTAAGCTATGCCTAATTAAAGAAGTTCAAGGCATGCCGAATTGAAGAAGTTCTCCTCACAGCATGAAGGGTCCAAAACCGAAATGTTACCTGACCCGCTGAGGAACTCCAGCACTCTTTTTAATATAAATTATAATATTTCAAAGATTGAGTTTTAATTTGCCTCTAATGGTTCAGAACATAGAACAGTGTAATACATGAAATGGCCCTTTGGCCTCCATTTGGGCCAAATATGATGCCAAGTTAAACAGATCTCTTCTGTCTGTACATGATCAATATCCCTCTATTCCCTGCACTTCCATGTGCATATCCAAAAGCCTCTTAAACACCACTTTCATATCTGCATCCATCATCATCCCTGGCAATGCATTCCAGGCCCTCACCACTCTTTGCAAAAAAACCTGCTCCACATATCTCCATTCCCCCCTCACCTCATAGCTATGCCCTCTAGTGTTGGACATTTCCACCCTGGGAAAAAGGTTCTGTCTATGCATCTCATAATTTCATATGCTTCTCAACCTCAGTAGTTCCAGAGAAAACAATCCAAGTATATCCAACCTCTCCATTCCAAACAGCATTCTGGTAAACCTCTCCTGCACGCTCTCCACAGCCTTCACATTTTTCCTGCAATGGGGTAACACGATATGCAAGTAATACTCCAAATGCAGCCTATCCAAAGTCCTATAGAGCTGCATCATGACTTCCTAACTCTTATACTCAATGTCCCTAGCAGTGAAGGCAAGCACACCATACACCTTCTTTACTACCCTATCTATTTGTACTGCCACCTACAGTGTGCTACAAACTTGGACTCCAAGATCCCTCAACACCACAATGCTGTTGAGGGTCTCGCTTGGAACTGTATGCTCTCTCCTTACATTCAACCTCCCAAAGTGCATTACCTCACACTTGCTCGGGTTAAACTCCATCTGCCATTTTTCCACCCATATCTGCAGCTGATCTATAACCTGCTGTTTCTTCTGACATCCTTCCTCACAGTCTACTGCAACTCTAATTTTGGTGTCGTCAGCAAAGGTACTCACCAACCCATCTACATTTATATCCAAGTCATTTATATATATTACAAACAGCAGAGGTCCCAGCACAGATCCCTGTGGAACTCCACTGGTCATAGAACTCCTGCCAGAATATCTCCCTCCAACATAACCCTCTGTCTTCTATAAGCCAGTTCCGAATCCATTCACAATCATCGTGAATCCTGTCCATCTTAATCTTCTATTGAACTTTTACTGAAAGGTTAGTGAAATAAATGTGATTTGACATTGATTTTTCCTCAGAAGAAAAGGTTTGATGATTTTTGAAGATACCATAATATAAAAAGTATTTTCATTTATTTTTCAATAAAGGTAGAGTTGATAAAACTGTGCCATTTTGATAATGCAAAGAGCAATGCAACAAAAAATGGTTAGCACAATAGTTTAGATGAAGATGGCATAGATGTTAAATGCAAATTTCACAATTTAAAGCAGTGCTGGACAATTGAACAAAATAGTGAATGACCGACCCAATGCTGTCTTGTTTTCTACATTTTGTAGTTAAATGCCTTTTCACCAGCATTCATGCAGAAACCAGAACGTTTCAGATGAAAATGCCCCAAAATGCACGTTGTTCGAGAATTAACAGTGGCTGAATGGAAATGTTGAATTTTGAAGAAAGAGCTTCTCAACTGCTGCCCCTTGGTGCCACTAGTGTCTGTTACAGAATTAGACATCAGAGGAGAGTTGGGCGTCACTATCTACAGATCTTTGCTGATTGTAATGTAACTGTCTCACGGTGTTGCGGTCATCGGCGGTGAAGCGCGGCGTCGCCGGTAGAGGGGACCGCACGGCAACGGCGAGAGCGCCGAGCCTATGCCACGGGAGCGCCGCACGGGTGCTGCGCGGGGGCCGAGTGATTTAAGTACGGCTGGTCCCATGAGCTTGCGTTAAGTTAAAAAAAAAGGCGTGCCGACTGCGATGACGTCATTTCGGATCTGCGGGGCTGTGGCGGCGGCCGTGCTGATCGCAGCGCTGTGGCGGCGGTCGTGCCGCACACGTGCCTCACTGGCGGAGGCTGTGGCGGCGGTCGTGCCTCACTGGCGGAGGCTGTGGCGGTGCAAGTTCGACGCACGGCGCTCGTGCCACACTGGCGGCGGCTGTGGCGGCGGCCGTGCCGCACTCGTGCCTCACTGGCGGAGGCTGTGCGGTAGGAAAAGTTTTTTGAACAGTGTTGGTTTTATTTTAGCACCGTGCGATGTTGGGAACAACGCCGCACGGCCCCGGAATTGTGCGTTTGACCGAGTGTGCGGTCTATGGCGGCCCAGGAGCGGTAGATTCTTCCTGTTTCGCTGCCAATGACCGCAGACTCGTGAGACAGGCCTTTAACTCGTGAGAAGAAAATAATTTTTCTCACACATTGTTGCTTTTCAACTTCCGATACATTCCAGATGAGTAAAGAACATTGCATTTTTTTTTCTTGCAGGTAGTGGTAAAATGTGCAATTATCCCTGGGGACTATATGGACATTACATATTGCCTGAAGTAACTATGCTGTGTGCAGACGTTTAGGGTGCCATTGTATGATCGTGACAATTGATGATTGTGGTCATGTAAGATGATGTTTAATGAATGTAGTCCAGATTCAAACAAAAGGCTATAGAGGTCAGAACAACTGCTAGGGCCACCATAGACTTCACTACGCTGTTACAGAGTGCAAACTGGGAAGTGGGAATGTTGGGTGCATTGATAGTGTGGTTCTCTAATGCACTACCTTGCTATCACCTGTTCTTTGTAGCTTTGGTTGTCCACAAATTGGGAATCCAAAGAAAATACAAATACAATAAAGGTTAGTAAAATAGTTTGTATGCAGGTGGCTAAAACATTAAATGCAAACTCCACATTCCAAAGAAGTGCCAAAGACTGAAACTGTATGACAGACTTGCAAAGTGGTACCCAGTTTATCCAGCAAATGGGGGTT
This sequence comes from Malacoraja senta, assembly GCA_038087875.1. Taxonomy (NCBI): domain Eukaryota; kingdom Metazoa; phylum Chordata; class Chondrichthyes; order Rajiformes; family Rajidae; genus Malacoraja; species Malacoraja senta. Next base: position 32,183,321 of record CM075986.1, on the reverse strand, counting down.
GGAGAAGAGACATTTGCATACCAGATTCCAACATACAGCAGAATGCATTTGACTGGTAGTTTGGAGGTGTTGTCAGCTGCCCTTGCATCGATGAAAGTAACAATGGAAATTGGGAGAGCCTGTAGACGACCACTTCCATAAGCTCAAGACTCAAATTGAAGGTGCAGATGTAAAAGAGTTTTAAAACATGCAAAGGTAGTCCTTGCCCAACCCTTGGAACATCCAGCACAGTATGAAGATCAAGGTGTTGCACTTGTGAAATTAATCTTTCAGCAGATGTTCATAGTTTAGTTTCCCGCTGATAGCATAAGGGGCCCAGAGTCAAAGTCGGGAGAAACAAGCAGCCTGTAAGCTTCGGCAAAATGAAGAGCTACCAGGTGCTTTTTAATTTCTGGATATTTAAATGTTGGTATTTAAATATGCCAATACTGAAAATATGACTTTTGCTACTCAATTTGCTCAATTAAATATTGTACAACCATCATTTGAACTGAAAATGTACATCAGTTACCCATCAAAAACATGTAGTGGTTATTTTGGAACAAAATTATTGAATAAGCTTAGCTGTTTTGAGGATGCAACATTGTTAATTAATATTTCTAGTTCATGAATATGAAATTGAGTTTGAAAGAATGGAAAATGTAGATGTTATGAGATCGAAAGAATGATTTTCATAGTTGGAAGCATCTGTTATTCAGTTGTAGGTTTTTTTGTAAGACATCCAAGGAAACTCAAAAATGAAAGTATTCATTGAAGAGGAAGGCAATTCATTGAGAAAGAAAAGTCATTATCTTTCTTTTGCACAGAGATGCATTATGAGTTGAATGGTATGTGTATTGGGATCAGATGGTGACAACGTCAGAATTATTCATAGCCAGATTACCAAAGAACTCACAAAGCATATTCTTAAATGTGCACAATAAAGGACAAGCTAAAGTTGAGAATGAGGATGCTGCTAGAGGCTAAAGTTATCTCTGGTGATCTGACAATGAGGAAGAAATAGAAAAAAATCTTGTATTTAAAAATGTAGAGGAATTTGGTTGTCCTTGATGTGGTCTCTCAGATAATCAAGTAGATTTTCAGAAGAGAATCAACAAATTTGTACTAGATTTTGTGCTTTTTTTTTTGTCCCAATACTTCTTAGAGTTTTCTTTTAGAGATACATTACAGCTGGCATCTAGTTTTGTTTAAGTTTAGTTTAGAGATACATCCATATGGTAGATTTTTGGTGATTACTGGTGTTCTTCATAACCAAAAAGTTGCTTTGGTGAATGTTTATGCACCAAATATTGATCACGCTGAGTTTTTTAAAACAGTTAATTGCATCCTTTCCTAATTTAAATGAAGTTTTTAATAATGGGTGGAGATTTTAACTATTGTTTGAACCCCTCGATGGACAGATCTGCATCTGATCACGTGCTTCCAAATAAATCAGCTAGATTTATCAATTCTTTTTTACTTGACTCTGGAATGTTAGAAGTCTGGAGATTCTGACACCCAAATGACAAAGAATTTTCTTTTTTCTCTCATGTATATCATAGTTACTCTAGGATTGACTACTTTATAATAGATTTTACTTCGGAGTCACGTGAGTGACTACGTGAAGAAGCCCCGTCCAGCCGCACACGCGTCATTATCGATCAGACACATAGCGTTCATGACCGTGTGTGGAGGAGCAGGAGCTCCTCCAGCGGTGAGTAAAACAAAAGTAAAACAAAAGTCGGAAGGTAAGTGGAGTTACTTTTCACTTACAGGAGCGTTTCCTTCCCGTTTATACTTGTTGGTGGAGCTCCACTCAAGTTTATTATGGAGAAATGGGAAGGAGAGGTGGCCAGGGACGCACCGTAGTAAAACCCCAGGCCTAAGGGTAGCGGGCGTCAGTCAGGGGAGTCAGTGGCAGCGAAGCCATTAGCTCCCGTTGTGGTTGAATGTGCGTTAAACCGCTGCGGGCGGGCGCAAGGCTGAGGAAAAAAAAAAAAAAAAAAAAAAATCGGCCCGACCTGTAGACTCAGATGAGTCAGACCCGGAGGTATGTCCTCCTCAGGCAGGTAAGAGTATTACACTGCAAGGGTCAAATTTTTTTTTAACTCCTTATGGGGCAGATGATTTGTAAAGAACCCCCACAGGAGGATTTAAGTCGGTGTTGGCCAATGAAGTATAGCACAGGAGGTGCCTTGGAACAGGCACAAGGGTGGCCTACAGGAGAGCCATCAGTGCCTGTGCAGAAACATTAAAGAGGTTGGCCTACAGGAGAGCCAGTGCCCAAAAATGCCAGAAAAAAGGCAAGTTATGTGTTGGCCTATTGGAGAGCCAGTACTAGAAATGCCTGAACAAAAGGCAGCACAAACGTGCAATGATAAATGTGCCAGCACCGACAAATATAAAGAGTAAAAATAATGAAGCGTTGGCCTAGAATTGAGCCAGCGCCAGCAGCACCTGAAGCAGGGCTGCCTGTCCGTGGGCCTACAAGAGAGCCCGCGCAGGGGGAATCTGGCAGAGACTTACCTGAAACAGGGGAGCCAGAAATTACCCAACATAAAAATGAATATCTAGATTTAGATGATGATTTAAATGAGGACCAGAGCCCATTATCAGAGCCAAAAATGTTCCAAGGCTGGCACAAAACTTTGCTGTTACCAGAGTAACAGGGTAACCATGGATGAGACTATCAAAAAATATGAGACCCGGGAAATTGTAGCAGTTACAGCAGTGAATAAACTTGATATGGGTAATTTGAGCAGTGGTTTACGCTCACAACAATTGAAATTACACAAGTGCTGAAATTTCTGGGGTCAGTGGTTTGGATGAAGGTTATATATCGTATTCACAACAAAATGTAGCACTCATGTGTAGTGCGCACTTTGAAATAAATTGTATTCATAAAAATGCAATAAGACCAAATATTCATCCTAAGTATGCAGGCTCTGCAAACCATGCAATATACAAATGCCTAAATCTGTTTTGGAGAAAATCTAGCAAAGAAACTAAAGGATCACCTATGCTGAGCAGAGCGGTGAGAAGGCAGTATCCCTACAGGCGAAATGTGGTGCTGGAGAAGGAACGTATACATTCTCATTCTCATTGATATATATCCTCATTGATGATATCCTCATTCTCGTATACACGTTGACGTGCTGCACCGAGGATATGTGGAGGTTACAATGTGCCTACTAGAAGGGGACAACAACTGCCGGTGGCAAACCCCGAGGTTAGGGGGCTTGGTCTGGTAAGAAACACAACAAATGTTTCACACTCACAAATAGGGGAAAGGTTACGATTCTTCCTAAAAGAATGGCAATCAATAACAAATGATTCATTTATTCTATGTATCATTGTAGGATTCAAAATTGAGTTCTCTCCACGTTTGGATCCTCCAATTCAGCATAATTCAAACTGGTCACGGATTTTTCTCAAAGGAAGAGAATGGGTTGATCAAAGGATAATTGAAAAACTTTATGCAGAATAGGAATATTCTCCTAGAAAAGGGATGGTGGACATAGAATCATTTTCGATCTGACAAATCTTAACCTTTATGTACAATAGAAACATTTCAAAATGGAAACATTTACTAATGCCATTTAGCTAGTCACAAAGAATTGCTATAAGGCAAGCATAGATCTGCAAAATGCATATTATTCTGTGGCAATGCATGGTAATGATCAAAGATATTTGAAATTTAGATGGATGAGTCAGTTATGGAAATTTAAAGCATTGCCCAATGGTCTGATTTCAGCACCAAGATTATTCACTAAATTGCTCAAACTAAATTTTAGCTCTGTTAAGAGCTGAGGGCCATGTATTAATGGCATATTTAGATGATATCCTCATTGTAGGGGACACTTTGGCTGCTGCAAAATTGTCAGTATCCAGAGTCAAATACATTTTGAGAAATTAGGTTTCATTATTCACCTACAAAAATCTAAATTGTTACCAAGCAAAAAGATTGATTACCTAGGGTTCACAATTAACTCCGAACACATGGTAATCACTTTGCCAAAAGATAAAAAGCTGCAGTTAATTAAAGGTTGCATAAAACCCATTAATGAGGACACACCTTCAATTAGAGAAGTGGCAAGCTTCCTAGCCAAATTAATTGCAGGGTTTCCTGCGGTCACGTTTGGACCATTGCATTATCAATGTTTACAGAGAGCTAAGGTACAAGCGTTAAAAATGAATAGAGGGCATTTTGATAGGCCCATGAAATTAACAATTCAATCCATTACAGAAATAGAATGGTGGATTAACAATGTTTCTAATGCTTCCAGAAAGGTTCTGGTAGAAACACCTTCCGTCACTCTACAGACTGATGTAAGTGTGCTGAGTTGGGGCGCTACTAACATGATTTCCAGCTGTGGAGGTAGGTGGAATGTGAATGAAGTACCTTTGCTGAAAAATCTGGGAATCAATTATCTAGAGCTATTAGGCGCATTTTACGGCCTTAGAGCTTATTGCACTGATATGGGAAATGTGCATGTTCAGGTACAGGTTGACAATACTACAGCTGTAGCATACATAAATCACATGGGTGGTATAAAATCAGAATCATGTGATAAATTGGCAAATGAAATTTGGACCTGGGGTATTGCCAGAAAAATTTGGCTGTCAGCAATATATTTACCAGGTAAAAATTAATACAATTGCAGACAAAAGATCACGTAAATTTAATGATAATACAGAATGGATGTTAAATCGGGAAATATTCACACAAATTATCACACAATTTGGAATGCCAGAAAGTGATCTGGTTGCATCAAGATTGAACCACCAGTTGACTAAGTATGTGTCATGGGAACCTGATCCTGGAGCAGTAGTGGTGGATGCTTTCTTGCTACATTGGGGTGGTATGTTTCTGTATGCTTTTCCACCATTTTGTTTAATCCACAAATGCATACAGAAAATTAAACAAGATTCAAGCCTCAGGGATTTTGGTAGTACCAGATTGGCCTACACAGGTATGGTACCCACTGGTGTTAAAAATGATCAAAAACCCCCTTATGGTTATTCCAAAGCAGATTAAACTGCTTGTACACCCTGTGATCAATGAATCACATCCTTTACATAATTGTATTGGTTTGTTGATTTGCAGATTCTAAGAAGGCATATCTTGGAAAAGGATTATCAGACCGTACGGTGGAGGTTATGACAGCAGCCTGGAGGAATAGTACCCAGAAGCACCCAGAAGTACATTTCCTATATAAAGAAATGGGAGGTGTTTTGTTCAGGAAAGAATATTGCATATAACACAGTAGAAATTTCAGATGTAATAGAGTTTCTTTAAACTCTACACTATGAATTGAAATTAAGTTATAGTGCAATTAATACTGCACGAAGTGCACTCTCTGCATATTTAAGCAGCGAATCAGAACAAACTCCAATTGGAGAACATCCTTGGGTCTGTAGGTTTATGAAAGGAATTTCAACTCTAATCCTCCCAGACCCAGGTATACAGAAATTTGGAATGTAAAAGATGTACTGATGTTCCTAAGGAGTTGGAATCCAGTTGAAACCCTGTCATTATCCAAAATTACCATGAAATTGGTTATGCTCATGGCATTAGTTTCAGCGCAGAGAGTTCAAACATTACAGAAACTCAGAATTGATAGAATGAAAGTAGGGCAAAATGCCGTGACATTCTATGTCTATGATTTACTGAAGCAAAGTAGACCTGGGTCCACAGGATGCAAGTTGGAATTTTTAGCATTACCTACAGATTCACGACTGTGTGTAGTAACATATGTCAAATGTTACATAGAAACAACAAAAGTTTTAAGAGGCGCCGAATTGGCATTTTTTATTAGTCATAAAAAGCTTCATAAGAAAGTATCAACACAAAAAAATTCACGATGGTTGAAACAGGTGTTGAGATATTCAGGTATTGATACTGATAAATTTAAATCTCATTCCACGAGGGCGGCATCAACATCAGCGGCCAGGGATTCAGCGTGCCAATAGACCTTATTCTCGCGGCCGCAGGATGGGCAAGTGAACAGATGTTTCACAAGTATTACCACAAGGAGATTAAAGATCTCAGAGGGTTTGGTGATGCCGTGCTGGATACAGTATTAAATCCCCCATTATAAATGGGCCTAATTTTAGTTATTTTTATTAAAATAAATAAAACCATTAACTGATTACATTCAAATGTTGTGGTTATGCATTGTTGATTGTGCTTACTCAAATAGAGTCAATCGATGCAGTGAACACCTGGATTTGAATCCACGGTGTGAAATCACAGAGCTTTGAAATCTTCACGTAGTCACTCACGTGACTCCGAAGTAAAATAGTAAGATTAAACGAGAACTTACCAAGTTTGAAGTTTGATCTTTATTTTATGAGGAGTAACGTTGAGGGATTACGTGCCCTCCGCTCCCACCCTCATAAAAGGATCAAGCTGGTAGTTCTAAGTCTTTATGCATCTTACTATCATACTTCAGTAATTATCGTCTGTGATTGTCACTCCGCTGCTTTCAAAGATTGACGCGTGTGCGGCTGGACGGGGTCTTCTTCACGTAATCCCTCAACGTTACTCCTCATAAAACAAAGTTCAAACTTCAAACTTGGTAAGTTCTCGTTTAATCTTACTATTCTCGGCTAGTTTCATCGGTCACTGCATGTGAGTATGATGCATTTGCTATTTCTGATCATGCACCATTGAAACTATCAATCAAACTACCTGATTCCAAGTTTAGTGCTAATCAATGGCGATTTAATGCTACTTTGCTTCAAGATCTAAATTTTGTTAATTTTATTAAAGATCAGATTGCTTTTTTCTTCTTAACAAATTCTACTGAAGAAATATCCAATGGCGTAGTCTGGGATGCTTTTAAGGCATATATTCACGGACAAATTAATTCATACTCCGCGGAATTAAAAAAACAAACTCAAAATGAAGTACATATATTGGCTGATGAGATTAAAGAAATTGATAAAAAATATTCAAAAGCTCCTAGTTTAGAGCTCTATAAGAATAGAAGAACTTCAATTGAGACATGATTTGTTATTAGTATCACCGATTGAGAATCAGCTACTTAAAACCAAAAGTCAATTTTATATACATGCCAAAAAATCTGGTAAATTACTCGCTAATCAGTTGAAAGCGGTGTCGGCCAAACGTCAGATTACTAAAGTGAGTAAACGGGATGGTACACTGACTGTAGACCATGATGAAATTAATAAATCCTTTCAGGAATTTTATACCTCCCTGTACCAATTAGAATTTCTTATTGATTCCAATATAATGCATGAGTTTTTAAAGAAACTGAACTTGCCAAATTTATTACATAATGAGTCTGTTGTTAGACAAACACATCACGGAGGAAGCAATATAGAAAGCAATCCTCTCGATGAATTCTGGTAAAGCTCCCGGTTTAGATGGATTTACGGTAGAATTTTTAAAGTATTTCTCAAGTTTACTGTCTCCCTGGCTATGCAAGGTTTTTAAAGAAGCCTTTTTAATGAATAGATTACCACAATCCTTTTATGAAGCATCTATTTCTTTAATTCTTAAAAAAGATAAAGACCCTACTGAAGCGACATCATATAGACCAATATCACTGTTAAATGTAGATTCCAAAATTCTTTCCAAAATATTAGCTATGAGATTGGAAAATATTTTACCGCAAATTATTTCTGAAGATCAGACAGGTTTTATTAAAAATCGTTACTCATACTTGAACGTTAGGAGATTAATGAATATTGTATATACAGCGTCAAATAAAACTCCAGAATGTGTCATTTCACTTGATGCCGAGAAGGCGTTTGATAGTGTAGAATGGGAATACTTATTCAATACACTTGAAAAATTTAAGATTGGTCCAAAATATATTTATTGGATGAAGCTGATATATCATATTCCTCAGGCTTCTGTACTTACCAATAATCAGAGATCCCCTTTATTCAGGCTCTTTCGAGGTACTAGACAGGGCTGTCCTTTAAGTCCTTTACTTTTTGATATTGCTTTGGAACCTTTGGAACTATTAGGGAATCCCCTAGTATTTTTGGTATTGTCCGCGGGAATAAGACACATAAGCTATCTCTTTATGCAGATGATCTGTTATTATTCATTTCTAATCCTGAGAAATCTATTCCGGCAATAGTAGCACTACTTAATCAATTTAGTAGTTTTTCTGGTTATAAACTAAATCTTAGTAAGAGTGAGCTTTTTCCATTAAACAATCTAGTTTCGAATTATGCTATTAAAATGTTTATCTTACCTAAATTTTTGTATTTATTTCAGCCGATACCAATTTTTATTGCTAAATCTTTCTTTGATATTATTGACTCCAAAATCTCTTCATATATATGGCAGAATAAAAATTCCAGACTAAGTAAAAAATACTTACAGAAATCAAAAAAAGACGGTGGTTTGGAACTGCCGAACCTTAGATTCTACTATTGGGCAGTTATTGCTCGTTATTTAACGTTTTGGACAAAAGATTTAGAAGATACCCAATGCCCAGGATGGATAAATCTTGAACGTGATTCTGTGAATGTAAATCTTGAATAAACGCTGTAAGATTGTTCTGGGAAGGTAAAATGGTTTGGCCAGGTGGACTGGATTGAAACATAAAATGTCTGCTGACCAAAATTGCTGAATATGTAGCTGCAGGGGTCAGGAAGTTGTGGTCAGGAGAAATTCACATTGTCCTGCTGTTACTGCATATTCGCGACTATGGTATTAACTGCACCCGTCTGACTGAGATAGCTGGCTCTCAGAAGTCTGAGGAATATACAAACCGCCGCTCTCAGAAGTCTGAGGAATGTACCTGTCTTATCTCTAGTATTGTTCCACTAAATAACACCTCCCAATATGTATTTGCCTGTGATCCTGACCATTGCGTTTGTGTCTGTTGCTTTGTTTCAGTAATATGGGAGGCATAACCTGTAGCCTTTAAGTATATAAGGCAGGAACGGGGTACTGATTGGGGATGATCAGCCATGATCACATTGAATGGCGGTGCTGGCTCAAAGGGCCGAACGGCCTACTCCTGCTCCTATTGTCTATCCACGTACTCCAGAGTTCTGCCTGACTCGCTGAGATTCCCCAGCACTGTGTGTCATTTTTGGTAAACCAGCAACTGCAGCTTCTTATGTCTATATTTTACTGCTCCATTGGTAAGCTATGCCTAATTAAAGAAGTTCAAGGCATGCCGAATTGAAGAAGTTCTCCTCACAGCATGAAGGGTCCAAAACCAAAATGTTACCTGACCCGCTGAGGAACTCCAGCACTCTTTTTAATATAAATTATAATATTTCAAAGATTGAGTTTTAATTTGCCTCTAATGGTTCAGAACATAGAACAGTGTAATACATGAAATGGCCCTTTGGCCTCCGTTTGGGCCAAATATGATGCCAAGTTAAACGGATCTCTTCTGTCTGTACATGATCAATATCCCTCTATTCCCTGCACTTCCATGTGCATATCCAAAAGCCTCTTAAACACCACTTTCATATCTGCATCCATCATCATCCCTGGCAATGCATTCCAGGCCCTCACCACTCTTTGCAAAAAAACCTGCTCCACATATCTCCATTCCCCCCTCACCTCATAGCTATGCCCTCTAGTGTTGGACATTTCCACCCTGGGAAAAAGGTTCTGTCTATGCATTTCATAATTTCATATGCTTCTCAACCTCAGTAGTTCCAGAGAAAACAATCCAAGTATATCCAACCTCTCCATTCCAAACAGCATTCTGGTAAACCTCTCCTGCACGCTCTCCACAGCCTTCACATTTTTCCTGCAATGGGGTAACACGATATGCAAGTAATACTCCAAATGCTGCCTATCCAAAGTCCTATAGAGCTGCATCATGACTTCCTAACTCGTATACTCAATGTCCCTAGCAGTGAAGGCAAGCACACCATACACCTTCTTTACTACCCTATCTATTTGTACTGCCACCTACAGTGTGCTACAAACTTGGACTCCAAGATCCCTCAACACCACAATGCTGTTGAGGGTCTCGCTTGGAACTGTATGCTCTCTCCTTACATTCAACCTCCCAAAGTGCATTACCTCACACTTGCTCGGGTTAAACTCCATCTGCCATTTTTCCACCCATATCTGCAGCTGATCTATAACCTGCTGTTTCTTCTGACATCCTTCCTCACAGTCTACTGCAACTCTAATTTTGGTGTCGTCAGCAAAGGTACTCACCAACCCATCTACATTTATGTCCAAGTCATTTATATATATTACAAACAGCAGAGGTCCCAGCACAGATCCCAGTGGAACTCCACTGGTCATAGAACTCCTGCCAGAATATCTCCCTCCAACATAACCCTCTGTCTTCTATAAGCCAGTTCCGAATCCATTCACAATCATCGTGAATCCTGTCCATCTTAATCTTCTATTGAACTTTTACTGAAAGGTTAGTGAAATAAATGTGATTTGACATTGATTTTTCCTCAGAAGAAAAGGTTTGATGATTTTTGAAGAAACCATAATATAAAAAGTATTTTCATTTATTTTTCAATAAAGGTAGAGTTGATAAAACTGTGCCATTTTGATAATGCAAAGAGCAATGCAACAAAAAATTGTTAGCACAATAGTTTAGATGAAGATGGCATAGATGTTAAATGCAAATTTCACAATTTAAAGCAGTGCTGGACAATTGAACAAAATAGTGAATGACCGACCCAATGCTGTCTTGTTTTCTACATTTTGTAGTTAAATGCCTTTTCACCAGCATTCATGCAGAAACCAGAACGTTTCAGATGAAAATGCCCCAAAATGCACGTTGTTCGAGAATTAATAGTGGCTGAATGGAAATGTTGAATTTTGAAGAAAGAGCTTCTCAACTGCTGCCCCTTGGTGCCACTAGTGTCTGTTACAGAATTAGACATCAGAGGAGAGTTGGGCGTCACTATCTACAGATCTTTGCTGATTGTAATGTAACTGTCTCACGGTGTTGCGGTCATCGGCGGTGAAGCGCGGCGTCGCCGGTAGAGGGGACCGCACGGCAACGGCGAGAGCGCCGAGCCTATGCCACGGGAGCGCCGCACGGGTGCTGCGCGGGGGCCGAGTGATTTAAGTACGGCTGGTCCCATGAGCTTGCGTTAAGTTAAAAAAAAAGGCGTGCCGACTGCGATGACGTCATTTCGGATCTGCGGGGCTGTGGCGGCGGCCGTGCTGATCGCAGCGCTGTGGTGGCGGTCGTGCCGCACACGTGCCTCACTGGCGGAGGCTGTGGCGGCGGTCGTGCCTCACTGGCGGAGGCTGTGGCGGTGCAAGTTCGACGCACGGCGCTCGTGCCACACTGGCGGCGGCTGTGGCGGCGGCCGTGCCGCACTCGTGCCTCACTGGCGGAGGCTGTGCGGTAGGAAAAGTTTTTTGAACAGTGTTGGTTTTATTTTAGCACCGTGCGATGTTGGGAACAACACCGCACGGCCCCGGAATTGTGCGTTTGACCGAGTGTGCGGTCTATGGCGGCCCAGGAGCGGTAGATTCTTCCTGTTTCGCTGCCAATGACCGCAGACTCGTGAGACAGGCCTTTAACTCGTGAGAAGAAAATAATTTTTCTCACACATTGTTGCTTTTCAACTTCCGATACATTCCAGATGAGTAAAGAACATTGCATTTTTTTTTCTTGCAGGTAGTGGTAAAATGTGCAATTATCCCTGGGGACTATATGGACATTACATATTGCCTGAAGTAACTATGCTGTGTGCAGACGTTTAGGGTGCCATTGTATGATCGTGACAATTGATGATTGTGGTCATGTAAGATGATGTTTAATGAATGTAGTCCAGATTCAAACAAAAGGCTATAGAGGTCAGAACAACTGCTAGGGCCACCATAGACTTCACTACGCTGTTACAGAGTGCAAACTGGGAAGTGGGAATGTTGGGTGCATTGATAGTGTGGTTCTCTAATGCACTACCTTGCTATCACCTGTTCTTTGTAGCTTTGGTTGTCCACAAATTGGGAATCCAAAGAAAATACAAATACAATAAAGGTTAGTAAAATAGTTTGTATGCAGGTGGCTAAAACATTAAATGCAAACTCCACATTCCAAAGAAGTGCCAAAGACTGAAACTGTATGACAGACTTGCAAAGTGGTACCCAGTTTATCCAGCAAATGGGGGTTGGAGAAGAGACATTTGCATACCAGATTCCAACATACAGCAGAATGCATTTGACTGGTAGTTTGGAGGTGTTGTCAGCTGCCCTTGCATCGATGAAAGTAACAATGGAAATTGGGAGAGCCTGTAGACGACCACTTCCATAAGCTCAAGACTCAAATTGAAGGTGCAGATGTAAAAGAGTTTTAAAACATGCAAAGGTAGTCCTTGCCCAACCCTTGGAACATCCAGCACAGTATGAAGATCAAGGTGTTGCACTTGTGAAATTAATCTTTCAGCAGATGTTCATAGTTTAGTTTCCCGCTGATAGCATAAGGGGCCCAGAGTCAAAGTCGGGAGAAACAAGCAGCCTGTAAGCTTCGGCAAAATGAAGAGCTACCAGGTGCTTTTTAATTTCTGGATATTTAAATGTTGGTATTTAAATATGCCAATACTGAAAATATGACTTTTGCTACTCAATTTGCTCAATTAAATATTGTACAACCATCATTTGAACTGAAAATGTACATCAGTTACCCATCAAAAACATGTAGTGGTTATTTTGGAACAAAATTATTGAATAAGCTTAGCTGTTTTGAGGATGCAACATTGTTAATTAATATTTCTAGTTCATGAATATGAAATTGAGTTTGAAAGAATGGAAAATGTAGATGTTATGAGATCGAAAGAATGATTTTCATAGTTGGAAGCATCTGTTATTCAGTTGTAGGTTTTTTTGTAAGACATCCAAGGAAACTCAAAAATGAAAGTATTCATTGAAGAGGAAGGCAATTCATTGAGAAAGAAAAGTCATTATCTTTGGTACACAAAAATGCTGGAGAAACTCAGCGGGTGCAGCAGCATCTATGGAGCGAAGGAAATAGGTAACGTTTCGGGCCGAAACCCTTCTTCAGACTGATAGGGGGTGGGGAGAAGAAAGGAAAAAAGGAAAAGGAGGAGGAGGAGCCCGAGGGTTGGGGGAGGGGAGGAGACAACCAGATGGCTGATGAAGGGGAGGGGACAGCCAGGGCTAGCAGAATTGGGAGAATTCAACGTTCAGGCCACCAGGGTGTAGACTGCCCAAGCGGAATATGAGGTGCATTTCCTCCAATTTACGGTGTTGCTCGCTGTGGCCATGGAGACCCAGGACAGAGAGGTCAGATACGGAATGGGAGGGGGAGTTGAAGTGCTGAGCCACCGGGAGTTCAGGTTGGTTATTGCGGACCGACCGGAGGTGTTCGGCGAAACGATCGCCAAGCCTCCGCTTGGTCTCACCGATGTAGATCAGCTGGCATCTAGAGCAGCGAATGCAATAGATGAGGTTGGAGGAGATGCAGGTGAACCTCTGTCGCACCTGGAACGACTGCTTGGGTCCTGGAATGGAGTGGAGGGGGGAAGTGAAGGGACAAGTGTTGCATCTCTTGCGGTTGCAAGGGAAAGTACCAGGGGAGGGGGTGGTATGGGAGGGAAGGAAGAATTGACAAGGGAGTTACGGAGGGAGCGGTCTTTGCGGAAGGCAGACATAGGGGGAGATGGGAAGATGTGGCGAGTGGTGGGGTCACGTTGGAGGTGGCGAAACTGACGGAGGATCACTTGTTGTATGTGACGGCTGGTGGGGTGAAAGGTGAGGACTAGGGGGACTCTGCCTTTGTTGTGAGTGGGGGGATGGGGAGAGAGAGCAGTGTTGCGGGGTATGGCAGAGACCCTGGTGCGAGCCTCATCTATGGTGGAGGAGGGGAACCCCCGTTCCCTGAAGAATGAGGACATTTCAGATGCCCTGGTGTGGAACGCCTCATCCTGGGAGCAGATGCGGCGTAGACGGAGGAATTGGGAGTGGGGGATGGAGTCCTTACAGGAAGCAGGGTGGGAAGAAGTGTAGTCCAGATAGCCATGGGAGTCGGTAGGTTTGTAGTGGATGTCGGGAGTCTATCACCTGCGATGGAGATAGTGAGGTCAAGGAATGGTAGGGAAGTGTCGGAAATGGTCCAGGTGTATTTAAGTGCCGGATGGAAGTTGGTGGTGAAGCGGATGAAGTCAGTCAGTTGTGTGTGGGTGCAGGATGTGGCACCAAAACAATCATCGATGTAGCGGAGGTAGAGGTCGGGGATGGGGCCCTGGTACGCATTGAACAGGGATTGTTCTACGTACCCGACAAAGAGGCAGGCGTAGCTGGGGCCCATGCGTGTGCCCATAGCTACGCCTTGTATTTGGAGGAAATGGGAGGAGTCGAATGAAAAGTTATTAAGTGTAAGTACCAGCTCCGCTAGGCGGAGGAGGGTGTCAGTGGCCGGGTATAGATTGCTTCTCCGGTCGAGGAAAAAACGGAGGGCTTTGAGACCATCCTGGTGGGGGATGGAGGTGTACAGTGACTGGACGTCCATGGTGAAGATGAGGGGGTGAGGGCCTAGAGAGTGGAATGCGCGGAGATGACGGAGAGTGTCTGAGGTGTCTTGAACATAGGTGGGGAGGGATTTAACCAAGGGGGATAGTATGGAGTCGAGGTAGGTGGAGATGAGTTCGGTGGGGCAAGAACAGGCAGAGACAATGGGTCTACCGGGACAGTCAGGTTTGTGGATTTTGGGGAGAAGGTAAAAGCGGGCTGTGCGGGGCTGGGGAACGATGAGGTTGGAGGCTCGTTCGGGCAGGGCGTGGGAGTGGATGAAGTTGGTGATGGTGCTGGAGATGGTGGCCTGGTGCTCGTCAGTGGGGTCATGGTCCAGGGGTAAGTAGGAAGAGGTGTCCGAGAGTTGGCGCGTGGCCTCAGCTTTGTAGAGGTCGACGCGCCAGACTACCACGGCACCTCCCTTGTCGGCGGGTTCGATAACCCAATCTAGGTTGTTGCGGAGTGAGTCGATGGCAGTGCGTTCAAGGGGGGAGAGATTGGAGTGAGACAGGGGAGTGGAGAAGTTGAGGCGGTGGATGTCACGGCGGCAGTTTTTAATAAAGAGTTCTAAAGCCGGAAGGCTGCGAGGGGGGTTCCATGAGGATGGGGTGCGTTGGAGACGGGAAAAGGGGTCATCAGTGGGGAGCGAGGACTGCTTCCCATGGAAGTGAGCTGTGAGGCGGAGGCGACGGTAGAAGCGTTCCAAGTCATGGAGGGCACGGAACTCATTGAGATGGGGACGGAGGGGGACAAAGGTAAGACCTCTGCTGAGGACAGACCGTTCGATGTCGGAGAGGGGGAGGTCGGGGGGGATGGTGAACACCCGGCAGGGATGGGGGTTGGGGCCGGAGGAAGGCAGGTGGGTGTAATGGGGACGAGGCGATGTGTGGTGGGGGGGTGGTGGGTGGTCAGGGGGTGGGGGGGTGAGAGGGCAGTGGTGTGGGTGTGGAAGAGAAGTGGTCCCATAGTTGGAGAGGGATGGGGAAGAATCAGTGGAACTGCCACTGAGATAACCAGGGCTAGGCAGACTAGCGCTAGGACCCAGTGGAGTCAAACCCCGGAGAGTGGGAGTGAACAGCGTGGAGGCTTCAGGCCCAGTACAGAGTCCAGTTTGCAGGTAAGGCGACGGCTGCGGGCTGCTGGAGGGAGGTGCGGTGGCGAGGGTCAGCGGACCCGACGGTCGGGGTCCGTGGGCAGTGTAGTCGGGGTCGGTGGGGCTGGAGGGCGTTGCAGTGGCGAGGGTCGGCGGACCCGATGGTCGGGGTCCGTGGGCAGTGTAGTCGGGGTCGGTGGGGCTGGAGGTCGTTGCAGTGGCGAGGGTCGGCGGACCCGATGGTCGGGGTAGGTGGGCAGTAGAGTCGGGGTCCACGGGCGATGCGTGGGAGGTCCCGGTAAGCGGATGGTCGGTGGGGCGGCGCGGTTCGACCAGTCCGGTGAGGCGACGGGGTGAATAGGGTGCGGTGCGGCGGCCAAGTTCGTGGATCCCCGGTCCGGCGGCCGTGTAGAGTGGGCCCGGTCCGGCGGCGATGCTGGATGGGCCCGGTCCGGCGGCGATGCTGGGAGGTCCCGGGGGGCGGCGAGGTTCGGAGGAATCGGCGAGGGGAAGGAAGTCCGAGTTACCGTAGAAGCGGCGAGCCTGGGCGTCATCGGTAGGCAGGTGAAGGTCGGCGGCAGCATCGACGTGGAGGTCGGTGAAGGCGACCTCCTGGTGAGTACTGGAGGCGCTCCCCGTGGACAAGATGGCGTCCTGGTGAGTACTGGAGTCGCTCCCCGTGGACAAGATGGCGTCGCGGGACCGGGGCAGGCGATGCGGGCCGGAGTTGGGGCCCGGAGCCAGCGGGCGGTCGAGTTGCGGAGAGTCGGCGGCGGGAGCGGCCTGGAGGCGGGCTAATTTAAGGTCCTTGGTGGAGTTGAGGTGGGCCAGGAATCTTTTATTGAAGAGGTGGATCTTCCAGCGGATAAAGTACAGTTGTGGTCCGTTGCAGGTCTGGGTGAGTGAGGCCCGAAGTTCCGGGAGAGTCAATGCGAGGTCCTGCTGATGCCGGCGCATCGCAGTCAGTGTGGATCTCAGTGCCCGGGTGGAGAATTGTTGGGTATGCCGGTAGATAGCCAGTCGGTACCGATAGTCCGGCTGAGGTCCGAACTGGGAAGTAGGGAACTGGAGCTGGAAGCCATGAGGTATGAGATGGAGGCGCAGGCATGCCCCGAGGAAGCAGATGTGGCTGTGGTATCGAGTTTGGGTAAGGATGTGGTCGTAGAGTTGGAGGGCAGGGGGGATCACAGAGATGGGGCAGTTAGCGAGTTGGGTGTGGAACAGTCTCCGGAGAGAGGAGGAGAACTTCTTCAAAGTAGGCATACCTTGACGAGATTTCGCAGTGGAGTAGACAAAGTGTTAAAGAAGGAACTGCAGATGCTGGAAAATCGAAGGTACACAAAAATGCTGGAGAAACTCAGCGGGTGCAGCAGCATCTATGGAGCGAAGGAAATAGGTAACGTTTCGGGCCGAAACCCTTCTTCAGACTGATAGGGGGTGGGGAGAAGAAAGGAAAAAAGGAAAAGGAGGAGGAGGAGCCCGAGGGTTGGGGGAGGGGAGGAGACAACCAGATGGCTGATGAAGGGGAGGGGACAGCCAGGGCTAGCAGAATTGGGAGAATTCAACGTTCAGGCCACCAGGGTGTAGACTGCCCAAGCGGAATATGAGGTGCATTTCCTCCAATTTACGGTGTTGCTCGCTGTGGCCATGGAGGAGACCCAGGACAGAGAGGTCAGATACGGAATGGGAGGGGGAGTTGAAGTGCTGAGCCACCGGGAGTTCAGGTTGGTTATTGCGGACCGACCGGAGGTGTTCGGCGAAACGATCGCCAAGCCTCCGCTTGGTCTCACCGATGTAGATCAGCTGGCATCTAGAGCAGCGAATGCAATAGATGAGGTTGGAGGAGATGCAGGTGAACCTCTGTCGCACCTGGAACGACTGCTTGGGTCCTGGAATGGAGTGGAGGGGGGAAGTGAAGGGACAAGTGTTGCATCTCTTGCGGTTGCAAGGGAAAGTACCAGGGGAGGGGGTGGTATGGGAGGGAAGGGAAGAATTGACAAGGGAGTTACGGAGGGAGCGGTCTTTGCGGAAGGCAGACATAGGGGGAGATGGGAAGATGTGGCGAGTGGTGGGGTCACGTTGGAGGTGGCGAAACTGACGGAGGATCACTTGTTGTATGTGACGGCTGGTGGGGTGAAAGGTGAGGACTAGGGGGACTCTGCCTTTGTTGTGAGTGGGGGGATGGGGAGAGAGAGCAGTGTTGCGGGGTATGGCAGAGACCCTGGTGCGAGCCTCATCTATGGTGGAGGAGGGGAACCCCCGTTCCCTGAAGAATGAGGACATTTCAGATGCCCTGGTGTGGAACGCCTCATCCTGGGAGCAGATGCGGCGTAGACGGAGGAATTGGGAGTGGGGGATGGAGTCCTTACAGGAAGCAGGGTGGGAAGAAGTGTAGTCCAGATAGCCATGGGAGTCGGTAGGTTTGTAGTGGATGTCGGTAAGGAGTCTATCACCTGCGATGGAGATAGTGAGGTCAAGGAATGGTAGGGAAGTGTCGGAAATGGTCCAGGTGTATTTAAGTGCCGGATGGAAGTTGGTGGTGAAGCGGATGAAGTCAGTCAGTTGTGTGTGGGTGCAGGATGTGGCACCAAAACAATCATCGATGTAGCGGAGGTAGAGGTCGGGGATGGGGCCCTGGTACGCATTGAACAGGGATTGTTCTACGTACCCGACAAAGAGGCAGGCGTAGCTGGGGCCCATGCGTGTGCCCATAGCTACGCCTTGTATTTGGAGGAAATGGGAGGAGTCGAATGAAAAGTTATTAAGTGTAAGTACCAGCTCTGCTAGGCGGAGGAGGGTGTCAGTGGCCGGGTATAGATTGCTTCTCCGGTCGAGGAAAAAACGGAGGGCTTTGAGACCATCCTGGTGGGGGATGGAGGTGTACAGTGACTGGACGTCCATGGTGAAGATGAGGGGGTGAGGGCCTAGAGAGTGGAATGCGCGGAGATGACGGAGAGTGTCTGAGGTGTCTTGAACATAGGTGGGGAGGGATTTAACCAAGGGGGATAGTCATTATCTTTCTTTTGCACAGAGATGCATTATGAGTTGAATGGTATGTGTATTGGGATCAGATCAGAATTATTCATAGCCAGATTACCAAAGAACTCACAAAGCATATTCTTAAATGTGCACAATAAAGGACAAGCTAAAGTTGAGAATGAGGATGCTGCTAGAGGCTAAAGTTATCTCTGGTGATCTGACAATGAGGAAGAAATAGAAAAAAATCTTGTATTTAAAAATGTAGAGGAATTTGGTTGTCCTTGATGTGGTCTCTCAGATAATCAAGTAGATTTTCAAAAGAGAATCAACAAATTTGTACTAGATTTTGTGCTTTTTTTTTTGTCCCAATACTTCTTAGTTTTCTTTTAGAGATACATCACAGCTGGCATCTAGTTTTGTTTACGTTTAGTTTAGAGATACATCCATATGGTAGATTTTTGGTGATTACTGGTGTTCTTCATAACCAAAAAGTTGCTTTGGTGAATATTTATGCACCAAATATTGATCACCCTGAGTTTTTTAAAACAGTTAATTGCATCCTTTCCTAATTTAAATGAACACTTTTTAATAATGGGTGGAGATTTTAACTGTTGTTTGAACCCCTCGATGGACAGATCTGCATCTGATCATGTGCTTCCAAATAAATCAGCTAGTTTTATCAATTCTTTTTTACTTGACTCTGGAATGTTAGAAGTCTGGAGATTCTGACACCCAAATGACAAAGAATTTTCTTTTTTCTCTCATGTATATCATAGTTACTCTAGGATTGACTACTTTATAATAGATTCTCGGCTAGTTTCATCGGTCACTGCATGTGAGTATGATGCATTTGCTATTTCTGATCATGCACCATTCAAACTATCAATCAAACTACCTGATTCCAAGTTTAGTGCTAAACAATGGCGATTTAATGCTACTTTGCTTCAAGATCTGAATTTTGTTAATTTTATTAAAGATCAGATTGCTTTTTTCTTCTTAACAAATTCTACTGAAGAAATATCCAATGGCGTAGTCTGGGATGCTTTTAAGGCATATATTCGCGGACAAATTAATTCATACTCCGCGGGATTAAAAAAACAAACTCAAAATGAAGTACGTATATTGGCTGATGAGATTAAAGAAATTGATAAAAAATATTCAAAAGCTCCTAGTTTAGAGCTCTATAAGAATAGAGGAACTTCAATTGAGACATGATTTGTTATTAGTATCACCGATTGAGAATCAGCTGCTTAAAACCAAAAGTCAATTTTATATACATGAAGAAAAATCTGGTAAATTACTCGCTAATCAGTTGAAAGCGGTGTCGGCCAAACGTCAGATTACTAAAGTGAGTAAACGGGATGGTACACTGACTGTAGACCATGATGAAATTAATAAATCCTTTCAGGAATTTTATACCTCCCTATACCAATTAGAATTTCTTATTGATTCCAATATAATGCATGAGTTTTTAAAGAAACTGAACTTGCCAAATTTATTACATAATGAGTCTGTTGTTAGACGAACCCATCACGGAGGAAGCAATACAGAAAGCAATCCTCTCGATGAATTCTGGTAAAGCTCCCGGTTTAGATGGATTTACGGTGGAATTTTAAAAGTATTTCTCAAGTTTACTATCTCCCTGGCTATGCAAGGTTTTTAAAGAAGCCGTTTTAATGAATAGATTACCACAATCCTTTTATGAAGCATCTATTTCTTTAATTATTAAAAAAAGATAAAGACCCTACTGAAGCGACATCATATAGACCAATATCATTGTTAAATGTAGATTCCAAAATTCTTTCCAAAATATTAGCTATGAGATTGGAAAATATTTTACCGCAAATTATTTCTGAAGATCAGACAGGTTTTATTAAAAATCGTTACTCATACTTTAACGTTAGATTGATGAATATTGTATATACAGCGTCAAATAAAACTCCAGAATGTGTCATTTCACTTGATGCCGAGAAGGCGTTTGATAGAGTAGAATGGGAATACTTATTCAATACACTTGAAAAATTTAAGATTGGTCCAAAATTTATTTCTTGGATCAAGCTGATATATCATATTCCTCAGGCTTCTGTACTTACCAATAATCAGAGATCCCCTTTATTCAGGCTCTTTCGAGGTAATAATAATAATAATGGATTTTATTTACGGGCGCCTTATACCGAGGTCTCAAGGACACCATACAGAGATTTATAGAAAACATATAATCAGAATTTTAAAAAAATAGGTTATAAAGACCAATACATAAATCAGGGACAGAATTCCTTCCAAAAACACCAAAAAAAAGAAAATCAGAAGCACAATTTGAGGAGAGAGCAGCGGCAATTTAACGCCAGCGTCCACTCTCCCCTCCGACCGCCATCTTGAACACAGACTAACAAATACAATTACAAACAATTACATACAAAAATCATCCCCCCACAATGATTTCCACTGTGGGGGAAGGCACAATGTCCAGTCCCCAGCCCCAGTTCACCCAAATAAAAAGTCAGGCCAAATGAAGCCCCCGCTATTGCCTCTACGAAGGCCCGATGATCCTGGCCGTTCTCGCCGGGTGATGTAGCCCCGGCGTCGGGAGAGTCCTCCAGCAGCTGGGCCACCTGGAACGGTCGCATCCCTCACCGGAGGCCGCAACTACAGCTGGAACGGCCGATTTCCCGCAGGCGTCCGCAGCACCTGAAGCCAACAAGGCCGCGCCGATTTGGAGCTCAAGGCTCCCGGTGTTGGAGTCGGCGCCGCCGCCCGCGAATGGTCGCTCCAGTCCCGGAGGTGTTGAGCTCGGCGGTCCAGCTCACCAGAGCTCCAGCGCGTCGGTCCAGCGCGGCGACCCAGGCAAGGCATCGCCCGCTCCGCTGCACAGTAGCGCTCCAGCGCCGTGCCGCCGCCGAAGCTGAGGGTGCTGTGCGGTTCCCGCCAGGAAACGCCGCTCCACGCCGCTCCACACCCGCTGGTAGGCCGCGAGGACGAGTCGAATGGGCAGCCGGAGAGAAGGCTGCCTCACCGACCAGGTAGGGACCAGGAAGTGGTTTCCCCTTGACCCCCCACATTAAAAGGCAAAATAAATAAAAATAAAGACTTAAAGAAAACTAAAAAACGTAGTAAAAAAGTACAATTAACGGACGGCTGCTGTTTTGCAGCCGTTCCACAAGATGGCTCCTCCCAGGTACTAGACAGGGCTGTCCTTTAAGTCCTTTACTTTTTGATATTGCTTTGGAACCTTTGGCCACCGCTATTAGGGAATCCCCTAATATTTTTGGTATTGTCTGCGGGAATAAGACACATAAGCTATCTCTTTATGCAGATGATCTGTTATTATTCATTTCTAATCCTGAGAAATCTATTTCGGCAATAGTAGCACTACTTAATCAATTTAGTATTTTTTTGGTTATAAACTAAATCTTAGTAAGAGTGAGCTTTTTCCATTAAACAATCTAGTTTCGAATTATGGACAGTTGCCATTTAGATTGACTACCGAATGTTTTACTTATTTAGGTATTAAGATTACCAAGAAACACAAGGATTTATTTAAAGCTAACTTTACACCTCTAATTGACCATATCAAACAACAGTTTACTTTGTTTACATTGGTCACCAATGTCCTTATCTTTAATCGGCCGAATCAATACTATTAAAATGTTTATCTTACCTAAATTTTTGTATTTATTTCAGCCGATACCAATTTATATTGCTAAATCTTTCTTTGATATTATTGACTCCAAAATCTCTTCATATATATGGCAGAATAAAAATTCCAGACTAAGTAAAAAATACTTACAGAAATCAAAAAAAGACGGTGGTTTGGAACTGCCGAACCTTAGATTCTACTATTGGGCAGTTATTGCTCGTTATTTAACGTTTTGGACAAAAGATTTAGAAGATACCCAATGCCCAGGATGGATAAATCTTGAACGTGATTCTGTGAATGTAAATCTTGAATAAGCGCTGTAAGATTGTTCTGGGAATGTAAAATGGTTTGGCCAGGTGGACTGGATTGAAACATAAAATGTCTGCTGACCAAAATTGCTGAATATGTAGCTGCAGGGGTCAGGAAGTTGTGGTGAGGAGAAATTCACATTGTCCTGCTGTTACTGCATATTCGCGACTATGGTATTAACTGCACCCGTCTGACTGAGATAGCTGGCTCTCAGAAGTCTGAGGAATATACAAACCGCCGCTCTCAGAAGTCTGAGGAATGTACCTGTCTTATCTCTAGTATTGTTCCACTAAATAACACCTCCCAATATGTATTTGCCTGTGATCCTGACCATTGCGTTCGTGTCTGTTGCTTTGTTCCAGTAATATGGGAGGCATAACCTGTAGCCTTTAAGTATATAAGGCATTACAAATTAAGGCATTGAGCTTGACTCTTTGCTAGGTTGTTAACCTGTGTGAAGACTCAGTGCTGAATAAACGTACGTTTAAAGCAACCCCGGTGTCCGGTCGATTATTGTCGAAACAACCGATGTGAGAGACAAAGGTGAATCAACATTTGGTGTCAGAAGTGGAATGTCAACCAGCGACTGATCGAGCCGGCGAGTGAATCCACTGGGCGACGGGATCGATGTGAAGGTTGCGCAGCCAAGTGAGTAGATTTAGTTAAATCACCTCTTGGTCCTTCCCCGTATCCCGGCGTAGCAGGGTAATTCGCTGGCTTGCGTCAGTCGGTGGGACGACATCCGAACGTTCCGGTTGTGGGCACGGGGATAGGGCCGTCTCGAGGATTGTCCTAGTCTGATCGAGCGGATAAAATACCCCGTAGAGGGGGACCGTAGACGGTATATAAGAGGAGTGCACTGGGGGTAGGATGGGAATGTGATGGTTATTGAATCGTCGGATTGACAAGTATTGAGACGTTAACC
This sequence comes from Malacoraja senta, assembly GCA_038087875.1. NCBI lineage: Eukaryota > Metazoa > Chordata > Chondrichthyes > Rajiformes > Rajidae > Malacoraja > Malacoraja senta. Next base: position 32,159,932 of record CM075986.1, on the reverse strand, counting down.
GAGACCAAGGTACCCCCGTATCTCACAGAAAGTCTGCCTTAGACTGGTTGTTAAGAGAGGAAATCCTCCACGCGAAGGTCAGGAATTGAAGTGACCGAGTGAGATACGGCAGAACCAAGGACTCACGGTTAACCCTGAACTATTGGTGTGTAATAAAATAAGTATTAAAAAAATGGGTAATGGTATGGACACCAGTTGTCACCCGGACCGGCCATTACATCAGCTATGTTTCTTGCATCCAGAAATGGAGGAGACCTTCAGGCGTATGTCGGGAGGACTCATTCATAAACTGGGGAAGGATGAATGGCCTGAAGGGGGTTCCAAGGATATGGGTGTGTTATCAAGGGCCCAGAGTGTTATATGGAAAAAGGATAAAAAAAAGAAATTATAAAAAGGCCATTCAGTTGTGGATCGATCATTGTAACGGAGAAAAGGCACAGTCTTTAACGGGCAGTTGGCAGAATAATGCCTTGAAACTAGGAATACCCCTGACCGAGGGGGGTCAGGAGAAGTCGGTGACCGTATTAAAACAGGAATGTAGGCATGCTAAGGAAAGTAAGGATCGTCAGGAGAGAGAGAGACAAAATAAAGCCGAGGTAGATAAAGACTTACGTAAGTCGGTGGCTGGCATAGATTTGGGAGGTGACGACGAGGAGGAGGTAGAGGATTATCATTGGGGAGTCCGTGGAGCACCCCTGCTGAACCAGTCTGCCCCCGTTGCCAGTCCCTCTGCCCCGTTGCCAGTCCCGTGTCCGCTCCTCCAATTCCCGCTACCCGATCCAAGATTAAAACTCGCCCTTCACAGATACCAGTTTCCAAATCTCCCGTACCCTCGCTGAACCCCAGAAGAAGACAGTCCCATTCAGGGGGGACCACAGGGAAGACAGTTGCCCTTAGTGCCCCTCCAACAGACCGACCTCCATATTCTCCTGCTGCCCTACAATCTACCGACTCCGTGGGAGGCAGAACTAAGCTGAACCCCTGGACCAAAACCAGAAAGAATATGGCACAGCGGCGAACTCAATCCCTCCCCTACAGTATACATGGACCAGATAGCCACCGGGCTTTGTAAACTCGCCGACCCTATTTTCTCATTGTCTGCAACAGCAATTACAAAACCTGCAGTTACCTGAGGGGTCTGCATTGATCCAGTACATCGATGACCTTTTTAGTGGCCAGTGAAACGGAGGAGCAGAATAGGGAAGCTATAATTTTGTTGTTGAACTTTGTAAAGGCATAGGGGTACGTTGTGTCCCCCTCCAAAGTACATGTCGGACAAAAGGAGGTGAAATTCCTCGGAGTCATAATCTCAGCAGATGGCCGTCGGTTGGACGAGAGCCGCACGGACCCCATTTACAGGACACCACCCCCCACGACAGCCAGGGGAATGCGACAGTGGTTGGGAATGATCAACTACTGCCGTCAGTGGATTCCAAATGTGGCCCTGGACATAAAGCACCTGACCCCTTACATCAGCCAGGAAGGTACCTTTGTATTGTCAGATGAGGCCTTGACCGCCTTCAATAATCTACGAGAGGCCCTGCAGAAAGCTCCTGCGCTGGGGCGACCCCTGTATGATAGACCTTTTCAGCTCTATTGTACCATCCTGGGCGAATGTGCCACTGCGGTTTTGACCCAGCTGCATGGGGATAAGCACCGACCAGTGGCGTATTATTCATCCAAGTTAGACCCTGTGGCACTGGGGTATCCCCATTGTACACAAATTTTGACAGCGGTATACAATAGTCTTCAGTCGGCCGCCAACCTGACTCTCCAGCAGGACATTACCGTATATTCCTCCCACTCCGTGACCGCCCTACTGGGACAGCTCCAGACCCAGCATTTGACTTCAGCCAGACAAAATAAGTATGAGATCTACCTGTTGAATAATCCCAAGCTACAGTTCTGGCACTGCACCACTATCAACCCTGCTGCGTTTCTCTGCTCTCCTCCTGATCCCCTCGCTGCATGCGACCATAATTGCTTGGAGGCTATTCTCGCGGATACCAGTCCGCGCCCTGACCTTAGCGATCAACCTCTAGCCTCTCCAGATTTGATCCTTTATACCGATGGAAGTTCGTCCATCGACGAGCAGGGACGCCGTCTGTCAGACTTTGCGGTAGTTAAGCAAGATGGAACCTTGCTGGATTGTGGCAGTTTTGACCCACCGATTTCAGCTCAGCAGGCTGAGTTGTTTGCCCTCACCCAAGCCTGTGTCCTCGCCGAGGGGCTCTCCGTCAATATTTACACCGACTCCCGATACGCATTCGGAGTCGTTCAGGATTTCGGACAGTTATGGAAAAATAGGGGATTCCTCACCTCAACGGGCCATAAGATTGCCAATCAGATCCTGGTCTCTGACCTGTTGAATGCTATCCTTCTGCCCTCTGTGGTAGCCATAATCAAATGTGCGGCCCACACGACAGGAGATTCCCCGGTCCAAATCGGTAACAGGTTGGTTGATGAAGCGGCTAAGTGTGCTTCACGCGGTAGATTTAAAGTGGTGGGTAGTATGATGAGGCAGGTGAAAAGCCTTTATATGGGCTCGTCTGAATCTGAGAAACCTATGCCAACCATGAATGATGTATTGCACTTACAGGGGAACGCCTCTGTTGATGTTATAATGGAATGGGAGCAGCTGGGCTGTCGGAAGGCTGATTCCGGACTGTGGCTCACGCTGGCCGGACAGACCTGTATGACAGACCAGTTAGCGACCTGGGTTGTTGATTGCCTACATCTAGCCACTCACTGTGGGGCCACCTTGCTAGTAGACGCTCTCTTACAGGCATGGTGGCATCCTCGACTTAAGGTTTTGGCAGCCCAAACTAGTGCACGGTGCCTCACCTGTGCTACACACAACCCTGGTAAAGGAGTTGTCTGCCAGACGGGTCGTACTCCATTACCTACTGCTCCGTTTGAAACCTTACAGATGGATTTTATTGATTTGCCTAAGTGTCAGTGTTATAAACATGTGCTTGTTATTGTTGATGTGTTTTCTAGGTGGATTGAAGCCTTTCCAACCACTGATTGCACTGCTTCTACGGTGGTGTCTATTTTGTTACGGCAGTTTGTTCCTCGCTTTGGGGTTCCAAACACCATCAGTTCGGATAACGGCCCTCACTTTATTGCCGCTATCAATAAAGAATTGTACCAACAGCTGGGTGTAACCCAGCGGCTACATTGTGCTTATCGCCCACAGGCTGCAGGAATGGTGGAACGCTTGAACCAGACCCTGAAGACCAAGCTTGCCAAGCTGGTGGACCAATCGGGCTCCACCTGGGTTAAAATGTTACCTGTTGCCTTGTTTCAGATCAGAGTCATTCCAGCAGGGAAGACAAGGTTGTCTCCTGCAGAGATCATCTATGGCCGACCCCTGCGCACCCCCTGGACAGACATTATCCCGGCCACAACGACATTGCATCATATGACGGACGAGATGGTCTCTTACGTCCTTGCCCTTACAAGGGCCCTGCATGAGATTCATGGGGAGGTCAAGGCCGCTTATGTGGGCGACATAGATTTTCCCGTTGATGGACGGATCACCCCGGGTTCTTATGTGTTGATTAAGAATTGGGTTCGTATATACACCCTTTCTCCTCGATGGTTGGGCCCCTTCCAGGTTCTCCTCACCACCCCCACCGCGGTAAAGGTAGAAGGACGATCGGCATGGGTGCATTTGCACCATTGTAAAGTGGTTGGTGACACCAAGCAAAGGGGGGAGGTCGAGGTCAGGGAGAGGGATCCGGTCCACGAAAAGCAGGGTACGAATTAATTTTGCTACGAAATTGCACGTTCTTTTCTTTTTCCCTCCCTTGTGTTCGCAGATACGAAATAAATCGATAAGATGAGGGTCTCCGTGGCATTAATATGTGTGGCAACCACAGCAGGGTTAATCGGTTTCGGTTGGAAATGGACAAAGCCTGAATACGGACGGAACAAACGAGGAAAGAAAGGGGAACGAGAAAACTCCAATTTATTCATCCAGGCACACAATGAGCTAGTCGGGAAGGGGCAGGTGGTTTGTTATCCACGAATGACATCAGTTACCTCCCTGTTTACCCCATCCCCTGCATGGGGCAGAACTGAACGACTGGTGAAGTGCAAGGACAAAGAAACGGTCCCTGTCAAGCCCGTTATCATCAGCTATGATAGGCTTATCGCTCCACCGGCCAACTGTTTACCGCTCCCTAAGAACAATAACCACTCCTACGACATTTGCTATAATGGATCTAGGACGGCGTCAAGAGCACCGGCTAGGCCATGTAACTTCACCACCAATAATGACAACAGGCAATATGAAAATTGTTTTAGTAACCAAGGACACGGGTGTATAGTCATAAATGTTAAAAATAACCTCACTTGCGCTCTGCAAGGGCCCGTTCACGGCTCCGCATGTAACCTTACCTATAAAGGAGTCCAATGTAAGGTGTCTAAGGACTGTATCCCTGTAAATGCTGGATTTCAGCTGTTGTGTGGATGGGCTAATGGGACCCATCTGACGGTAGGATCCCATCACCTGCCAATCCCCAGTTATAGCAATGGGATCAGTGAAGCGTGGAGGGACTGGTCTGGAGGGGGAGAAGTCATTAATACCCGAAGGGGCTGTAATGGATCATTATATATGGAGGAAGGATATTACTTCTTCTTTAATGGGAAAGGAACCAATGTCCTAAAAAACCCTTTCCCCAAGAACGTGGCAGTTGGAGCATTGGTGCCAACCACAGTACCTTGTCCCGAGTGATGGACTAAACCCATGGCTCGGGTTCATTGAAGGGCGGTGTCGGCCGAGTTTTGCGCGCAATGGAGAAATCCAGGGGTCAGGGGAGCTACCCGCGGACATGCCATCGGATGGGGATTATTAAGCATGCTAACCATGGGAGGAGTGGGTGGAGGTGAAGCAGCCAAAAACCGAAATTATCTTGTTTGCGGCCTGACAATTCTGGGCAATGCAACAACCGGAGCCTTGGAGGCAGTAAAAACCCAGATGGCCGAAATGAGGATGTTTTCCCTACAGAATAGATATGCGCTCGACTACTTATTGGCTAGAGAAGGGGGGACCTGTACCGTCATAAAAGGGAAATGTATGATGGGGGTTCAAGACAGGACTAGCAACATCACCCAACACCAGAAAGAGATTACCACCTTTTTGGATGGAATAAATGAAAACCAGGGATGGGGGAATTGGGGATTTGGGGGATTATACAACTGGATTATCAGCATGGCCATCTATGCTGCTATAGTAGTTACTTGTTTATTTGTGGGGATTGCCATTGTGAAATGTATCATAGCCCGATTAATGGTGGCTTTATCAGGTTTGGGGACCACCCCCGAGGAAACTAAACATTCTGTACAAATGATGATCTTACAGCGTGAGCAGGAGAGACTGTTACCATTCCCCAACGACAGCGAAGACGATGAAGTGAGTGAGAAAGGAGAATTGGGGGACAAGGGTCGGACGGTCCAAGAGGCCTTGGCCAGGGAACTAGAAAGTTACGAGATTCGGCAAATGGGACTTTTTAATGGACTATGAGTGTTGCAATAAGAATGGCAAAAGGGGGGAATGTGAATGTAAATCTTGAATAAACGCTGTAAGATTGTTCTGGGAAGGTAAAATGGTTTGGCCAGGTGGACTGGATTGAAACATAAAATGTCTGCTGACCAAAATTGCTGAATATGTAGCTGCAGGGGTCAGGAAGTTGTGGTCAGGAGAAATTCACATTGTCCTGCTGTTACTGCATATTCGCAACTATGGTATTAACTGCACCCGTCTGACTGAGATAGCTGGCTCTCAGAAGTCTGAGGAATATACAAACCGCCGCTCTCAGAAGTCTGAGGAATGTACCTGTCTTATCTCTAGTATTGTTCCACTAAATAACACCTCCCAATATGTATTTGCCTGTGATCCTGACCATTGCGTTCGTGTCTGTTGCTTTGTTCCAGTAATATGGGAGGCATAACCTGTAGCCTTTAAGTATATAAGGCATTACAAATTAAGGCATTGAGCTTGACTCTTTGCTAGGTTGTTAACCTGTGTGAAGACTCAGTGCTGAATAAACGTACGTTTAAAGCAACCCCGGTGTCCGGTCGATTATTGTCGAAACAACCGATGTGAGAGAAAAAGGTGAATCAACAATTCTATGCAAGGGCTATCATTGGCTTCTATTCTAGGGGCCTCGTTACCTTTTACAATTACGAGATTGAATAAATATACGACTAATCCAATAATAAGACATACATTCTGAATATGGTTTCAATTTCATACGTTTTTTGGATTGAATGACTTTATCTTATCGAGTCTTATCATATCTAATTTTTTCTTCCAACCTAGCATTGATCAAGCCTTTTTGTTATGGAAGAGGAAGGGATTAGTAGCTTTTCGTGAATTGTTTTTGGATGGTTGTTTTATGTCTTTTGAACAACTCTCCAATAAATATAATTTACCTAACTCACACTTTTTTTAGATATTTACAAATTAGACATTTTTTTAAGGCTACTCTGCCCTTTTTTCCGTTAACACATGAAACTGAAATCTTGGAAAAAAATTTACATTTGAACCCTTATCAGAAAGGCTTAATAACGACTATTTATGAGTTGATTTTGAAATTACAAATAGATACATTTAATAAAATTAAGAATGACTGGGAAAGAGAACTCCAAATTTCTCTATCTATAGAGAAATGGGAGAGGATTCTTCAATTAGTTAATACTTACTCAATGTGTGCAATACACGCTTTGATACAATTCAAGGTGGTTCACAGAGTTCATATGTCAAAAGATAAGTTAGCTCGTTTTTATGGTCATATAAATCCTACCTGTGACAGATGTAACTCTGAAGTGGCCTCACTGACTCATATGTTTTGGTCCTGCCCACTTTTGGAAAAATATTGGAAAGAAATCTTTGATACTATTTCTGTAGTTTTAGGTATTGATTTACAACCTCATCCTATTACTGCAATTTTTGGGCTACCAATGTTAGATTCTATTCATTTGTCCCATTCCGCCCATCGGTTGATTGCTTTTACCACATTAATTGCCAGAAGATCTATTTTATTTAAATGGAAAGACTCTAACCCTCCAACCACACTCCATTGGTACTCTGAAACTCTGAAACATGTTTAAATTTAGAAAAAATTAGGAGTGACATTGTTGAACCCTTGGTTAAATTTGATGACTTGGGGAAGATTTATTCAACATTTTCACACGACATAAATTGTCCCCTCTCCAACCGTTATAATAATTCTTTTACCTTTATACGGTGGAACGGACTTGACGACAAACAGGGACTTAAATTGTTGAAATTCTTTGCAGCCCAGATTCTGTTTTGCTTTTTTTTTCTAGTTTGGGGGGTTTTGTTTTTTTATCTTTTTGTTTTTTTTATATATGTTTTCTTTTAAATATTTAACTATATTTACATAGAGGTCTATATTCAATGTGTATTTTGACACTGGACTCATATTTAGGTTATAGGGAGGTTTCACGGCAGTCGGGTCACGACCCATGACCCGTACTGTTGCTACGCTACGCCAAATGGAGTACATGCGATGAACTGCAGATAAGCACTTACCATTGTTTCCAGCGTAGCGGGCCCGTTAAAACCCGCCAAAACTGTCAATTTTTGCGCTGTAAATAATTATGGAAATCGGGATAAGCGTGAGAGACATTTAGCCTACTTCAGAATTCCAAAAGTGAGGAGAAATGATGGTAGATAGAAGCGAGAGCTGAAGGGACAACAACAGCCAAAGTGCTTGGCGAACATTGGCCGTTTGCTCACTGCATTTCTTCAACTAAGGCATTATTTGTGTTTTTTCTTGATTCCTTTGGCATCTAAAAAGTTTCAGAAGTGATAAATCTGGCTGTAAAATTTTAAAATCGCCCATGGTTCTCAAGTGGGTTTTTACATACAAAAAGAAAACACCTCTGAAACAAAATTTACAGCCGGATGTCCTCCAGATGGATTGAGCGGCTCCGTGCGTCAAGCCCTATGACCCAGTGACCTTACGTGCAACCCCCCCTATCCCTGTTATTAATGTAATCCTGATCCCTATGTATCAATATCATTGTTATGTTTATCATTATTTTTGTTGTTGTTTTGTTTTTGTTTTTGAAAAAAACGAATAAAAAGATTTTAAAAAAAGACATACCAGATACCGTCGAAAAATGCACTTCGACCCAGAGTCCATGCCGACCATCCACTAGGCCCACTCGGGGCAATTTACAGAGGCCAATCAACCTACAAACCCACGTGGGCACAGGGAGAACATGCAAACTACTACACAGATAGCAGCCGAGGTCAGGATTGAAGCTGGGGACTCTGGTGCTGTGAGGCAGCGGCTCTGCCAGGTGAGCCCAGCCCCTGCTCGTCCTAGAGGACTGGAGAGAGTCAAGATGGCGACCGACGCATGAACAAAGGGCCAGTAAGAGGATCTGGGGCCATACCTATGGCGCCCTCAAGGTCAGCTGCGGGAGGATCACCTGGAGCACAAGGGCTGAATGGTGGCTGGGCGTGGAGCGGGTCGACGGTTTGCTGGCCGATCTGGATCGAGGCGACGGCTGGAGGCCCTGCAGCAGCCTGGGTTCGATTGGATCGGGCGCCACTCCAAGAGACAGAGTGCGATGACTGGACAGGGCCTGCAGCGGCATGGAGCGGTAGAGCACACCTACACCTTTACTTGGTCAGGCTGACCCTGCAACTCAGCTAGGGTAACAGGCCTTTATGGCTAGCAGCACTTGAAGCAACCATGGACTTTGAAAATGGCACCAAATTCTGGCGACTATCGTCTCAGTGGGCTATTTCTATACGCATTATACTTAATCTGGAATTGTGTTTATGTATAGTAATAATTTACTAAACTGCATGCAAAAAGAGAATTTCATTGTACCTTGGTGCATATAACAAAAAACCTCATCTAATGAGATATTTAACGAGGTGGCTTTCAGAACATTTCCTTCCCCAGTGATGGCAGACCCAGCATGTGGGTGTAGGGAGAGATGTAGTTAATCTCCTCTGAAAGGAACAGCCTACACTAATCAACTGTGATTCTGCCCTCGAGATCTTTACTGAGGTGCATTTGGCTCCATCTTATAGTGGTTTATCTGGCTCAACATTGCTGCCATTCCTGACCGACAAGAAGTTGAGAAGACTCAAAAATAACAAGGCCTCAGAAGGAGATCGTATCCAAATAGTGAAGAGCTTCAGGCACAAATCCACAGCTCACACATTAGGGAAGAGGAGTATATTCTTGAGAACTTCCGAGATGTTGAAATCAGTTCATCTTCAAAAATGGAGACGTCTGACCATGATAACAATAACATGGTCTCCCTGTACACTAAAAGGGAAGTAATCAACGTGGTAGTCTGGCGCGTCGATCTCTACAAAGCTGAGGCCACGCGCCAACTCTCGGACACCTCCTCCTACTTACCCCTGGACCATGACCCCACTGACGAGCACCAGGCCACCATCTCCAGCACCATCACCGACTTCATCAACTCCAACACCCTGCCCGACCGAGCCTCCAACCTCATCGTTCCCCAGCCCCGCACGGCCCGATTTTACCTTCTCCCCAAAATCCCCAAACCTGACTGTCCCGGTAGACCCATTGTCTCTTCCTGTTCGTGCCCCACCGAACTAATTTCCACCTACCTTGACTCCATCCTATCCCCCTTGGTTAAATCCCTCCCTACCTATGTTCAAGACACCTCAGACACTCTCCGTCGTCTCCGCGCATTCCATTCTCTAGGCCCTCACCCCCTCATCTTCACCATGGACGTCCAGTCACTCTACACCTCCATCCCCCACCAGGATGGTCTCAAAGCCCTCCGGTTCTTCCTCGACCAGAGAAGCAACCTATACCCGGCCACTGACACCCTCCTCCGCTGGTCCTTACCCTCAATAACTTCTCGTTTGACTCCTCCCATTTCCTCCAAATACAAGGCGTAGCTATGTGCACACGCATGGGCCCCAGCTACGCCTGCCTCTTTGTCGGGTACGTAGAACAATCCTTGTTCAATACGTACCAGGGCCCCATCCCCGACCTCTACCTCCGCTACATCGACGACTGCTTTGGTGCCACCTCATGCACACACACACAACTGAATGACTTCATCCACTTCACCACTAACTTCCATCTGGCACTCAAATACACCTGGACCATTTCCGACACTTCCCTACCATTCCTTGGCCTCACTATCTCCATCGCAGGTGATAGACTTCTGACCGACATCCACTATAAACCTACTGACTCCCATGGCTATCTGGACTACACTTCTTCCCACCCTGCTTCCTGTAAGGACTCCAGCCCCTACTCCCAATTCCTCCGTCTATGCCGCATCTGCTCCCAGGATGAGGCGATCCACACCAGGGCATCCGAAATGTCCTCATTCTTCAGGGAACGGGGGTTCCCCTCCTCCACCATAGATGAGGCTTGCACCAGGGTCTCTTCCATACCCCGCAACACTGCTCTCTCCCCCCATCCCCCCACTCGCAACAAGGGCAGAGTCCCCCTAGTCCTCACCTTTCACAACACCAGCCGTCACATACAACAAGTAATCCTCCGTCAGTTTTGCCACCTCCAACGTGACCCCACCACTCGCCACATCTTCCCATTTCCCCCATGTCTGCCTTCCGCAAAGACCCCTCCCTCTGTAACTCCCTTGTCAATTCTTCCCTTCCCTCCCGTACTACCCCCTCCCCGGGCACTTTCCCTTGCAACCGCAAGAGATGCAACACTTGTCCCTTCACCTCCCCCCTCGACTCCATTCAAGGACCCAAGCAGTCGTTCCAGGTGCAACAGAGGTTCACCTGCATCTCCTCCAACCTCATCTATTGCATCCGCTGCCCTAGATGTCAGCTGATCTACATCAGTGAGACCAAGCGGAGGCTTAGCAATCGTTTCGCCGAACACCTCCACTCGGTCCGCAATAACCAACCTGACCTCCCGGTGGCTCAGCACTTCAACTCCCCCTCCCATTCCGTATCCGACCTCTCTGTCCTGGGTCTCCTCCATGGCCAGAGCGAGCAACACCAGAAATTGGAGGAACAGCACCTCATATTCCTCTTGGGGAGTCTGCATTCTGGGGGCATGAACATTGAATTCTCCCAATTTTGTTAGCCCTTGCTGTCTCCTCCCTTCCTCAGCCCTCGGGCTGTCTCCTCCCATCCCTCAGCCCTCGGGCTCCTCCTCCGCCTTTTTCCTTTCTTCTCCCCACCCCCCATCAGTCTGAAGAAGGGTTTCGGCCCGAAACGTTGCCTATTTCCTTCGCTCCATAAATGTTGCTGCACCCGCTGAGTTTCCCCAGCATTTTTGTGTACCTTCGATTATCCAGCATCTGCAGGTCCTTCTTAAACAAGTAATCAATGGGGTCTTCCTCGATTGTTTCCTCCCTGTGGCTGAACAGCAACTTCTTAACTCACTGTATTGAATCCTTCCATCCAAAGGCACATTGGATCTGATCTTCATTACAAGTCAACACAGAAAATTGCAGGAAGCAGAAGCAACCACTGCACATGGTCTTTTTTAATTTCACCAAAGGCTTTAACTCCAACTGGAAGAGACTGTGGAACATCCCCCTCAAATTTAGCTGCTCACTCCATGAAAGCATGCAAGTAGTGATATTAATCATTGGGTCCACAAGAACATTGTCAACAAAGACTGGTGTCGAACAAGACTGCATCAATTTCCTAACATAATTGTCACTTGTTCCTGCAGCAAAGTTATATCTCACTTCCCACAAACCTCTTGTGGGACTGGAGCTGATAACTACTTGGATGCTTTCAAGTCACAGACTACAGACCAATACCAAGGTTGACTGAATTTTAGAAATCAAGCTACAGTTTGGAGATACTTGCATTTGCACATGGTCAGAGACCAATCTGCAAGCCATGGTCAACACATTCATTGACGCACGAGAATATGCACAAGACAATTGTCCTCGGCCAGCCTATACGTTTTACACAATACTACCCATTGAAAAAATAGGTTCTCATTGAGACGATGAGAAACATGGACGGCTTCCCATATGTGAGAGACATTGCTGGGTAAAAATACACGACATATACATCCACCTCAATGCATCAGCAAAAGTGTTTCTGAAAATCAAGATCTCAGATCTGCCAGACAGCAAAGTCTGTTCTTTATGTTTGAGACCAGGATTACATACAGCAGTATGTCAAAGCACTGGAACAATACCTATCTCTCTTCATAAAATCCTACAACATTAAGGGAAAGACAAGCAAACCATCATCAGTGTCTTTACCATAGCCAACATCCCCAGTATTCGATTATAGTAATTGTCAAGATACAAGGAACTGCAGGTGTTGGAATCTTGCCGAGAAGACAAAGTGCTGGCCAGGCAGCATCTCAGGACAACATGGACAGATGATGTTTCAGGTCAGGACCCATCTTCAAACTGGCCTGCTGAGTTACATCAGCACTGTGTGTTCTAGTTATACAACTAAGCCACTTTTTGCATTCCTGACACTGCACCCCCCTATATGGTCAATTACAGGAAGAGATTCCCAGGCAAATGGAAGGACAATAATACACACTCTAAGCCTCCTTAAGAAACTACAGCAACCCCATAAAGTCTTGGGTATCTCTGATCCATAACCATTCAAAATGTTGTTTCAGCATTCAGGATGACATTGAGAATCACACGTCCATACTTTGCAAGCACACAGATACCCTGCGCACGTGGCAGACTATCCATTCATCTACCACAGAGTACATCTGTTGAAGAGTCTGTGTCCTTACAATGGCCTCATTAACCATCTCGAAACCTGGAGTGTAAGAAGAAATTGCTGATGCAGATTTTGTGTCTATCTTCGGTCAAAATCTAGAGCTGCAGCATATCATCCTCGATCTTGCGGACTGTCCAAGAAGCTAAAGAAAAGACCAAAACATTTGCAACTACAATCACTGAAGCGCTGATTACATGATCCACCTTGGCTTTCTCTTCATATACACACACCATAGAAGCCTATCTCCAGACAACTCAATTCATGGTTTCAAGAAATGTTTGAGAGCACTGGACATAATGAACAGTCCATGCCTGCATGCAGAAAGACTCAGGCAACATTCAGGTACAGGCTGATAGGTGGCATGGAACATTTGTACCACAGAAGTACATGGCAATGATCATCTTTGTCAAAAAAGAATATGATCACTTAGAAACATAGAAAATAGGCGCAGGAGGAGGCCATTCGGCCCTTCGAGCCAGCACAGCCATTCATTGTGATCATGGCTGGTCATCCCCAATCATTAACCCGTGCCTGCCTTCTCCCCATATCCCTTGATTCCACTAGCCCCTAGAGCTCTATCTAACTCTCTCTTAAATCCATCCAGTGATTTGGCCTCCCCTCCCCTCTGTGGCAGGGAATTCCACAAATTCACAACTCTCTGGGTGAAAACTTTTTTTCTCACATCAGTCTTAAATGGCCTCCCCTCTATTCTAAGACTGTGGCCCCTGGTTCTGCGTCTGAAGAATGGTTCAGACCCAAAATATTGTATATCCATGTTCTCCAGAGTTGCTGTCTGCATTTCTCAATGGAAATTAAATGAAACCATTAAAACCAAATGAACACAAGAGGTTCTCTCTATTGTACTGATTATAACACTGGTCCTTGGAACCACGAATGTATAATAACGTAAAAAAGACCAGTGTTATAATCAGTGACATCAAATATAGCTCTAAAGTATCTTTTCCCCAATTTGATTTGTACTCTGTATATATGAATTACAGTAGTTGCAAAGAATGCATGTATAGATTTGTGCTGCATAAAATGTGGACTTATTGGCAAAATACACACAAATTGTTAACTGACATTTTTTGGAATAAATATGCTAAATATTTGTAAAACTGAATTTTATGTATATAACAGCTACAAGAACAAAAATATAATTATTACAATGCGTAATGACATACATTTGTATCTTAGAATTGCTTCTAGATTTTCTACATAAACATATAGAATTTTTTTTAGTAAAATAAAAAACATGTATTAACAGAACTTCTCCATAATGCTTCAAATGGACAGGTTAGGCTAGACATGGACCAGTCTTAATTGTTAGCTTCAAAAATCATTGCAGCACAGTGATAATATATAATTCTCTTATACACCACAAGAGAATGAGATTATTTAATTTAAAGGATTAAAAATTTCCACAATATTTAATCAATGCAAAAGAATAAGCATATTTTCTTAATGCAAATAATATAATCCAAGATAAAAATACATATCTTAACAACAGATATGAAGTGACAAAACTGGTTACATCTGAATTAAAAAGGTTAAGCCCTTAGTTCACTGTACAAGGACAGCTCAGTTATCTTACACTATGGAATTATTAACTAAAACATGATTTGCTGTTCAGTGGGCTAGTTGTATATTTGGAATAAGTACATTAAAATTTAATAAAAATAATCTTTGTAGTTCGCCATGATTACTCAGTCTTTTGCTGCTTAGTGCACAGTTAACAGGAGAATCACCGCACCTTCAGCGCCGCTAAGTGGAAAGTAAAAATATTGAGTTCTCAATGATGGTGGCTTCCACCGGCAGCAGTATTTTTTTCAGAAATATGTTGCAGGAAAGTGATCTCGTTTTGACATCTGTGATTCACACCTTCAACATTGAAGAGGGCGGGTGGTGGTGGAAGGTGAGCTACAGTAGGAATTGAAAGTGTATGGTGATGGGGATGAAGATGTAGATGAGAAAGTGGATGGGGCATTGGTCGTGGAGGAAGAGAACTGTGCGAGCTTATGGTGACTGGTGGAGGCGAAGAAGTGGTTGTCATGGCAACAGAGGCAGTGGTAACATTGGGAGGGAAATTGACTGGGCTGGTGACTCGGAAACACTTCTCTTTGTGAGCTTTCAACATGTTGGAGAATCGGAACCGTTGGCCACAAACATCACAAGGGTATGGTTTCTCTCCCGTGTGGGTTCTGCGATGGCGCTTCATGTTTGGTCTGCTTGTGAAACTTTTTCCGCAGATTTCACAAATAAATGGCTTTTCACCTGAGAAGCAAATTAGAGAGTTGGGTTACACAAACAAATATTTAAATATTTCACCTTTGTTGTTGGCTGCACGCAGGCTGATCGGGGTGCGATCATCCCATTCAAATACTTTCTGTAGTGAATCTGAAGAAGTCCAAGAATCTTTGTGATTCCTTTGAATGTTTCTGAATCTTCTCAGTCGCTTAAGAAAGTAAAATGCTAATGTGCATTCTTGATCAGATTGTGTCAGGTTACTGGTGACGTGGATGCCTAGGATCGAGAAGCGGTCAACCATCACTACAGTAGTTCCGTTGATGAGGACAGGGTTGTGTTCCCCTTCACTTCCTTGAATTAATAACCAACTCTTTCATATTTGTAACGTTAAGGGCGAGGCTATTGTCCTAACACCATGACACAAGTTTCTCGATCTCTTTCCTGTACTTCATTGCATCGTTGTTGTTAATCTGGCCAATACATTTTTGTATATCTCTCTACATCATCGTCTATATCCCTCATTTCCCTTTCCCCGTGACTTTCGGTCTGAAGAAGGGTTTCCGACCTTAAACGTCACCCATTCCTTCTCTCCAGAGATGCTGCCTGCCCCGCTGAGTTACTCCATCTTTTTGTGTCTCTCTTCAGTTTAAACCAGCATCTGCAGTTCCTTCCTACACAATGACATCAACATTTATAAACAGGTTGGGGAGAGGAATGGAAGTAAGACTATTACATCAGTGCACCACAAAGCAAAAAGTGCTGCCTTTCCCTTGCCTGCAGATTCTGTATGGTCCGCATGATAAATGGAAAAAACACGGGTTCTATAGCAGGGTGAGCCATGTTTCAGTGAAACAAAGAACACAGTAGTCTCCAATCTCCCAAGAAGACCAAAATGGAGGACTTCTATTGTGTGAAGATAGAACCTAATCTTTGAGAAGGATGATGTGGTGGCCAAATGTAATAATAGCTCCCTCATGTTGGTTCTTTCACCACTTCATCCAATACCAATCTTGGGACTGAACCTTTCCAGACATGTTTAGCCGTTACATTGAAAAGGAATTAAGATTATGCTGTTATCTGTATTTGATTATGTTTACGAAGTAACATCATTCATTCTCCTTATTGAAGGCAATTGCATCAATTGGCTCTGCTTTTACCTGCTCTAGTTAGTTTTAATAATTTTTGAATGTTTCTTCAGATAAATTTAGTTTACAATTACATCATTTAAATAGTCTACATTAACCAATGCTTATCCTATAATTGCAGTCATTTTCCTCCACTGAAATGAATGGGAACCATTCCCTATGCCGGGTCCAAACTGGAGAGTGATCACCAGCTACAAACCGCTGACTAAAACATTGCTGGTAGTCACAATGCTGATATTTCCCCACAAAATTTGGACTGCTTATTAAGTAGGGATGACCATATGGAAATCAACTTTTCCATTCAATTCTTTCACTGTACTTTTCTGCTTTGTGGAAAAATAGGGTGAGGAAAAATGAGCTGGTCCAGGACATCCTTGTAATATCATAATTTGATTTCTCAACCTGGCTCTGATGGTATGGGATCAGAAAAATCATTGAAAAAGTACTCTAAATGCTGTAAAGGGCCATTCTTTGGAAAGTGAACCAACATGTCACACACGTTACCAAATGGCATCACATGAAGTAATACATTAGAAAATTCTTGTAAGAGATTCATCTTATTCATTGCTATTTTCCAACCTACAGAACTATAATGCATGTCTGCTAAAGATATGAACATTCTAGCTTTTTAAAATTCACTAGTTTGTAAGATAAAACTGAGATGAGAAAAAGCTTCCGTGTGAAGTCACACACATGACCAGTCATATTTGACCTCTGACCCTAAACAAACATTATCAGCATAACATAAATATTTCACTTGATAAACTTTAAAAAAAAAAGAATCATATAAACAGTACAAAACACTATACCTGTAATGCTTTCAGAATTAGAATAGATGTATTCCACAACTTTTCATATTTTGGTCACACACGTGACTAAGAATGGGCCTAAAGCAAATAGATGCTCCACAAAATGATGACATGATACAAGGAGAAATTAACTTTTCACATCCTAACATCTTCTCATAATCTTTGTATCTAAATTATCAAAGACATCATGTGGCCTTTGCGTAATTTTAAATATTGTCTAGTTTTGCCAACTGATTTGTTTGTCTTAAGAACATCAATTCTTATGCAAAAAGAATATTCTAGCGCCGAGTTTAAATTTCAGTCGTACAGCAGCAGCACCACGTTCAGTTTATTTATAATTTAATTAGAAATGAAGACACTTTTTATTTCATTAGACTTTGTTCTTGCCAAGTTCAGAATGCGTCCACCAAAGAAACAGAATTTAATGCCACTAACTCGCATGACACAAATTAAATGTAATTTTTCCCCAGTAGAATTTTTTTTTGGAAGAAGCTGGTTCCCTTTGAAATATTCACATAATCGTCATGTTGACAACATTAATTTTCATAGGAAACACATTGAAATAAATATTCAGATTAGAAACAGATATAAAACTTCAAGCACCTGCTTACCAGTGTGAGTCTTCATGTGCTCATCAAAATACTGTTTCATGTTGAAATCCTTGCCACACCACTGGCACATAAATTGTTTATGACCAATATGAATACTCATGTGAGAGCGAAGCTGATACTTGTATTGAAATCTTTCATCACAGTTCTGAAATGAAAAGGTTAATCAGTTTTAAGATTTGAATATTTCACATTCAATAATTGTAAATTATAATTCGAGTTTTATGATCCCTTCAAAATTATAGTATTTTGAAGCAATCAATTTAGAAGATTTACAATATAGAAAATTACTCAGGTTTTGTAGTTTCATTTATTTCATCAATCAGGACCCAGAGTATAGGAATTGGTGCTTTATGTTGCAGTTGTACAAGAAGATGGTGGAGTTGTGTCTGGAGTATTGTGCACAGTTTTGGTTGTTCTATTGTGGAAAGTCTTAATTAAGTTAAAAGGTGTGCAAAGATGATTTTGGAGAATGTTGCCAATGCTCAAGGACCCGAGTAATAAGGAGGGACTGGGCAGGTAACGATTATTCCTTGGAGCGAAGGAGATTGAGCACCAACTTTATAAAGGTGCATAAAATCATAAGGTGAGTGCACACAGTCATTCTGAGGAAACACAATCAAAAACTAGTGGCATACATTTAAAATGAGAGGGTAAAGATATAAAAGGCAATGTTTTACATGTTATTTTATCTGATTGAAGAAGGTATAATAACAACATTGAAAAGGCAAGAGGGCAGATACCTGGATAGAAAGTATTTAGAGAAATATGGGCCTAACATGAACAAATGGAACCTTAGATGGCTATCTTGGGTAGCACGGACAAGTTGGGCCTATTGGCTTGTTTTCATGCTGCATTACCTTCTGATTTTATGTAAATTAATACCATATGATATATCAAGTTGTGCAATAATTGTAATGATGTGGTTATATTCTGGGATCAAGTTCCAGTATCCAATTTAGTTCTGTTCATTTTTCAAGTGTTTGATGTATATACATTTTCATCTAAACATATATGACCAAATTGAATCATATGACATGCTTTAATGACTACCATCCAATCGCCTTGGCATCATGAAGTGCTTTGAGAGGCTGGTTATGGCACACATTAATCCAGCCCACCAAGCAACCATGATCCACTGCAGTTTGCCTACCGCCACAACAGGTCCACAGCTGATGCTACCTCCCTGTCCTTACTCTAATCCCTGGGACACCTTGATTAGAAGGACACCTACAGTACGTCAGACTCCTACTCATAGACTACAGCTCTGCTTTCAATACCAATATCCCAACCAATCTCATCTCCAAATAGTGGAATTTGGGAGTCAGCTCTCTCCACTGCCAATGGATCTTCGACTTCCTGACCAACAATCAGCAAGGACAGGTGACAAATCATCCTCTACGATATTCCTCAACATGGGTGCCATGCAAGGATGCATTCTCAGACCCCTACTATACTCCTTATACACTCATGGCTATGCAGCCAAATACCAAACCAACTAAATTTGCATGTTTGCTGACAACACCACCGTATTAGGCTGGATCTCAAATAATGATGAGACAGAGTCTCACCCTACACCCCTCTCTCATCAGGCAAGAGGTACAGAAACTTGAAAACACATACCCCCAGATTCAGGGACAGTTTCTTCCCAGCTGTTATCAGGCAACTGAACCATCCTCTCACCAGCTAGACTGTGGTCCAGACCTCCCATCTACCTCATTGTGACACTCTTTATTGATATTGTATCTGTTACCGATGTTGTGAAGGATGGATCCAGGTAGATTGCTTAACCTAGAGGAAAATGTTGATTGCAAATCTGCAACACTGCAGACTACATGACATGTTGCCAGAGTACTGTGGGAATAGGAAATGGTGGATCCTGTGCAGTGGTTCCCCAAGAAGACACTCAAAATGTAGGAGAACATGGATAGGTGACATTTCAGGTTGGAACCCTTCTTCAGTCTGTCAAACTCATTTGGCAGAATGCCATATTACCAAATCTGTGCTATATGAGCTGCTGTGGGGATACAATCAGAGACAATTATCAACTGATGCTGGCAAACTATTAACGCAATGAATAACTCCTTCCAGGACTATGTCTTAAGGATTTTGCTGATGCTGGGTGCAGCCACTGCAAGAACTATATGGGGAAGGGTCACAGTGTAGGGGCCTCTTGTCATTGCAAACAAATTAATTGATATTTGTGTTAGAATCCCATAAAATATTTATTATAATGTTATAAATTAATGATAACTGATGGTATGCCAATGTTGTGTAATGGAAATCAGATGATTTGTTATGTAAGTGTTGACTTTGATGTTCTGAATTACACATCTTTGAACTTATTATGAATAAAGTATATTTTATAACAAAAAAATATGGAGAGGTTGGTAGAGGGCCTTTAGTTTGCTGTCGTTAAATGCAAGGCTCATTCACTCTCATGCTTCGCTGAATGAGTTGACAATGATTAGCCCTGCAACAGTAGGATGGTTGTTGGATGCAAGGTGCAGCAATATAATGAGAAAGATAAAGAATAACACAGGCTTGATTGACACCAACCTGCAATGGACTAGTTTCAGTTTCAGTTAGAGGTAAATCAAGCAAAATAAACAGTTTGGCAGACCGCTGAAGGCTGCGTCCTAATGGGAAACTTAGAGAAGACATTGGGAGCTTTAGCAACCCACTGGTAACCATCAAATATGCAGATTCTTCAGCCTTGACAATTCTATCCATGATACAAAGATACGAGAAGCACTTGAAGAACTCCTCAACCGTAACTCTGTCCTTGATGCGAGCATTCGTTATTGCCTCGTGCAGCAACTACCCAGCACAGCTGTCACCCCTGACTGTCAATCAAATAAAAATGACCTTGGTGGTTGACAATACTCCCGTTGAATTTGTGAAACCTGCTACTTTTAGTTATAAATTTACAACCTTGCTACTCGCACCTGGGTGGTGAAGGACATGTCAGCTTTGCATATCCATCTAATCTATATCTATCTAAGATATAGATCCTAAGATATAGAGCCTAAGATGGCGCCTACCTGCGGCGACATTTTGCGAACAACGAAAAATAGTAAAAAACAGTATTTTTGAACTCACCTGCATCCAGGGACTAGAGAATCCACTGAAATCAACGCTGTAAATGCATTAGCGCTACTGAGAACTCCCGATGTTAGCGACGGTAAGGGAATCCCCGTTCAGAGGGGAATCCCCAACTTAGCGGAGGAGCGCAGGTAGAGCAAGAACCTTACCTGCAAACACCGGGGAGGCCTTCATGGACTCCGGAATCGAAGTCATCGGGCAGGATCCCCCAGCAGCACCGGAGCTGGAGGTGCCGACTGTAAGGGAATCCCCGATCTCAGGGGATTCCCCGACCTCGCGGAGACCCGTAAGTACTCTACCTTTAAACACCGAGGAGGGCTCCATGGAGTAAGAAAACGTGGCCGTCGGGCAGGACTACAAGTAAGACTGAAGCGGAGGGGACTTCGTCCCTCTCTCCCCACTATCCTACTGGCCAACGTACAGTCACTTGAAAACAAAGTGGAGGACAAGAGCAAGGCTGCTTTATCAAAGGGAGCTGAGGGAATGCTCTGTGTTCTGTTTCACAGATACATGGCTCACCCCCAGCTCCCCAGGAGCAGCGGTCCAGCCTGAAGGGTTCTCCATCCACCGTATGGACCATACGCAGGCATCTGGAAAAGGGAGAGGAGGGGTCATCTGCCTCATGGTCAACTCTGCATGGTGCTCAGATGTGGCAGTCCTATCCAACTCCTGCTCTCCACACCTCGAACATCTGGCGGTGAAGTGCCGCCCCTTCTACCTTCCGAGGGAATTCATCTCCATCATCCTGACCGCGGTCTACATCCCACCCCAAGCAGACGTCTGTCTGGCACTGGAGGAGCTGCACGCCGTTGTCAAAAAAGACCAGACGTCTTACCCCGAGGCTGGTTACCACCATAGCTGGGGACTTCAACAAAGCAAACCTCAAGAAATCGCTCCCTAACTTCCACCAACATGTCTCCTGCTGCACCAGAGGACCAAAACCCTCGACCACTGCTACACCAGCATCAAGGATGCCTATCGCTCTATCCCTCGCCCTCACTTCGGTACATCCGACCATACCGCGGTGCTGCTTCTTCCTGCCTACAGGCAGCAATTAAAGAGCACACCCCCAGAGTTGAGGACTGCACAGAGCTGGTCGGGAGTGGGTGCAGAGGAACAACTCCAGGACTGTTTGGAGTCTGTAGACTGGGCAATGTTCAGGGACTCGGCAATGGACCTGAATGAATACGCCACAGTCGTTACAGACTTCATAAAGAAATGCGTGGAGTACTGCATCCCAACAAAAACCTTCCAAGTGTTTCCCAATCAGAAGCCTTGGATGAACTATGAGATCCGCACTCTTCTGAAGTCCAGACACTGGGCATTCATGTCTGATGATACAGTGGTCTACAAGGAGGCAGGTTCTCTGAATGCTTTCAAGAGAGAGCTAGATAGGGCTCTTAAAAATCGCGGAGTCAGGGGATATGGGGAGAAGGCAGGAACGGGGTATTGATTGGGGATGATCAGCCATGATCACATTGAATGGCGTTGCTGGCTCGAAGGGCCGAATGGCCTACTCCTGCACCTATTGTCTATTGTCTAAGACCAGATACGACCTTAGTAAGGCCATCAAAAAGGCCAAAAGGGACCTGCTCCAAGCTGGAGGATGTGTGATGTTCGGCAGCTGTGGCGGGGCCTGAATGCAATCACCTCCTACAAGGCGAAATCAGGAGGCAGCTCACATGTCAGCGAAACATCACTCCCTGACGAGCTCAATGCGTTTTACGCAAGCTTTGATAGGGAGAACACTGATGTGCCTTCTCGAGCCCCCATTCGCTGTGATAGTATTTCGGTCACGGTCACAGAAGTCGACGCCAGAAAATCCTTCAGAGGGGTGAACCCTCGGAAAGCGCCTGGTCCTGATGGCATACCCGGTCGTGTTCTAAAAACCTGTGTGGACCAACTGGCTGGAGTTTTTACAGACATTTTCAACCTCTCACTTCTGAGGTCCGAGGTTCCCACCTGCTTTAAAAGGGAATCAATTGCCCAAGAAGAGCAAGGTGACGTGCCTCATCGACTATCGACCAGTGGCACTAATGTCGGTGGTGATGAAGTGCTTTGATCATGGCGCAAATTAACTCCTACCTCGACAAAAACCTGGACCCACTGCAGTTCGCTTACCGCCACAACAGATCAACAGTGGATGCAATCTCGCTGGCTCTCCACTCCGCTCTGGATTACTTGGACAACAAAAACTCATATGTCAGGCTGTTATTCATTGACTACAGCTCGGCATTTAACACAATCATCCCCTCCAAGCTGGTTACCAAACTCTCAGAACTGGGTCTCGGCGCATCTCTCTGCAATTGGATCCTCGACTTCCACATTCACAGACCACAGTCTGTTCGTATTGGTGGAAATGTGTCAACGTCGATAACAATCAGCACGGGAACACATCAAGGCTGCGTGCTCAGCCCCCTGCTATACTCACTCTATACTCATGACTGCGGAGCCGGTGTTAGTGCGAACTTCATCATCAAGTTCGCTGACTACACCACTTCTGTGGAACGTATCACTGATGGGGATGAGTCAGACTATAGAAGGGAGATCGACCGTTTGACCAAACACCAGCAAAACCAAGGAACTGATTGTGGACTTTGGAAGGGGTAGGAGGGGGACCCATAGTCCCGTTTATATCAACGGGTCGATGGTGGAGAGGGTCAAGAGCTTTAAATTCCTGGGCGTGCATATCTGGGCGTGCATGAAGATCTCTCCTGGTCCGAGAACACTGATGCAATTATAAAGAAAGCTCATCAGCACCTCTACTTCCTGAGAAGATTACGGAGAGTCGGTATGTCAAGGAGGACTCTCGAACTTCTAGAGAGCATGCTGACCGGTTGCATCGTGGCCAAGTTCGGGAACTTGAGCGCCCAGGAGCGGAAAAGACTACAAAAAGTTGTCAACACTGCCCAGTCCATCATCGGCTCTGACCCTACCATCGAGGGGAACCATTGCAAGGCTGCTAGCATTATCAAGGATCCACACCATCCTAGCCACTCACTCATCTCCCCGCTGCCTTCAGGTAGAAGGTACAGGAGCCTGAAATCTGCAACATCCATGTTCAGGAATAGCTACTTCCCCACAGCCATCAGGCTATTAAACTCAACTCAAACTCTGATCATTAATAGCCCATTGCACTTTATCTGTTTATTTATGTGTGTATATATATATATATATTCATTGGTATATGGTCACACTGATCTGTTCTGTTCTGTAGTTATTTATGCCTATTATATTCTGTTGTGTTGAAGCAAAGCAAGAATTTAATTGTCCTATCTGGGACACATGACAATAAACTCTCTTGAATCTTGACTTTATTATTATATTATTAAAACTCACATCTTGTTTGTTTCTATGTGTGTGAACGTGATCACTGAACTATGCCAAAATGGTACATGATAGCACTAAAATATTTGCTCCACCTTACTCACAATTGTCCTGTGGTGGTTTGTGTTAAGTTTTGTTCAGATTGATGTTATATTTTACAAATTATTAACATTTTCAAATTTACAAAACCCCAATTTGAGAAAATGTCTTCTCTGTGCTTACAGCTATGACGTCACAATGGGATTGTAGCCCTGCACGCAACGGTGTTGCTATCCCAGTACATCGAGTTCTGCTAGCTAGCAAGTGCAATTGCATTTTTTTAAGTCACAGGACACTGAGTTCTGCGAGCTAGCAAGGGAAATTGCATTTTTTTTAAAGTTTAAAATGAGGGAGGGTGAATAAGGCAAAATGAGCCACAGTTGGGGGCTATGGGTGAGTGGTGCAATATTATTTTGGGGGAACGGGTTGCTTTGGGGAAACGGGTGAGTGGTGGAATATTGTGTTGGGAAATGGGTTGCGTTGGGAGACCAGGCCTACCGTGGGGGCTTTGGGTGTGGTCGAATATTGCTTTGGGGGACCAGGCCTCCTGTGTGACAGGGACTCAACGGGTCCCACTTAGTCTAGTATCTATCTATCTATACTATTACTGAAACTCTCATCTTGACCACTTAAATTTGTGCAAAAACACTACCCTATATCACTAGGATTTGTTCGCCACCTTACTCACCGTTCTCCTCTGCTCCAAGCACACCCAGTTTTGTTCCAATCGGTGAAATAATAGAAATCTTATGAAGGTTTAAAAAATCGTGAGATCAGCAGATTGGACGTCTCGCCTGTCAGTCACCATGAAGGTAACACCCCTTCCCGGGGCGAGGAGAATAAAGCCCCGGAGGCTGGGCATGAGTCCAGAAGTCAGGCGTCAGTCAGGAAGCCCATCCCGGAAGCTATGAGTGAGTGAACTGTGGCCTCAGAAGCCGTGCCTGAGTGAGTGAACTGTGGCTCCAGGAGCCGTGCCTGGGTGAACTGTGACTCCAAGAGCCGTGCCCGTGTGAACTGTGGCTCCAGGAGCCGTGCCTGAGTGAGTGTCCAGAAAGCCGTGAGTCCAGAAAGCCGTGAGTCAGTGAGTGAGTCCAGAAAGCTGCAAGTCAGTGAGTGAGTCCAGAAAGCCGTGTCAGTGAGTCCAGAAAGCCGTGAGTGAGTGAGTCCAGAAAGCCGTGAGTTCCAGAAAGCCGTGTCCAGAAAGCCGTAAGTAAGTCCAGAAAGCCGTGAGTCAGTGAGTCCAGAAAGCCATGAGTCAGCTGTGCCTCTGCAGTTGGGGGATATGGGTGTGTGATGGAATATTGCGTTGGGACACCAGGCCTTCCGTGTGAGAATGGGATGCAACCGGGTCCCACTGAGTCTAGTCTATCTATATTACTAAAAGTCTGATCTTGACCACTTCCTGTTGTTCTGTATATTGATTTTAGAAAAAACGCTTCCACTTACGGCTGTGATTTTTGGCCATCTTACTCAGTCCCCCTCCGCTGCGCAGAACAAGAGGATTTTTTCCCATCGATGAAAAATAAAAGAGTTATTAATGTTTTAAAAATGTTGATTCTCTCTCCTGAAGGCCACGCCCCTTCCGGAGGGACTATAAAACCCGGAAGTGTTGAGTGCCTCAGTCAGCCTCTGTAAGATGGGGGAGCGAGAGGGTCACAGCTCTCAGCCTGAGCTGTGAATAACACTGAACACATGTCTACTAAACTGTGAGTGATTTTACTGACCTGTCAGTGCCCTTAATGTGGTTTGAAAATATAGTTTGGAAATGCTAAATCTGTGTTGCCTTTGGTTTGGAAATGCTAAAGCTGTGTTGCCTTTGGTTTGGAAATGCTAAAGCTGTGTTGCCTTTGGTTTGGAAATGCTAAAGCTGTGTTGCCTTTGGTTTGGAAATGCTAAAGCTGTGTTGCCTATGGTTTGGAAATGCTAAAGCTGTGTTGCCTAATTAAAGTTGCCTTGCCTTCTATATAATTAAAAGTCTAATCTTGACCACTTCCTATTTGCGCATTATATTGATTTTAGAAATATGCTACCATGTGCGGCTGCGATATTTGGCCATCTTACTCCTCCGCTCATCAGATGCCAAGGATTTTTCCCATCGATGAAAAATAAGAGTTATTAGTTTCTCTCTCCTTGAGAGAGAAACTCTCTCCTGTCAATCACGCCATGAAGGCCACGCCCCTTCTGGTGGGAGGGACTATAAAACCCAGAAGTGTGGGTGTGGCTCAGTCTCTGCAAGATGGACTAGGGAGAGGTCACGACTCGCTGTCTTTAGTGGCCTTGCACCCTGCTTGAAGTGGTAAGAAACTGCACTTGAATTTTGTGGCCTTGCACCCTGCTTGAAATGGAATTTCAAGGAATAGCCGTGAGTCAACTGCCAGCCCACCAGCCGTGAGTGAGTGAGCTGCCAGCACAACAGGCTTGAGTGACTGAGCTGCCAGCCCAAGAATCCATTCAGCCCACAATGTCTATACTAGCCCTCTGGAAACCAGTCCCTTCAGCCCACAACACCCATACTAGCGCTCCAGAAAGCCCCCCCCCCCCACCAATATTGGAATTGGTGGAGAGGTGGAATATTGCATTGGGGGACCAGCCCTGTGATGCTGGGACCCAATGGGTCCCACTTAGTCTAGTATATTACTAAAACTCTCATCTTGTTTGTGACTCTGTGTGCGTGATCCCGGAACCACGTCATAACGGTACACGATAGCACTACCATTTTTGGACCACCTTACTCACAATTGTCGTGTGATGTATCAAGTTTCGTTCAGATTGATGTTATATTTTACAAGTTATTCACAAATTTAATTTGACAAAATCCTGTTTGAGAAGGAACGACTTGAACACTGCAGTGGCAGAGGTGGTTGTTGCTGGTAGTTTATAGCTATGACATCACAATGGGATGTAATTTACATAAAATGCCTGTGAACAGTGCTCCACCTGACAATGACAATGGCATCTCATTTATATAAACTGCCCATCAACGGTGTTCCACCCAGTGCAATGAAAGTTGTTGTAAGGAGAGGGAGGGAGCGGGGTAGGGGAGAGGAGAAATGTTATTTAAACATTGTATTTGGTGGGAGAGTGTGATAGGGGAGAAGTGAGGAGTGGGGTAGCAGGGTGAGGAGAGAGAAGAGGGAGGGTGAAGAGGAGGGGGAGGGAGTGTTATGGGATGAGGGCAAATGAGCGGCGCCTGTGCAGTTGGGGGCTATTGGTGAGTGGTGGAATATTGCATTGGGGAACAGGTTGCTTTGGGGGAACGGGTGAGTGGTGGAAACGGATTGCATTGGGGGAACGGATGAGTGGTGGAATATTGCGTTGGGGAACGGGTCCCGTGTGTGTGTGTGTGTGTGTGTGTGTGTGTGTGTGTATATATAACTGAAACCTGTACCTATATTTGATTGTACATTGTACCTATATTTGCGCAAAAACGGTACACGGTAACGCTACAATTTTTCACCATTGTCCTGTGATGTGCTGTAGCAAGTTTTGTTCAGATTGATGATATATTTTACAAGTTATTTGACATTTTAAAACTTTACAAAAAAAACGTTTCCACTTGCCCTCCCTGTCAGCCGTATTCAACATCACAATGACGTCACAATGGGACCCCGAATATCATTTTAAAAAATCACGATTTTCATTGACATTGATGTAATTCTAAAAAAAAAATCCCTTTAAATCAAATTCTCCCATTGTCATTAACAGCTAACAATGTCTTTAGGTTATTTAAAAGAAAAAAACGCGATTTTCATTGAGAATTTCATTTAAAAAACAATGCGATTTTCATTGTTCGGGGATGAGATGGGGGGAGGTGAGGAGTGGGGGAGCAGGTGGATAGAGGGAGTTGTGGGGGAGCAGGGGGGCAGAGGGAGATGAGGGGGGGGGGTAGGGAGGGAGAGGAGGGGAAAGTGGGTGAGGAGGGGAGAGGAAGGGGGGGGGGCGTGGAGGAGGTAGGGAGTGGGGAATAGAGGGAGAGGAGGGCAGTAGAGGAGGCGAGGAGTGAGTGGAGGGGTGGGATAGGGGGCGGTGAGCAAGGGGATAGAGGGAGAGGAAGGGGGTAGGGAGGAGAGGGGTTATGGAGGGAGGGGGGTAGTGGAAAGGAGAGGGAGAGGTGAGGGAGGGTGAAGAGGAGGGGGGGTGCTGGGGATGAGGGTGAATGAAGGAGGACGGGGTAGGAAGAGGGATGGCGAGGCAATGGAGGGGAGGGGTAAGAGAAAGGAGGGGAGGAAGCAGAGGAGGGTTGGTGGAGGGTGGGGAGAGGGAGGATAATGGAGGAGGGGAATAGGGGACAGAAGAGGGAGTTCACATTGAGATGCGTTCACATTGATCTTATATTTTACAGGTTATTGCCATCTTGAACTTTAAAAACGTCGCAGTCACGCTCCCACTTGCTAGCTGCTCCTGCACAGTTGAGGGAGGGTTACCGTGACTCGCGTCACAACGGGGATCTCTGGCGTCACAACGGGAACCCGTCCGCCGTGCCTGCGCAATTGGGGGCTATGGGTCAATGGTGGAATATTGCCTTGGGGGACTGGGCCCAACAGGTCCGCACTTGGTCTATAAATTTTAAAAATGACATGCCTGGGTGTGCCTGAATGTCAGCCAAAACAATACATGATAGCGTGACAATTTTAGGGGCGCCTTACTCACCATTTGCCTGCGGTGTGCAGTAGCAAGTTTTGTTTGATTTGACAAAGTAATTCCCTTCATAAACTTTAATTTACTTTATACTGTACTTTATACCGAGCCCGCTGTGCTCCCACTTGCCGCCCTGTCAGCCATGCTTGGGGGAGCGTTGCCGTGCCCGCAATCTACGCGTGTGCAGTTGGGGGAGGGTTGCCGGGCACACACGGGGATCTCTGGCATCACAACGGGAATGGGAATATTGCATTGGGGATGGGCCCAACAGGTCCGCACTTGGTGTAGTACACAATAAAATTTGAAACTTTGCATCTTTGAATATATATTCAATATATATATATGCAATGCAGCTAATTGCGAAACTTCATAAATAATTGTAATAAATAAATTGCTAATGAAAAACAAATTTACCCATAAAATTAGATACTTCCAGCGAGGACAAAAATGTGCATCAGAGAACCAAATTTTTGTATCTTTGTGCAACAAACTTCTGAAAACCCTGTTCATAAAAGACAATAACATCCTCAAAAAAGCATATTTGCATACCTCACATTTGAAAGGTTTTTCTCCTGAATGTTGAAGAGAATGGACTTTCAAAGACATACTGCGTTTGAAAGACTTGCCGCATGTTTCACAGGTGAATGGCATGTCCTTTGTATGTGCTGAAAATAGCAAATGGTCAAAAATATTTTACTGATACTTTTCTATCATCTTTTAATTAGTACCCTGAACAATTTAAAATATAAATAATTTTCATAATGTAATTAGGCTAAATATTTACATAATAGATGAATCAAACCCAAATAATCAAATTGCTGGAGGAATTCAGTAGGTCAAGCAGCAGGGAATGGACGTTTTGTCGACGTTTTGTGTCAAGACCCTGCATCAGGACTGAGAGTGAAGAGGGAAGGTAACATGAAGAGTAGGGGGGAAAGGGTTCAAACAGGGACCAGTGGGTGATAGGTGGACTGACTATGGGTTGATAGATAGATAGCGAAAGAGGACGAAGATGGAAAGGTGGAGATGGAGGTTAGGGGGTAAACAGAAGGACTATTGAGGTTGGGGTATAATTTGAAAGCTGATCTGGGGAAGCCATCAAAGGAGTTATGGGCTGTGAGAATCAGATGGGGGACGTGATCTAGTCAATTGAGCGGGTAGGTGGTAAGTGGATGGAATCAGGATAGGGAGCAGTGAACTGGCTTATGGCAGGGAGATAGAAATCAGTGGGTGGAGGGGGATCGGGATGTGGCGGAGAGGGGAGGAGTTCTTTGCTTTTTTGTTGTATAAATAATCTCAATGTATTTCAATACGTGGTTGTGCTTCTTCTCAAATTGTTTATCTTTGTGCTGTGATGTTTCCATAAATATTGCAAAGCAAATTCTAGGCACATTGACCCAGCAACAAAGGCAGTAATTTCCACATAAGTGTGGTGGAACTTGGAGATATTTGCATTGCTATTCTAGTTCTATTTTTGTTGGCAGAAGTTACACAAATGAGAAATATTGAACAATGTTTTTTGTAGTTTTTTTTACATACGATAGGCACAATGCACCACTGTTGGGGTGGCAGAGGAAATGATCTAGTAAACTTTTCTTTCTTTGATGGTATTGAGCTAAAAGTGTTGGCAAGGCTACTTTCATAGGTAAAAAATATGAACTTTTCATTTCATGCTTGGGTTGCATCAGCCATCTGAAAAGCCACTCACTACAGAACAACTAGACATTGCTTACACAAGTACCAATGTTGAGAAGCCTAATTATAATTACACTCCAAGATAATGCCACAGGAAGGAAAGTGGGAAAAGACTGACCTCCTTGCTCAAGATGATCAGCATGTAATTTGAATGGATGGATTAAGTTACATTTCTTAACCATGTGTACTCAAATACTACCGAATAAGACTAGAGTTGATACACATATATCAGAGCTACTGAGGAGCAGCATTTTAAAACCTGCAGATACATTGGTATGTTAAAGCAAAACAATTTATAAACACTCGATGCATAGCCAAATTTCTTGCAGGATAGATTTTATAAAATTGGCATTCGTTTAGACTATTGTGTATATCATAAATTATAGTTCCATATTTTACTATCCAAATTAAAGTCATTCAGTTGTTACTCAGCTAATATTACATTTTGGATTGAGGATTATTACCTTGCAATTTCAACTCCATTAACCATTCTACAATTAAGCAAACTTGGCTGAGAGTAATTCTATAATTTTAAAAATACCTTATTGATATAAACAAGAGATTTTCATTCTCTTTCATGATTCAGGATTATCAGGAAGCAATAAAATGGAGACAAGAAACTGCAGATGCTGGAATCTTGAGCAAAAAACAAAGTGCTGGAGGAACTCAGCAGATCAGACAGCATCTGTGGAGGGAGAAAGCTGAAAAAGAGAGGTGGGGGTGTGGCAAAGGGGGGAGAAAGCTGAAAAAGAGAGGTGGGGGTGTGGCAAAGCCTGGGAAATGATAGGTGGATACAGTTAAGGGGGTGGTGATTAGCAGATGGTGGAATAATCTACAAAGGCTAGAGGTGAAAAAGAGACGAAAGGATTTCAGATAAGGAAAGAAGAGGTGAAATGTAAAGCCGGAGAAAGGGATATGGGTGGATGGGGGGGGGGGAGAAAGAAGGGGGATAAAAGAGGAAATATGGGACTCGGAGACAGGAGATAAGTATGTGGAGGAGAAGGAGATAGGTGGTATTACTTGAAATTGGAGAATTCAATGTTCACTGTTGGGTTGTAAGCCACATATTTCCCATATATTTCCCTTTTACACCCTAATTTTCCACCCATATCCAACCCTTTGGCTTTACATTTCACACCTCTTCCCCCCCCCCCCTCATCTGACACCCCTTTGTCTTTTTTTTTATGCCTAGTCTCTTGTCACTTATTCCACCCATCTACCAATCATCACCCTCTCCCTCTCATCTATATCCATCATGACTTGCCAGGCTAGATACAAAGTGCTGGAGCAACTCAGCGGGCCAGGCAACGTCTCTGGAGAAAAAGGATGGGTAACGTTTTGGGCCAGGACCCTTCTTCAGATGTCCAAAATATCACCCAAACTTTTTGTCCAGAGATGCTGTCTGGGCCACTGAGATACTACAGCACTGTGTGTATATCTTCAGTATATACCAGCATCTGAAGTTCCTTTCTGCACATGGCTTGCCTGGTTTCGTCCCACTCCAACCTCTCTTTTCTAACTTTCTCCCTAATTCTCCAAACAGTCTGAAGAAGGGCCCTGACCCAAAACATTGTCCATCCATCCCCTCTACAAATGCTGCCTGACCCTGAGTTCCTCTTTTGCTTATTTAAAAAAAAAAAAAAAAAAAAAAAACAGGAAGCAATTTATTTTCCTTCAATTAAAGATCATACACTCATATTTGCAACTTACCAACCATGTGTTTTCGAACATGAGCCATTGTGTAGAACTTCTTCTCACAAATCTCACAGGAGAATTTCTTTTCAGCCAAGCCATGAACAACTTTTATATGTTCATGCAGAGACCACAGTTTCTTGAAAGATTTTCCACAGGAAACACACTAAGGGAAAACAAGAAAATTTTATATATTGAACATAATAGCATATGTTTAACTAGGTAAAACATACTGTGGGATATATTTCACCGAATGCGATTTTTCTCTCTCTCAAATTCAGCAATCCATCCTGCAGTAAAATTCTACTAGCACAGGAGCCCTCTGGCACTTCATCCACATGACTAATGAGATTATTTGGGTACTCAAACATGCTTCTAGGCAGAGGGAGGCCTGGACAGCTGCCACATGCACTTTCAAGAACTCAGATAAAGGAACACTTTCAAGATTCCACAGTAACTAGCCACCAACTGTTCCCTCCATTTCTCCCTTTGGTTTAAACAAAACCTAATTTCATAGAGAACAGTCTTAAGGTGATGAATGACCTATAGCTGTTCTTATGTTCTGTCACAAGTTTTGGTTTTACTCTAGAAGATAGAAAGAAACATTTCTCCATAACATAGATGCCTAGAACTAAAGGGCATAGGTTTAAGGTGAGAAGCAAGAGGAAATCAAATTATGTTTTCTTTTCACCAAGGTGTTTGCAACGTGCAACACACTGCCTCAAAGGCAGATACTATCAACATTTTAAAAATATTTGGGTGAGCTCTTGAATCACCATTCCAAGGCATAGAAAGCTACAGAGCAAGCGATGGTAATTGGGATTAGAACAGATAGTTCTTGACAGTTGGCATGGACATGTGGGCCATAGGGTTCGTTTCAGAGCTATATAACTCTATGGATGTACCAATCTGTAACTTGGATCAATAGTGAGCATAACAAAAGTCCTAGATTCATTAAGAAAGGAACAAAATAATCCCAAATTGCATAAAAATACCAAACTATGTAAACCTAATCCACCATTTACACAAAATCTCAAGAGTTTATTGTCATATGTACCAAAACAGAACAATGAAATTCTTGCAGCTTCACAATATATAGATAATTTTATTTTTGACCAGTTGAAATTTAAAGATGAAAGGAAAAGCATAGTTGTGCTTGAGTAACAAAGCTGGAAATCTACATCCACTTCCATGGTTTTCATGTTCTCAAAGTCCTTTGTACTATTTCTTCCACATATGATTCTACCCGTCTCTGAACTGCCAAGTACAGTCAAAAGTGTCATCAGAGTTTAATTTGCTAAATTGATACATCAAGACCAGAACAGATCACTGCTCAGTTTGTGATTTACAGAGCTTTTTGCCATTACCCAATAGGAAAGGTTAATTTG
Source organism: Malacoraja senta (assembly GCA_038087875.1). Lineage (NCBI taxonomy): Eukaryota > Metazoa > Chordata > Chondrichthyes > Rajiformes > Rajidae > Malacoraja > Malacoraja senta. Next base: position 32,126,503 of record CM075986.1, on the reverse strand, counting down.
GCTATTGAGTTCATTTGTTAACCAAGCAATAATGGATATGTGAAGATAGACACAAAAAGCTGGAGTAACTCAGCAGGACAGGTAGCATTCACCCATTCCTTCTCTCAAGAGATGCTGCTTGTCCCGCTGAGTTACTCCAGCCTTTTTTGTGTCTATCTTTGGTTTAAACCAGCATCTGCAGTTCCTTCTTACACAATAATGGATATGTGGACTTGCTTGGGTATCAACATAGCAAAATTACTAAGCAGGACTAGCTTGGTTTAACTTCCATTGTCACGGATCATTTTTTTGAATTATGAAACTGTAGATGCTGAAATTGTGAGTGAAAAATATAAACTGCTGAAGGCATTTAGCAGGTCAGGCAACATTCGTGGATAGAAATGGACAGACTAGATTTAGGGTAAAAACCCATTCGATTAGGATGGGTTTCAACCCAAAACACCACTTGTCGATTCCCATTAACAGTGCTGCCTGATCTGAGTTGCTCCAATAGTTTATTATTTTGCTCATTTTTAATTATTTGGTCTGTTTAGAACTGGTTAACCAATGGACAAGTTTGCCAGGAACAGCAGTCAAGAGACAAGATGGTTTAATTGTCATATGTATCGAAACAGAAGAATTGCATTCTTACTCGCTGTTCAACAGATTTGTAAACATAGTACTCAATAGATAAAATAAACAAATAAAAAAGCTTAATTAAAAAAATATCGCAATATAGTACAAAAGAAAACATATATCCGAAGTCTGTAGTGCAATCAAGACGGTTCGTAATTTAGTTGTAGTTAGTACTGTTCAACAACATAATGGTTGTGAGGAAGAAACTGTTCCTGAACCTGAACGTTACAGTTTTCAGGCTCCTAAACTTTCTTCCCAATGGCAGGAGTGAAATGAGAGTGGGTTCGTTGTAATACCATTGGGATCTTCCATAGACTGTGTCTTTGGTTGTACTACAGACCTCAGCATTTGCACTATTATGGTTATCTAGTATTACAATTATTAATTATATTATCTGTATGATTGTCAGTACATATTTACAATTTAACAGTCTTGACATTTGAAATTTGTGGAAACCCGATTACTTGGGTGAGATTTCATTTTTCAACCTCTCATTTAATTAGTTGGACTCCTGTGCCATCTACAGGAAATATGTACTATCTGCAGTCATGAATAACAACAGCACCTCTTGATCAAGCAGGAAATTAATACAGCAATTTAAAGTTCACTGCAAATACAACTCAACATATTTAAATACTTCAATTAGAAGCTTACTCTAATGTTCCTTTTTATGCAACATAAAAGGTGACACATGTCATGGAGGAAGAAATTTCCTTTCATATTATATTATTCCCTTCTGTCACAAAAACAATTTAAAGAAAGTATATACAGCAAATTACTACCCAAGAGTTTGGAAAATTCACTTGAAAATGATGCATTCAAAATAAATAAGTTTTTTTTTTCATGCTTTAATAATTGTAATCTACCCTGATATTCTCAGGCTGAGTAGCAGTGTTGGGAAGTTTTGTTTCAGTACATTCAATATTATCATTTCTTATCATTCCTGTGATTAGAGTTCTCTTCACTAGTTGAACAACAATAGCAGGGCTCTCACTTAACTTTTTCCCCCTGTTGCCAGCCGGGCAACCTAGGCAGTTTTTTAGGTTGCCAAATGACAGTTTAGGTGGTCATTTAAGACGGCTTGCATGACGCGTGCGATAATGTGCTCGGACGAAGTGCATAGTTACCAGTCGGAATTAGGCTCAATGAAGCATTCACATATTATTTCTGCTTCAAATAAAGTCACAAACTAAACATATTCACCAATCAAGACATGATATATACCCCAATGATATGCAGCAAAATTATAATACAGTATCTCAACTCATTTTACACGTTGCAATTAATGCAATTTCTATTATTTCTTTCCACTTCCAAACAAAAATGTGGTTGGATTATTCAGCGTACGATCAACCTGTGTCAAGAAATCCTGGACCATGGTAACATATATGCTTAACCATGCACACTACAGATTGATGCAAGCATGTTCTCTGTGAAGGACCGAAAATTATCACGACATGGCCATAGCATGGGTCGTTATTGCTATTGGTACAGAAACACTCTCGCTTCCCACATAATTTATCCACAACAAAATATACAGGATGCAAGGAAATATCAAAACTACATTTTATGATAATAGCTGTTAAAACCGACTATACCCATCTGACAGGTTAAACATCACACTAACTGACAAGAGATGGTCAAAGGACATAACTGCAGCAAATAAACCTACTGGCTCCCATGGCTATCTGGACTACACTTCTTTCCACCCTGCTTCCTGTAAGGACTCCATCCCCTACTCCCAATTCCTCCGTCTACGCCGCATCTGCTCCCAGGATGAGGCGTTCCACACCAGGGCATCTGAAATGTCCTCATTCTTCAGGGAACGGGGGTTCCCCTCCTCCACCATAGATGAGGCTTGCACCAGGGTCTCTTCCATACCCCGCAACACTGCTCTCTCTCCCCATTCCCCCACTCGCAACAAGGGCAGAGTCCCCCTAGTCCTCACCTTTCACCCCACCAGCCGTCACATACAACAAGTAATCCTCCGTCTGTTTCGCCACCTCCAACGTGACCCCACCACGCGCCACATCTTCCCATCTCCCCCCATGTCTGCCTTCCTAAAGACCGCTCCCTCCGTAACTCCCTTGTCAAATCTTCCCCTCCCTCCCGTACTACCCCCTCCCCGGGCACTTTCCCTTGCAACCGCAAGAGATGCTACACTTGTCCCTTTACCTCCCCCCCCATTCAAGGACCCAAGCAGTCGTTCCAGGTGCGACAGAGGTTCACCTGCATCTCCTTCAACCTCATCTATTGCATCCGCTGCTCTAGATGTCAGCTGATCTACATCGGTGAGACCAAGCGAAGGCTTGGCGATCGTTTCGCCAAACACCTCCTCTCGGTCCGCAAAAACCAACCTGACCTCCCGGTGGCTCAGCACTTCAACTCCCCCTCCCATTCCGTATCCGACCCCTCTGTCCTGGGTCTCCTCCATGGCCAGGGCGAGCAACACCGGAAATTGGAGGCACCTCATGTTCCGCTTGGGGAGTCTGCATCCTGGGGGCATGAACATTGAATTCTCCATATTTTGTTAGCCAATGCTATCTACTCCCCTTCCTATCCCTCCCTCAGCCCTCGGGCTCCTCCTCCTCCTTTTTCCTTTTTTCTCCCCCCCCCCTCCCCCTATCAGTCTGAAGAAAGGTTTCGGCCCGAAATGTTGCCTGTTTCCTTCGCTCCATAGATGCTGCTGCACCCGCTGAGTTTCTCCAGCATTTTTGTTTAACTGCAGCAAATGTTCTTTTGGTAATATGTTTAAAGGTGTCAAAACGCCACATTACCAGACATTCAGATTAGATGTATGTGTTATGAACAGCAATGAAGATACCCAGTTTGTGCGCACCAGATTTTAAAAAAGTTATTGATAAACGCTGTTTCCATCATTCCCACTTCAGAATTAATGTTAAAATTTTAACTGAAATATCTCCTAACCAAATTTGTGATGTATATGACTGACTGTAAAAGTTATGAATGTTTTCATTAAATAACCACGGTACTGATACTCCATATTAAAAGCATTGATTTGCCTGTAAAATGAATTCTGTAATAACGCGTCAATGGTAGCAGTGACAATCGAACACTGCGGTTTTAATGTTTCACGTGTTCATAATTTTATTAATCCATCTTTATGGATTAAAAACAAATAATAACATTGGAAATTAAAACACAATTGGGGGGGGGGGGGGAGGTTTGAGAAGGCAATCGGTGCGGAATGGATGGATTGAGGCTGGGGAATTAGTGTGTGTTGGTTGGAGTAGATTAAATTGTGAGGGGAGAGCGCAGGGATGTCAGGGGGGTTGAATGGGGAGGATCAGTACGGGATGGACGGGGGGATCTGCGCAGGATGGATTTGGGGGAATCTGTGCAGGATGGATTTGGGGGAATCGGTGCAGGGTGGATGGGGGGGGGGGGGAATCAGTACAGGATGAATGGGGGAGATCAGTACAGGATGAATGGGGGGGGATCAGTACAGGATGAATGGGGGGATCAGTACAGGATGAATGGGGTAGACAAAAATGCCGGAGAAACTCAGCGGGTGAGGCAGCATCTATGGAGTGAAGGAAATAGACAACGTTTCGGGCCGAGACCCTTCTTCAGACTGATCCCCCCATTCTTCTTGAATGGGGGGGATCAGTACAGGATGAATGGGGGAGGTCAGTACGGTGTGGATCAGAGGGTCTGTGCAGGATGAATGGGGGGGGGGGGGTCACTATAGGATGAATGGGTGGTTCACTACAGGATGGATGGGGGATCGGTGCAGGATAAATGGAGGGGGGGTCAGTACGGGAAGAATGGGGGGGATCAGTACAGGATGGATGGGTGGGAGCAGTGCAGAATGAATGGGGGGAGCAGTGCAGGATGGATGGGGGTGGCAGGAGAATCAATGTGAGGTGGATAGGGAGATCAGTGCAGGATGAATAGATGGGAGGGGGTAGATGGGGAGGGGAGCACAGGGGATGTCAGTGAGGACTGAATAGAGGCAGGAATGGGGATCAGTGTGGGATTGAGAGGAGGGGTCCCAGGATAAAGGGGGGGGAGAGAGAGAGAGACAGAGACAGACAGACAGACGGACAGAGGGACGGAGGGACGGAGGGGGAGAGGGACGGAGGGGGAGAGGGACGGAGGGGGAGAGGGACAGAGAAAGACAGAGGGGGAGAGAGACAGAGGGGGAGAGAGACAGAGGGGGAGAGGGGGGAGAGAGACAGAGGAGGAGAGAGACTGAAGGGGAGAGGGGGAGAGAGAGAGGGACAGAGGGGAGAGGGACAGACAGGGGGAGAGGGACAGACAGGGGGAGAGGGACAGACAGGGGGAGAGGGACAGACAGGGGGAGAGGGACAGACAGGGGGAGAGGGACAGACAGGGGGAGAGGGACAGACAGGGGGAGAGGGACAGACAGAGGGAGAGGGACAGACAGAGGGAGAGGGACAGACAGAGCGAGAGGGACAGACAGAGGGAGAGGGACAGACAGAGGGACAGACAGAGAGACAGACAGAGAGACGAGAGGGACAGAAAGAGGAGAGGGAAGAAGAGGAGAGGACAGACAGAGGGAGGGACAGACAGAGGGAGAGGGACAGACAGAGGGAGAGGGACGACAGAGGGAGAGAGGGACAGAAGGGAGAGGGACAGACAGAGGGAGAGGGACAGACAGAGGGAGAGGGACAGACAGAGGGAGAGGGACAGACAGAGGGAGAGGGACAGACAGAGGGAGAGGGACAGACAGAGGGACAGACAGAGGGAGAGGGACAGACAGAGGGAGAGGGACAGACAGAGGGAGAGGGACAGAAAGAGAGACCGGGACAGAAAGAGAGACCGGGACAGACAGAGGGAGAGGGACAGACAGAGGGAGAGGGACAGACAGAGGGAGAGGGACAGACAGAGGGAGAGGGACAGACAGAGGGAGAGGGACAGACAGAGGGAGAGGGACAGACAGAGGGAGAGGGACAGACAGAGGGAGAGGGACAGACAGAGGGAGAGGGACAGACAGAGGGAGAGGGACAGACCGAGGGAGAGGGACAGACCGAGGGAGAGGGACAGACAGAGGGAGAGGGACAGACAGAGGGAGAGGGACAGACAGAGGGAGAGGGACAGACAGAGGGAGAGGGACAGACAGAGGGAGAGGGACAGACAGAGGGAGAGGGACAGACGGAGGGAGAGGGACAGACGGAGGGAGAGGGACAGACGGAGGGAGAGGGACAGACGGAGGGAGAGGGACAGACGGAGGGAGAGGGACAGACGGAGGGAGAGGGACAGACGGAGGGAGAGGGACAGACGGAGGGAGAGGGAGAGACGGAGGGAGAGGGAGAGGGAGAGGGACAGACGGAGGGAGAGGGACAGACGGAGAGAGGGAGACAGAGGAGGTGGGGAGGAAGGAACAACACCGGCATCATTGCCCCGCTGCGTTGGCCGTCCCTGTCCGCCGCCAAAGGGGAGGCAGTTGGGATCTCCTCGCCACCGCATCCCCTCCTCCACCAACCAACAGCAAGGTGCGGGGCCGAGCGGTGCAGATGCTTCAGACGGCGGAAGGGGACCTCCCGCTCTCCCTCCTCCCGACCTCGGCGTGCGGGAGGGTTTGTTTTGAAAGAGCCATTGGCGGCTGTTATCAGGCTTGGGAGGGGTGCGTGAGGCTTGGGAGGGGTGCGTGAGGAGGAGGAGATGGAGCCGCCGCTGCTGTGCGGGGCCCGTCATTCGCTCCGACCCTCCGTCATGCCACACTTAGTATCTTTTCCACGCATTACAGCCGTCGCCGACACAAAACGTCACGTTCCTTTTCTCCAGAGATGCTGCCTGACCCGCTGAGTTACTCCAGTTTTTTGTGTCTATTTTCGGTATAAACCAGTATCTGCGTGCCAAGCCGGGCAAAATGACTCGGATTTTAGGTTGCCCGGCGGCACTTTGGGTGGTCATTGGAACCCGGGCAACCGCTAATTTCGAGCCCTGAATAGGGAACTTGCTAGTGTTCCGTGCAATATACCATCAAAAATAGATTTGGTTATTAATCCTGTATTAGAATTCTTTCAAGAAGAAATATACACTTGGGTTAACAGGGATATCAATGGATGTACTATGAGGATTGGCTGGCTAACAGGGAAAGGAATAAGCAGAAGCAAGTCTTTTACTGGTTGACAAGATGTGATGAGTAGTGTGCTACAGGGATCAGTGAGGAGCCTCAATTTATTTTAATTTCTTGTGTAAGCACCGTGGATGAAATATGTGATGACAACATGATAGGTAGGTATGCAGATTTTGAAGAGGACAAAAGTAAGTGGCAAAGGGATACTGAATCAGTGAGTGAAATCAGTGAGCATGTATCAGGCAACAGAGTAATCAGATTATTAATTATCTTCAAATAATTTAAGATGGAAGGGAGATGGATTTTCTTTCTCGAAAAGGTTGCAAATCTTTGTACTCTTTCCAAAAGGGATATGGAAACAGTTTTTTTTCTTCCCGTGAAGACAGAAAGATATTTGCTATCAAGGGGGTATAAAATTAACATGATAAAATAGGAATATGGGATTGTCTGAAGAAGGGTCGTGTCACAAAATGTCACCTATTCATGTTCTGCAGAGATGCTGCTTAACCTCCAGCACTGCGTGTCCATTTGTGTAAACCAGCATCTGTAGTTTCTTATTTCTACAATATGGAATTTGTAATAATTAGATCAGCCAAGACCTTTATAAAGCACTCTTCCACATTCTCTGGAAACCACTCCCTCCCCATGTACTTTTCCCTGCTACCACAAGAGATGTAACACCTGCCCCTCTCATACTTCCATCCAAGGACCCTAACAGCTCTTCCATGTGAGACAGAGGTTCACACGCATCTCTTCAAACCTCATCTACTGCATTTGGTACTCCTAATGTGGCCTTCTTTACATCGGCGAGACCAAGCGTAGCTATGGCAACCCGTTTCGACAAACACTAGTGTGCACCAAGACCCGTTGGATCTCCCAGTTGATAACCATTTTAATTTCCCTGCCCATTCCACATTGACCTTTGTCCTTGGCCTCCTCCAATGCCAGAGTGAAGCTGCATGCAAACTTGAGGAACAATACTTCATATTCCGCTTGATTAGCTTACAACCCAACAGAAGGGTCCCGACCTGAAGCATTACCTATCCTATTTCTCCGGAGATGCTGCCTGACCTGCTGATTTACTCCAGGACTTTGTGTCTATCTTTGGTTTAAACCAGCATCTACAGTTCTTCCTTTCCACAGGATAAAGAAGGGTCCTGACCCAAAACGTCACCAGTTCATTCCCTCCACAAATGCTGCCCAACCCACTGATTCACTCCAGCACTTTGTTTTACCTCATGATTCCAACACCTGCAGTTTGTCTCATCTTTGGATACCCATTCTCCAGGCCTTAAAATTTATGACGCAAGGTAAATTGCAGTTGGCAGAAAAATAATTACTACTGCTACATTTTCAAGTTTCCAGTTTAGAGGGAGATAAATATTTTTTCCCCCTAAGATTTAATGGCTTGGAACGTATGGCAGGTGAGTAGAATGAGTAATATTGTATGGCACCACAGTGCAGAACTCGAGAAGGTGCTGCATGCTGGGGAATTTTATTTTGGCCCCAACTCAACAGAAAGGTCCGCGTCTATCCCGTAGTTTGCTGAGCCGAGGGACTGGGTGCAATTTGTATCTGTCTCTTAAGCTTTGAGTTTACAATTTCCTAGTATTTTGCAGCTTCTGGTAATTGTATTAATGATTCCTAAATTATATTGGAATATAAATGGCACATACAAGTTTTATTAAGAAAATTTCCACATTGACAAATGTTATTATTGTTAATGTTTTGACATGAAATTAATTTTGCATTCGAATCAGTAGCCAGGAGAACAAAGCAGCAACGTTTCTGCAGTTTATAAATGTACAAAAAGTGGAGGGAGATATTATGCAAGGCATTGCAGTTGTAAACTGTGATAAGAGGATGTATGGGTTACGTAGATGAAGAAATACTTGGGGCATATTTTTATCAGAGTAATGGAAAAATTGAGTGCTAAAATATTAAGGGTGGTGTTTGCATAGGCAGTTTTGATCTCCCTATGCAAAGAAATATGCTTTGCCTATCTGCCAATTATCTGACTCCTTAGTGATGGATATTAGTGAATTCATGCCAAGTCCACTTTAGTTCTTAATATTCAGCCAAAAGAAAAAGGAATTGAATGTCACAATTGTGAAAATGTTTTACAAATCCAATACATAACGAAAGGAGCAAATCACCCATCAGTTATTGCAATGAGACAAAAATACTGCCAATTAAATTTGATGCACAACACTGATTCCTTGACTGAGGCCGCTGTAAATAGATGCTGAGTATGATTAACCTACACTCTCTAGTATTTGGAACAATGGAGGGTATCTAGCTTGATGCATGCATAATTCTAAGAGGAGCAGCCAGGATAGACTTCAAGAGACTGTTTCATTTCTTGGGAATGTAAAGAATCAGAGAGTGCAGACCTAAATGTTTCAGCAATTTGGTTCAGGTGTATAGAAGTTTATTTGCACAGAAGGCTGTAAATATTTGTAATTTTGATCCACAGGGAACTGTGGATGTTTAAGTTATTCACTAAATGAATGGGTGCAGTTTTGACAGAGGAAGTCGGAAAACACAAGGACTTGGTAGAAAAGTGTGAATGGCAAAGTAATCTAAACAAGCCATATGGTTTTAGCTGTCAATACCAATGTTCAAAAGAATTTACTGATCGGCAGAACTTGGCAGAAAATGACTTGGAAAGCTAGGATTGGCAGAGTCTTTACACCACAGGCCGACCACAACTAATTCAAATGAGATACCAGTAACTACAATCCCAAACACTTTTTTTCCCCCAAACGGTCTCATTCCCTTGTCTTTAATCATCATATTCTCCCTTTATCACACTGTAAAATTAAGACAAAATAAATATTCCGACTTCAATTTATAAATGAAATCATTTAATTTCCTATTCAAGTATAATCTAACATTCCCATTGTTTAGTTTAGTTTAGAGATACAGCGCGGAAACAGGCCCTTCGGCCCACCAAGTCTGCACACACTCCGTACATTAACAGTACCTTACACATACCAGGGACAATTTTACATTTATACCAAGCCAATTAACCTATAGACCTGTACGCCTTTGGAATATGGGAGGAAACCGAAGATCGCGGAGAAAACCCACGCAGGTCACGGGGAGAACATACAAACTCCGTACAGATAAGCACGCGTCGTCAGGATTGACCCTGGGTCTCTGGTGCTGTAAGGCAGTAGCTCTACTGCTACGCCTGCATGCCGCTTTCAACATTTATGCTCCAACACTGCCTCTCGCCCAGTGCCCTTTCTACTGTCATTCAGCCAGCCAGCCAGGCCACCCAGTTTATTGTGACCATTTTGCCCAACAGCTGCTCCTGAACATTCAGAAATCATTTTCATTCAAATTCAGCAGCCTTCCACCACTGAGCGCTCCTTGCTGAGACCAAATGAAAGAAACATGCCTGCTGCTGGGAAACCGAGGAGTGACTTTCATGCTGATTTACATAATACCCAGTCAATCAAACAGAATGTTTATCGCTTCCAGTACATGACAAAGATGACAGGCAATTTTTTCAAAGCAATGCGTATGGATTCATGGCACCCTGCACTATGAGGATGACTACACAGACTACATACAACCTTGTGCTCATACCATCTGCTTAGCTCTAGAGGATGCCGAGTAGCTGTTTAGCTGAAGCCATTAATACATCTGTGACATATCCTTGCACATTCTGGCTTCCTGCATTAGATTTCAGGAAATGTAGATTAATAAGATGATTTATAGACAATGTAACAAGTTACTTCCATGTGGTATATTTATTATCCTGATATAAAATGATCAAATACTCTGGAAGCTGGTAGAAAGTAAAACCAATGGAAGTGATACCATGGTGCCCATCTGCCAATTATCTGGCCCCTTAGAGGTGAATATTAGTGAATTTATGCCAAGTCCACTTTAGTTCTTAATATTTAGCCAAAAGGAGAAGGAATTGAATGTCACAAATGTGGAAATGTTTTACAAATCTAATACATAAAGAAAGGAGCAAGTCATCCATCAGTTATTGCAATGAGACAAAAATACTGCCAATTAAAATAAAATGTTATACAGCCACAATAATTGAAAAAAATATTCATCTGGAACTTTAGCCCTGCTGGAGACTTATTCACTTTCTTAAAATGCCATGTGTAACTGGCAGCATTACTTGGTACTGCGAACCATTCTAATGCAATATTTATCCAATCTGTCAAGGACTGGATTAAAATTTATGATTACCATTTTTATTTTATACTTAAAACTACTTGCAGCACAGTAACAATCCAATCACCCCAATTAAGTCCCTTGCTGGTGTTAGAATATTGCAAGAATTCGCCTATTCCTCTGTTATATCACGCTAACATATTCCTTTTCCTTCATCTACTTCATCGTCCGCTCGAATGCACCTACATAAATTGCATTAACTACTTACTGCGATAGCTTGTTCATGTGCAGCGAGTAGGAAAATAACAAGCAGAATTTTTTTTACAGAACAATTGCCAGTTTTCTTCCTCAATGGAAATTAGCAATATCGGTTCAGTACTTTATTTGTCAAAATTAAAATTTTACTCCAGGAACTGAGCACCTGTATGTCAGCGATAGTTATGAAATGAAAAATCACTGAAGTCGAGGACCTGACTGCCTTGAGAATAAAGGGCCTGTCCCACTTGGGCGACCTAATCCACGAGTTCTGGCGAGTTTGCCCTCGACTCAGTTTCGCAGCATGGTCGACACGACGTCATAGGAGGTCCTCGTAACTCTCCTTCATGCTCGAGAGTGGTCTCTGCGTACTCGAAGCCTCAGCTAAAGTACGCGAGGCCTCAGTTAAAAAATGCCCGCGAGTAAAAAAAGGTCGCCATGGAAAAAATCAATACGTTTTTTACTCATAGGTTTAGTCATAGTAGGTCGGCATGTTAGTCGTAGGTAATCGAGGGTAGTCGAAGGTAGTCGTAGATTGTCTTCATCATAGTCGAAGGGAGGTCGAAGGAGATCCAAGGAGGTTGTCTTCACTCTCCACTATTTTCCCGAAGTTAGTCGAAGCTGGTCTTCAACATAGTCGAAGGAGGTCGAAGGAGGTCTTCTACATAGTCGAAGGAGGTCTTCAACATGTCATTTTTTCAAACTCTTCTAAAATCGCCAATTAGGTAGCCCAAGTGGGACAGTCCTTTTAGGGTTCAGGTGCTAACTTGGTGATGCTGCATAGGACAACGCATGCGCTAAATTATATGCTACAAAGATAAGTAATAATCCCATAATATAGGGTTCAAATCAAAACTCTGCACTCCTGCCACATCTATTCCATAATGAGGTTAAACAATAAGCAATTAATAGAAAATGACCAATTCAAGACCATCTCTATCTTTAATGATGGCTATATCCTACATGCGAGTACTAAATGACAAGGTTGAAGCATTTGTGACCATTTTCAGCCCTAATTCCACAGATTTTCAATCTTGACATTCTCCCAAAAACCTCCAACAAGCTCCAATTATTCATATTCACCATGTGATATCAAGAAATGACCGAGAGCAGGAGATACAGGAAAGTCCACAGGACCTGACAGCTACCCAGGTGTAGTGTTAGAAGTGTTTAATTGTCATATGTACCACAACAAAACAATGACATTCTTACTTGCAGCAGCATAACAAACTTGTAAACACAATACTCATAAATAAGATCAAAAAGTTAAAAAAGATATATGTATAACCCAGATACCAGTCCCAAAGTCATCGTTGCAACCAAGACGGTCTGTAGTTCATTGACAACATTTCGTAGAGCCCGATGGTTGTTAGGAAAAAGCTGTCCAACCTGGAGGTCACGAGTTTCAGGCTCCTTCTTCCTGTTGGTGGAGTGAAATGAGAGCAATGCCAGGGTGGAGTGGGTCTTTAGTGATGCTGGCTGCCTTTTTCAGACAATGCCTCCCATGGATCTCTTCAATGGTGAGAGGTCAGTACCCGCGATGAACCGGGCAGTGCCCATCACTTTTTGTAATCATTCTTGGGTGTTAAAATTGCTGAACTAAGCCGTGATGCAACCAGTGTCTCTGGCTACACAGTCATGGTTCTCGAGTGAGTAGAGCAGGGGATCGAACACACAGGCCTGAGGTGCTCTTGTGCTGATGGTTATCCAGGAGGAAGTGTTGTTGACAATTTGTACTGATTGTGGTCTGTTGAGAGGAAGTCGAGGATCCAGTTGCTTTGGGATACACAGAGACCCTGTTCCCTGAGCTTGATAACAAGTTTGGAGGGGAGGAAGCTGTTGAACACCAAGCTGTAGTCAATGAACAATAGCCTGACGTACATGGTCTTATTGTCCAAGTAGGCAGAGTAAAGTGGAGAGCCAATGAGATTGCATTGCACATTGTTCTACTGTGGCAGTAGTCAATTGTAATGGGTAGACACAAAGTGCTGGAGTAATTCAGCGGGACAGGCAGCATCTCGGGAGAGAAGGAATGGGTGACGTTTCGGGTTGAGACCCTTTTACAGACTGAATTGTAGTGGGGCCAAGATCTTGTTAAGAGAGAAGTGGATATACGCCATAGCCAACCTTTAAAAGCACCACCACCACCTACAGTGCCCTCCATAATGTTTGGGACAAAGACCCATCATTTATTTATTTGCCTCTGTATTCCACAATTTGAGATTTGTAATAGAAAAAAATCACACGTAGTTAAAGTGCACATTGTCAGATTTTAATAAAGGACATTTTTACACATTTCGATTTCACCATGTAGAAATTACAGCAGTGCTTATACATAGTCCCCCCCCCCCCATTTCAGGGCACCATATTGTTTGGATTACGGCAATGTTATGTAAATGAAAGTAGTCATGTTTAGTATTTTGTTGCATATGTGTCTTTTTACAATACTGCACACAATAATGTGACCAAGGGGGTCAAATTTCAAATTCCTTCAAAAAAGTTGACAAGCACTTTACTGGGTTCGTGACTAACATAGTATCAACAAAAAATAAGAAAAGATAGCATATTGATGGCAAGTTTCCGAAAATGGCATCAGAATACACAAATACATTTTGTGTGACGGTTGTCACGTGGTGTCCACCAGTGACCTGGTTGGCACAGTAAGTGCACGTATTTCTTATTCCTTTCTATGTTGATGAATACCACATGGAACATTAAAATTGCAAACACCGTTTCCACATCATTCACCTGATCATGTAGTAGAATATTGCATCCATCTGAGTGGACACCCATCAATGCGCGTTACACATCATACACACAAACGTACGTTGCGGTGGACACTCAAAGGTTTGGTGTCCCAGAAAACAAACGTTACATTATTAGTGAAAACCAAACATTTTCACCAATGTGATCTAAACGGTACATTACCTTATGGATTTGTGCTATATCGATGGCCAATGATTCGTCAGAAGGTTTGATTTGGAATGATTTTTTAGTAAGTAAAATGTCCCCGTAACAGTCGTTGTGGAGCTTGCAGAAGTTGACACGAAGGAATGAAGTTGGCGACTTGGTCCGTACGAAAGGTAAACAACAGGTTGTGTTGCCAAATTGAAAATTGGCTCGGTTTTAGTTTTGATGACCAATTTATGTCCAAAAATGTTTTTTAATTGATTTTTAAAAGTCGAACGTAAACAGTCGTTGCGTTTTTGACACCACGATGTTCTTGATATATTAAATTGGAAAATAAGAAAAAATTAGCGCCCAAAAATCGCTATTACTATAGGATACCTCGTTGGGTCTTTGAAAAGCATTAGAGGTTTGGAGCCTCCGTGGTTTAACTTACGGAGGTACCGACCCCGATAACAGTCGTTGTGACAATGGACACCAAGCACAACGGCTGTTATGGGATCTTTGCTAGGCGGAATACGAGACATGTTACTGGTATTTCTCCTGGTATTTAAGATATTTCCCTAGATCATTATCAAAACATATGAGGGGCTATATGAAGTTTATTTATGAATTAACTATTCATGACTAAATGCGGCAGAGTTTTTAATGTCACGTTTTTGGTGTCCAAAATGGTGGTAAGACGATGAAATTTTGTCTGTTATGAAAAAAGTTTTTGACTTTCGGTCTTGAAGTTATCTAATTTATATCTGTTATTTGTAAGGTTTCACATGATGGGCAGATTTTTGTTAAGAACAGTGTAATGGTGTAAAAACCCGAATAATAATCTCGTTCCTCAAAATCTCTCTGGTATTGTAAAAAGACACATCCTTTGCATGCAATGACTGCTTGAAGTCTGCGATTCATGGACATCACCAGTTGCTCACCAGTTGCTAGGGTGTCTTCTCTGGTGATGCTCTGCCAGGCCGGTATTGCAGACATCTTTAGCTTATGCTTGTTTTGGGGGCTAGTCCCCTTCAGATTTCTCTTCAGCATATAAAAGGCTTGCTGAATTGGGTTCAGATCAGGTGATTGACTTGGCCACTCAAGAATTGACCATTTTTTAATTTTGAAAAACTCCCTTGTTGCTTTAGCCATATGCTTGGGATCTGTCTTGCCAATGAGTTTTGAGGCAATTGTTTGAACTTGAGCAGATGTCTATACACTTCAGAATTCATTATGCTACTACCATCAGCAGTTGTATCCTCAATGAAGATAAGTGAGCCAGTACCTTCAGCAGTCATACATGCCCAGGTCATAACACCCCCACCACCATGTTTCACAGATGAGGGGGTATGCTTTGGATCTTGGGCAGTTCCTTCTCTCCTACATTCTTTGCTCTTGTCAATCACTCTGATATAAGTTAATCTTTGTCTCATCTGTCCATAAGACTTTTTTTCCAGAACTGTGGTTGCTCTTTTAAGTACTTCTTGGCTATCTGTAACCTGGCCATCCTATATTTGCGGCTAATCAGTGGTTTGCAGAATTATTTTGTCATCAGCTGTGGAGGTCTTCCTTGGCCTGCTAGTCCCTTTGCGATTAGTAAGCTCACCAGTGCTCTCTTTCTTCTTAATGATGTTCCAAACAGTTGATTTTGGTAAGCCTTAGGTTTGGCTGATGTCTCTAACAGTTTTATTCTTGTTTCTCTGTCTCATAATGGCTTCTTTGACTTTCATTGGCGCAACTTTGGTTCTCATGTTGATAAACAGCAATAAAAGTGTCCAAAGGTGATGGAAAGACTGGAGGAAAGACTAGGTGCCGAGAGCTCTCTTATACCTGCATGAAGGAGGCAATTAAATGCACCTGAGCAATTACAAACGCCTGTGAAGCCATGTGTCCCAAACATTATGGAGGGCACTGTTTGTTAGTCACACGGAGGCACGTCACATTTCTGTTCCTGGGCACTGGTATTATTAATGCCTTTTTAACGCAGGTGGGAACCTTGGAAACGAGAGGGTGAAAATGTCCACAAAAACTCCATATAACCATATATAACCATAACAGCACGCAAACAGGCCATCTCGGCCCTTCAAGTCCGTGCCGAACATTTTTTAATTTAAAAAAAAATATTATTATTTATTTATTTATTTAAAAAAAAATTATTTTATTTTATTTATTTTTTTAATTAAAAATAAATACATCCCCCTAGTCCCATCTACCTGCACTCAGACCATAACCCTCCATTCCTTTCCCGTCCATATACCCATCCAATCTATTTTTAAAGGATAACATCGAACCTGCCTCCACCACTTCCACTGGAAGCTCATTCCACACAGCTACAACTCTCTGAGTAAAGAAGTTCCCCCTAATGTTCCCCCTAAACTTCTGTCCCTTAATTCTCAAGTCATGTCCCCTTGTTTGAATCTTCCCTACTCTCAATGGGAAAAGCTTATCCACGTCCACTCTGTCTAACCCGCTCATAATTTTAAAGACCTCTATCAAGTCCCCTCTTAACCTTCTGCGCTCCAAAGAATAAAGACCTAACTTGTTCAACCTTTCTCTGTAACTTAGTTGCTGAAACCCAGGCAACATTCTAGTAAATCTCCTCTGTACTCTCTCTATTTTGTTGACATCCTTCCTATAATTAGGTGACCAAAATTGTACTCCATACTCCAGAATTGGCCTCACCAAGCCTCACCAATGCCTTGTACAATTTTAACATTACATCCCAACTTCTATATTCAATGCTCTGATTTATAAAGGCCAGCACACCAAAAGCTTTCTTTACCACCCTATCTACATGAGATTCCACCTTCAGGGAACTATGCACAGTTATTCCTAGATCCCTCTGTTCAACTGCATTCCTCAATTCGCTACCATTTACCATGTACGTCCTATTTTGATTTGTCCTGCCGAGATGTAGCAGGACAAATCAGCCAGTCCGTGCAGGTTTTAAGAATGTGGCTCAGTACACCATCAGGACCAGATGCTTTCTGAGGGTTCACCGTCATGAAGGATCTTCTGATGTTAGTTTCGGTGAGTGAGATCACCATGGCCTCAGGTGCCCCAAGAAGGCACACCAGTGTTCTCCCTTCTGAAGCATCCATAACACGCATGGAACTCATCCGGACATGATGCATCACTGTGTTGGCATGCCTGCCCTGCGACAGCAGCCCAACGTCCATCTCATCCTCCAATTTAAGTGGAAGTGTCTCTTTGCATCATAATGGCCATGGAGGCCGTATCTGGACTTCCTAGATGGACTGACATCTATTGACTCAAATGCCCGAGATCTGGTCCTCAGTAAATTATGGACCATCTGATTCATTTAAGGTTTGGGGAACACTTGGATAGTTTTAGTGGGAACACCTCCACATATTTCCTTAGCCACCAGGGACGCCGCACGATTGGCAGCCTCTCCAACAGTCTGTCTGTTTTATTTTGTTATTTTGAGTGTGTTTTAAAAGTTTGTGTAAATGTTCTCTGGTAGTTTTATGTGGGGGAGGGGGATGGGGGAGGGGGTTGGGGGAAACTTTTTCCCCCCCAATCTCTTACCCTGCTGGAGATGCGATTGTTTTCCGGGTTATATATCCGGTCGCTCTGCCACCTAACATTTTAGAGCTGGAGACCTCGCTCAAGACTGACTTAGAGCCCCACCGCAGGCCGTGGACTTACCATTGGAGCCTATCCCTTGCCTGGGATCACTCCAACCGCGGCCTGCGGACTTTACCATTGAGAGCTCACAGTCTCGGGTAGAGACCGTGGATGGCGGGAGCTCCAACGACCCAAAAGGTTCGACAAGCCCCGTCCCGGGGTCCCATCGCCCGCACGGGGGAGCTGAGATCCCCCCGTTGCAGGAGCTCGATAGCCCCGACGTGGAGGGCCCGACCGCAGGCTACGGGAGTAAGATTGGCCCATCAATGGAAGGCTCGAGGTACCCGACCGCGGGAGAACAAAGAAGAGAAGAGATTTAACTTTTTTTTGCCTTCCATCACAGTGCGGAATGTGCAGCAGTCACTGTGGTGGATGTTTATGTTAAAATGTATTTTGTGTGTTCTGTTGCTTTTTATTTGTATGACTGGCTTGGCAAATGAAATTCCTCGTATGTTGCAAAACATACTTGGCTAATAAAGTATTCTTGTATTCTATGAAGTCAGTAACAACAGTGATGTAGTCGCTCAGGTCTGTTATGGGAATTAAAGAGCCTCCCTGATTATCCGGATGCCAAACACTTTAATTCCCCTCGTCATTATCACACTGTCCTTTCTGTCCTGTGCCTCCTCCTGGGTCGTTGTACTAGTTTCAAAGTCATCTTGTTGAGTCTCATTGTCTGTAACTCGTTTTCACCTAGTCTAAAGCTAAAGCTAATGGCCTGTTTCCTTTATGATCATTACTTGTTGGCATATCTTTCATTTATTCGTTCTATATCTCTCTATATCACCGTCTATATCTCTCGTTTCCCTTTCTCCTCAATCTCAGTCCGAACAAGGGACAGCTTTTTGTGCCTCTCTTTGGTAAAAGGTTGTGGGTGTTGCAGGTTAACCATTCTGCCATGAATATATCTTTGCAGAGTTCCACAGGCTAATGTATTAGGCTAATTGATGTTCTTTAATGATATTCCTTCCAATAGAAGAAGTGGGGATGTTTACTATGATTGCATAATATTCAATTTCATTCATAACTCTTCAGCCCAAGATGATGACAAAGATCAAACAATACTCTTCCAATTCACAGCTACCACTGAATGAGTGGATACTGTAATCTACCCAACAATAGGGAACTTTTTCTAGTTGTCACGTTCAAACAAGTAGGGCAAATCAATTTGCTAACTATTGCCCAGCAGTTATGATGAATGAAAAGCATGCTTCCAATAACTCAGACAGGTCCAGGCTTGTGAAGAACAATGCCCACAATAGACATTTTCTTTCTGTAAAAAAGGCCACAATGATGCTCCAGGGCACACCAGGCAGGAAGATTTACACAAGTAGTAATTGCATAAGTGTAGTGTGTGAACGCCAGATCTTTGCAGATGTCAAAGATGTTAGCAATTCCCTATTCCCAATCGGCTCACTAAGTGGAGTTAAGTATGGAGATTGGGTTATTTTCCCAATGTAACAGTGAAAAACATACCACTGGGTGTGGAATAGATCAGCAGCATCCCAACTTGGATATTCAATGAAACAGCACTTTACATCATTATGTATCAACAAAAGAACGTACATCTTTCCTGCACAATCTATAATGTTACAATTGCCCAGTTAGTTAAATCAAAAGAGCTCACATTCATTTAAATAAATACCTTAACACATGGAAGCATGATCAGACATAAGTGGGCCATAATGCCTAGTCCCTGAGAAAAGGGATGATTTGTTAGTGCACTATAATCACGCACTTGACAATGCAACTAAAATATATCTTCAAGTTATCTATACATTGCCATTATTGAAAAGAAAAAAATATTCAAAAAAAGATCCATTTACAATTGTGTATCACAAATTTAAATAATTGTTCCTTTGTGCTTAAAAAATAGAATTATAGACCTGTTATATAATTATAATGCTGCAGGAACCTAATATACATAATTTACTCCCACATCACAATTGCTCAGCCCACTAAAATAATTCCCCATCTGTTACCAAGAAAACAAAAAGAAATTCTCAGAAAGATCCAGAATGGAAGAGTGATCTTACAACTTTCAGTCGGCAGAGCACCTATTTAAATTTGTGCAATTTAAGTATTATTGCACAAAGAATCGACTATTCAGAAATTCAGCATGCATATGCATTCATAAATCTTAAAAGGTTTCAATCCATTTCAATTTTTAACTTAAAACCAGCATGTCTTTATTATAAAGACGGGGCAGCACGGTGGCGTAAAGCTACTGCCTCACAGTGCCGGAGACCACAGTTCGACCCTGACTACAGGTGCTTATCTGTATGGAGTTTGCACGTTCTCCCCATAACCTGCGTGGGTTTTCTCCGGGATCTCCGGTTTCCTCCCACACTCCAAAGGTTAATTGGCTTGGTATAAATGTAAAAATGTGTCCCTGGTGTGGGTAGTGTAATGTTAATGTGCGGGGATCGTTGGTCGGCGCGGACACGGTGGGCCGAAGGGCCTGTTTCCGCACTGTATCGCAAAACTCTAAACTAATCTCCCTATTGCATCTTTTACATGACTTTCTAAACAAACATGAAGCACAAAATACATAGGATCATACAAAGAAAAAGACGGAGGCCATGTAGTTGCTTGGAATTGGTCTGTAATTCAAAACAATCACACCTGATCTTTTACATCAACCCAAATCTTGCTCCAATTTTACATTGTTTATGTATCCCTAGAAACCTATTGTTTGCACAATTGAATACATTCAACTAATTGACAATAATTCAACATACAGTAACAGAGAAAGACAACATCAAAAAAATCACAACCATTAAGTGAACTATTACTTCTCACCTTCACCCTAGATGATTAACCCCTCTCCTGCAGCCCACTTCTGGACTTTCCACTAAGAGGTCCTCAGATCGACCCCTGTGAAAGCTTCTCAAGAGCCTAGTTCCAGGAATCTAGCTGGTTAACGTTCATTTCATCTCCATATCCTCTAGCAAAGAATAACAACATTCATGATCTTAGCAAGATGCTAAATTATCTGATCTTGGCAAGATAGTAAATAATTGTTTGATCAACGATCTTACAATAACAGCTAACCTACCATTTTTCTGTAAATACTGAAAATTTGAATACTAAACAGAACGGGGTGAAAACACTCCGCAGGTCAATCAGTATCTATGAAGGCTTATATTTCACATTGATAACCTTCCATTATACTGTTTCTCTATGCATAGATTATGCTGCCTGACCCAATGAGTATGTCCAGCATCTTCCATTCTTTATTAACTGTGACGCAAGTACAGGAGCACATTAATTGATCCAAATATCTATATTTACTAGATACTCAACTTTAAAATATGCGTTGCCATTTTACAAAGAGAAAATTACACATCACAACACACTATCATTACACTCCATCTAGAACATTCTAGTCCAATCACCTGCAGCTTACAAATCCAAGTGGTGTTTAGTTTACATCTACAACAAACTTCAATACATCGAATATATTTCCTTTTAAATTAATGATTGCCACAAACCGAGGCTCCATACTAATCTTTCCTGCACTCGCAATCAGAATCATAACTTCTTACAGCACAGGTGGCAACTGAGTCAAACCACTCACTGGGGATTAAAAATATTCATTTTCCAATTTACATTTGCCACTCAACTTTATTCATAGAGTCATAGTCTTAGTGTGGAGACAGGCCCTTCGGCCCAACCTGCCCACACTGGCCAACATGTCCCATCTATACTAGTCCATCCTGCCTGCCTTTGGCCCATATCCCTCAAAGCATGTCCTATCTGTAGATTGGTTTATGGTTTATCTCCTCTTCTGGTGAAGGAGGAGAGGGTTTGGTCCGTACGGGTTCGGGCCGCATCAGTAGACTGCCTGATAGATATGGCGAATTTGTTTGACTTTAATGGCATGGGTGCACTATACTTACTCTTTAAGGGGGAAGGATGTAGATTGGTTTATGCATGCAACCAATCATATATAGGTTAGCATCACTAACCCGCCTTACTGTATCATTTATATTAACATCTACTTCCTATGCTACGCAGTTTGGTAGCAGACAGGATGCAGTGACTACTAACATGCTGTTAAGTCTGTATGTAGATTAAAGATGATCTTAAACTACGTGTTATGTAGATATCATATTTACACTATGCATCTACCTGTTTAAATGGGGTCAAGGAAAGAATGTTCACGTCGCGGCCCTGTTTCCACCAATCTTTCCACCATCACGCACGAGAAGCACAAGAAGCAACAAGACAGACACCATTATATGCAGATGCCGAGAAGTGTGTTCAGCTCTGACTGAACAACTTCTAATCTTGTGTGTGGACTCGATAAGAAGAAGACCTGTCTAAATGTTTCTTAAAGGTTGCGGTTGTACTTGCCTCAACAGCCTGCTCTGGCAGTTCGTTCCATGCACCTACCACCTTTTGCGTGAACCCTCAGGTTCCTATTAAAATTTTCCGCCCTCACCTTAAACCTCTATTTCTTGATTTCTCTACTCTGGGCAAGAGACCAATTTCTAATGGCTAATGCCAAATTTCTTGCTCTTCTACCAATAGAAACTGCTTCTCTCCATTTACTTTATCAATGCGCATCACGATTTAAAATATTGCTATCAGATCCTCTTGCAAACTTCCATTTCCCCAAGGCTTCTCTTGTCTAGCTACATATCCAGAGCCCAACTGTAATTATTTTGGTAAATCTGTCCACTCTCTCACCCAAGCCTTTACATGTTTCCTCAAGAGTGGCACCAGAACTGGCCACGATTCCTCAATTTTGGTGGAATCATTGTCAGGGATCTTACTTGACTTTTTTTCTCTGTTTCCAGTCGGGCAACCTAGGCAGCTTTTTAGGTTGCCAAATGAGTTTAGGTGGTCATTTAAGACGGCTTGCATGACGCGTGCGATAATGTGCTCGGACGAAGTGCGTAGTTACCAGTCGGAATTAAGCTCAATGAAGCATTCACATATTATTTCTGCTACAAATAAAGTCACAAACTAAACATATTCAATAATCTAGACATGATATATACCACAATGACATGCAGTAAAATTATAATACAGTATCTCAACTCTTTTTACAAGTTGCAATGAATTCAATTTCTATTATTTTTTTCCACTTCCAAACAAAATTGTGGTTGGATTATTCAGCGTATGATCAACCTCGGTGAGACCAAGCGCAGGCTTGGCGATCGCTTCGCACAACACCTCCACTCAGTTTGCAATAACCAACCTGATCTCCTGGTGGCTCAGCACTTCAACTCTCCCTCCCATTCCGAATCAGACTTTCTGTCCAGGGCCTCCTCCATGGCCAGATTGAGGCCCACCGTAAATTGGAGGAGCAGCACCTCATATTTCGCTTGGGCAGTTTACACCCAGCGGTATGAACATTGACCTCCAATTTCAGGTAGTCCCTACTTTCACCTCCCCTTCCCAGCTCTCCCTCAGCCCACCGTCTCCGCCTCTTCCTTTCTTCTTCCCGCCCCCACCCCCACATCAGTCTGAAGAAGGGTCTCAACCCGAAACGTCGCCTATTTCCTTCGCTCCATAGATGCTGCCTCACCTGCTGAGTTTCTCCAGCATTTTTGTCTACCCATTCACACAAGTTCTATTATCCCACTTTCCTCACCCACTCCCTACACATTAGGGGCAATTTTACAGAGACAAGTTAACCTACAAAGCCAATGCGTCTTTGGGATGTGGGAGGAAACCCACACGCTTGCAGGGAGAATGTGCAAATTCAACACAGACAGAGCCCGAGCACAGGATCGAACACAGATCTCTGGTGTGTGAGGCAGCAAGTCCACCAGCTGTGCCACTATATTTTGTTTTCCAACACACACAAAATGATACATTGATAACTTTGGTTACTAAAAAAAAGAACTATCTATTTTCAGTCTTAAATCTCTAAGTAGCGCTATGTCCCCCTTTACAGCTACTGTATGTTTTAATTCAGTTTAAGACTATGGGGCAGTACTTTGGCCATAAAGTTGCTGCCTAAAAGTGCCAGAGACCCAGAATTGATCCTGAATATGGATGCTGTCTGTATGGTTTGCTCCTTTTCCCTTTGATCGCACGGGTTTTCTCCGGTGCTCTTGTTTCCTTCCACATTCCAAAGGTGTGCAGGAACCTTTTTTAGACCCAACCCAAAACATAATATTTTCCTTTTGTCCAGATATTTTGTCTGACCTGTTGAGTTACTCCAGCAGTTTGTGTCTATCTTCAGTTTAAACCAGCATCTACAGTTCCATCCGACACACACGATACTATACGATAGAACTTTATTAATCCCAGGAGGGAAATTGTGTGTGTGTATTATACACACACACACACACACACACATATATATATATGTTTATATAGTTTATATTCATATAAATTACACTGTTTTGTTTTCTCGTTTATAACATTCTTTACAGAGTACTATGTTTACATATTCTGTTGTGCGGCTGCAAGTAAGGATTTCATTGTTCTAACTGGGACGTTAGAGAATAAAACACTCTTGACTCTTGACTTACGTCACTAATTTGTGGGATAGAACTAGTGTACGCAAGGCTCTAAATTAACGGTTGCCTGGGTGCAAATGACCACCCAAAGTGCCGCCGGGCAACCTAAACGCCAAGTCATTTTGCCCGGCTTGGCACTGCAGATACTGGTTTATACCGAAGATAGACACAAAAAACTGGAGTAACTCAGCGGGTCAGGCAGCATCTCTGGAGAAAAGGAACGTGACGTTTCGTGTCGGTGACGGCTGTATTGCGGGGCAAAGACACTAGGTGCATGGTGACGAAGGATCGGAGCGAATGACGGGCCCCGCACAGCGGCAGCAGTGGCCACGAAAGCGGCTCCATCTCCTCCTCCTCCTGCACCCCGCCCGCCCTGATAGCGGCTGCTGCTTGCAAATCCGCTAACGGCGATAACCTCTTTCAAAACAAACCCTCTTGCACACCGAGGCCGGGTGGAGGGAGGGGAGGCCTCCTTTCGCCGTCTGAAGCAGCTGCACCAAAGATCCTATAGCTCGGCCCCGCACCTTGCTGTTGGCTGGCGGAGGAGGGAGGCGGTGGTGAGGAGATCCCAACCGCCTCCCCCTTTGGCGGCGGCACTTGGTGGTGGACAGGGACGGCCAAGGCAGCGGGCCGATGTTGTCCGAGGAGCGCTGACCTTCCTTCCTCCCCACCTCCTCTGCCCCCTCTCTCTTTCTCTCCCTCTCTTGTACGCCCCCCTCCACCCCCCTTATCCTGAGACCCCTCCTCTCCATCCCGCACTGATCCACATTCCCGCCTCTATTCAGTCCTCACTGACATCCCCCCCCCGCCCCATCTATTCATCCTGCACTGATCACCTTATCCACCTCACATTGATTCTCCTGCCAGCCCCCCCATCCATCCTACACTGGTCCCCCAATTCATCCTGTACTGACCCCCCTTTCCATCCATCCTGCACTGCTCCCCCCACTCATCCTGTACTGACCCCCCCCCCCATTCATCCTGTGCTGAACCTCCCATTCATCCTGTACTGAACCCCCCATTCATCCTGTACTGATCCCCCTCATTCATCCTGTACTGATCCCCTCATTCATCCTGTACTGATCCCCTCATTCATCCTGTACTGATCCCCTCATTCATCCTGTACTGATCCCCTCATTCATCCTGTACTGATCCCCCCCATTCATCCTGTACTGATCCTCCCCATTCATCCTGTACTGATCCCCTCATTCATCCTGCACAGACCCTCCGATCCACACTCTACTGACCCCCCCCCCCCATTCATCCTGTACTGAACCCCCCATTCATCCTGGGCTGATCCCCCCCCCCCATCCATCCTGTACTGATCCCCCATTCAAGAAGAATAGGGGGGGAACAGTCTGAAGAAGGGCCTCACCCGCTGAGTTTCTCCAGCATTTTTGTCTACCCCATTCATTCTGTACTGATCCACCCATTCATCCTGTACTGATCCCCCCCACATCCATCCCGTACTGATCCCCCCATTCAACACCACTGACATCCCCCATGCTCTCCCCTCACAATTTTACATACTCCAATCAACACGTACTAATTCACCTGCCTCAATCCATCCATTCCGCACCAATTGCCTTCTCAACCCCCCCCCCCCGCCATGTATCTACCCCGCACTGATTCATACACCCCCCACCTCCCTGACCCTATTGTGCTGGAAATGTCTTCAGAGCGAATATTGACTATGTTTGATAACGGAATGCAATCAAATGTGTTTTAATTCCCAATGTTATTATTTGTTTTAGTCCATAAAGATGAATTAATTAAATTGTGAACACATGAAACATTAAAACCGCAGTGTTCGATTGTCACTGCTACCGTTAACACGTTATTACAGAATTCATTTTAACGGCAAATCAATGCTCTTAATATGGAGTATCAGTACTGTAGTTTTTTAATGAGCAACTTTCACAACTATACGTTGGATTTATCCAGGTTTTACTTCTACAATCGGTCATATACATCACAAATTTGGTCAGGAGATATTTCAGTTGAAATTATAACGTTAATTCTGAAGTGGGAATGATGGAAACAGCGTTTATCAATAATTTTTTTTAAATCTGGTGCGTACAAACTGGGTATCTTCATTGCTGTTCACAACACTTACATCTAATCTGAATGTCCCGTAATGTGGCATTTTGACACCTTTAAACATATTACCAAAAGAACATTTGCTGCAGTTATGTTCTTTGGCCATCTCTTGTCAGTTAGTGTAATGTTTAACATGTTTAACAGCTATTATCATAAAATGCCTTTAGAAATTTCCTTGCAACCTGTATATTTTGTTATGGATAAATTATGTGGGAAGCGAGAGTGTTTCTGTACCAATAGCAATAACGACCCATGCTATGGCCATGTCATGGTAATTTTCAGTCCTTCACAGAAAATATGTTGGCATCAATCTGTAGTGTGCATGGTTAAGCATATATGTTACCATGGTCCAGGATTTATTGACACAGGTTGATCATACGTTGAATAATCCAACCATATTTTTGTTTGGAAGTGGAAAGAACTAATAGAAATTGCATTAATTGCAATGCGTAAAAAGAGTTGAGATACTGTATTATAATTTTGCAGCATGTCATTGTGGTATATATCATGTCTTGATTGGCGAATATGTTTAGTATGTGACTTTATTTGAAGCAGAAATAATATGTGAATGCTTCATTGAGCATAATTCCAACTGGTAACTACGCACTCCGTCCTAGCACATTATCGCACGCGTCATGCAAACCGTCTTAAATGACCACCTAATCTGTCATTTGGCAACCTGAAAAGCTGCCAAGGTTGCCCAGCTGGCAACAGGGAAAAAAGTTAAGTGAGAGCCCTGGTACGGGTGATCGGTGGTCGGCGTGGACTCGGTGTGCCGAAAGGCCTGTTTCCACGCTGTATCTTTAAATTAAACTAAAAACACTAAAACCAGAAGAAATGTAAAGAAGGATCTCTACCTGAAACGTCACCCAATTTCTTCTATCCAGAGATGCTGGCTGCTCCATGGAGTTCCCCCGCACAATTAAAGCATGGAATAGTCTTCACCCTACCATAGTTACCCAACCAGACGCAACTAAATTTAAGATAGCTCTTTTTTCCCCCAAGAATCCTTTTTTGCTTAAGTCCAAGTCAAAAGTCAAGAGAGTTTTATTGTCATGTGTCCCAGATAGGACAATGAAATTCTTGCTTGCTGCAGCACAACAGAATATGTAAACATAATACAGAACAGGAGATAAAAGTTCAGTGTGTCTATACACCATAGACTATATATATATATATATATATATTTCAGAGTTTGGAGTTTGGTGGTGGCGGGTCCACTCCAGTTTAAATTCCATTCGGAATATTTTTGGAGAACCAGGAAACCAAGAAGCATGCGTTGGTTTTCAGCAGTCGCGGCAAGGCAGCAACTGGACAGCAATGGCGGCCAGATCTCCCACAATGCAAAGGGAGGGAGAAAGTGCCTGGCGCCGACCAGTTGCCGTGGCAGTGCGCATGTGCAGGGCGGCACATGCGCACAACCATGGCCATGGTTCTGCTCCTGTGCAGGGGGAGGATGTGCAGGCTATGTCAGTGCGCATGTGCAAGGCGGCTGGCCGTGCCGGCGGATGAGGAGCGGGCGGAGAGTTGAGAACCGGCAGCCCGGACATGGATACGGATGACGGGCGGAGACGGAGAGTGACAGAGAAAGTGATAGAGAGGGGGGCCCGCTCAGAGTTGAACGATAGATGTCCCGGGTGCTTACCAAGCCGGGCAAAATGGCACGGCTTTTAGGTTGCCCGACGGGACTTTAGGTTGCCATTGGCACCCGGGCAACTGTTAATTTTGAGCCCTGATTGTTTTATGAATGTTATGAGTTTTTTCTAAAGTTTAGTTTATTACCGTCACATACACAGAGGTACAGTGAAAAGCCTTTGTTTCCGTGCTATCCAATCAAATCTTGCTCTTTAAACCTTCATGCTCCAACCTTTTTTCCACCTGCCCTGTCACTTACAACAAATAATGTATTTCTTACCTCTGAGACTGTTTTTGGACCCCTAATGTTCACATCACCTCATTTATCTTATGAAAATCAAGCACTTCTTTTTTTTAATTTAAAATTTCATTTGCCATAAATCCACCATTCCAGACTGCATAAACCTCTTTGACATGTTACTACCCTCCTCACGGTTTATTAAACCTATATGCCATCCGCAAGGGTACGCAGGAATGCAGGGTACAATTTCTAGTTCAAGTCATCAATAAATACTTAAAACCAGTGGTCCAGATGCTGGCCAACGGGGAAATTTCTTGCATTCCCCAATCTGAAGAGCATTTTCTCACAGCTATTCTTTTCCTGTTACCTTACCACTTCTCTATCCATCCTGCTCACTCTTTTAATCCAGTCTTCAAACTCAACAAACCCTTATTTGCACCCTATCAAAACTTTTAGAAATTCAGTACCTAATATGAACTACATTTCCCTCCTTAATTTAATTCACATGCCCAAATGGTGGCCATTCTTGCTCTTGATTGTTGTTTAGAGTCATACAGCATGGAAATAGGTCATTTAGCCCCATTTGTCCTTGCCAACCAAGATGTATATCCATGCTAATCCCATATTGCTGCATTTGGCCCATAACAGTCCATTTTTCTGTGTAACAATCAAAATACTTTTTAAACATTGCGATTGTACCTGCTTCTGCCACTTCCTCTGGCAACGTCTTTCATATACCTTCTGTGTGAAAACTGTATCCCTTAGTTTTTAATGTTTGCCCTCTCAACATCAACCTACGAGCTCTAAGTTTTAGACTCTCCCTACCCTTGGAAAAAGACCGCAACTATTCTCGATCTATTCTTATAATTTTGTAAAACTCCAAAGTCACCCCTCAGCCTCCTATGAGAAATAATGCCAACCCTTTCCAATCTCTCCTTGTATCTAAAGCCCTCTATTCTAAGCAATATCCTGGTGAATCTTTCTCATGTAATCACATCCCTTCCTCTTGTGGTGACAAAATTGCACACAATATTCCAAATGCAGCCCAAAGACCAGGAGCTATGAACTTGCACCCCAAAGTCCCTATATACATCAACATTAAGGTTCTTGCTATTTACTGCTCGTCTGGCCAGTTTTAGATGTCTCAAAGTGCATTAACTCACATATCTGTGTTAAATTCAATTTGCCACTGCTCTGCCCAACTTTCCAATCATCAATGTCCCTTAGTATTCTCAGGTATCTATTCTCACTATCCATAACTGCACCAATCTTACATCATTTATATATACACACCATCATTTATATATACACACCGGAAGTGGCGGCGCTGCCCTGCAGCTGCAGCTCGCCTGCAGTCCGTTTGTCTTTTCTTTTTTTTGTTTTCTTTTTGTCCTGTTTCAGTTTATTTTAGTTTCTTTTGGTTGTGTATGTGTGGGGGGGGGGGGGGGGGAAACATGTTTTTGGTCTCTTCCTTCAGGGGGATGCGATCTTTTCTTGTCGTATCCCCCATCTCCGTCTCCATCTGCGCTGAGGCCTAATGGCGGAACTGGCGGCCTCCAACTGGGACCGACCTCCAGGCTCCGGAGGCAGAGCCAGGACTTACCAACGCGAGGCTGGCCGACTTCGGGGCTGTGGTGGCGTTGCGGCGGCGGCGACCCAACTTCAGAGCCTCGGAGGCTCGGCCGCGGGCCCAGTGAACTCGGCTGCGGGCCCAGTGGACGACATCGTCGGGAGCTCGCAGGTCCCAGGTTGGTGACCTGTTCTCTGGAGCTCCCGCAACAACAGCTTCGTCCGCTGGACTGGTGGGCGGCAGTTTTGACCGCCCCCGGGCCGCAGAGTTCGAACCGGCCCGTTCGCGGAGCTCGGATTCGGCCGCGGGACTGACTTACTTACCATCACCCGGCGGGGTCGCAACATCGGAAGCCTGGATCGCCTCAACGCAGAGGGAGAACAAGGAGGGAAGAGACAAGGACTTTAAGACTTTTGCCTTACATCACAGTAAGGAGGGCCTGGTGGACTCACTGTGGTGGATGTTAAATCTGTGTTTATTGTGTGTTTTGTTATTTTATTCTATGTTATGACTGCAAGGCACGAAATTTTGTTCAGACTGAAGAGTCTGAATGACAATAAAGGATACTTTACTTTACTTTAACTACTTACTGTCCTAGCACCAATCCTTATGGTGCATCACTGGTTACAAACATGCAGTTTTGAAAAACAACCCTCCACCGCTACTAAAGATACACAAAAAGCTCGATTAACTCCGAGGGACAGGCAGTATGTATGGAGAAAAGAATGGGTGACGTTTCGGGTCGAGACCCTTCTGTAGACCTCCACTGCTACTCTCCACCTCCCATCATCAAGCTAATTTTTTGATCCAATTTTTTTGGATCCAGTTTCTGGACGATTCCTCGAAACAAAGTAAACTAACTTGTCAAAATTAAATGGCCTACTAGATTTATCTCTGCATTTGCATACAATTGGCTACAAATTGCCAACTTGAAAATAATGCACATATTCCTACTGTTATCTAACCAATCCTCAACCTACACTATGTATGACCCTAATTTCACAATTTACTCTGGGCATTAACCCTTTGCATGTCGCCTTCATTTTATTCAGAACGGTATATATAAAAAATGTTTCAGGATCAGGAATGAATAATGTTTTGATAGCCTTTATCATCAAAAAAGCCGGGCATGCTAAATCCACTACAGCACATACTTTAACTGTGGAACAAATCAGCTGCATTCTCCATTCCACAGAGACATTCACTTCATCTCAGCTGTGGAGAGAGTGTGATTGGTAACAACTGGCTTCAATCCCATGTGCATGTGGATAATGGAAAAAAAGATCAATAACCCATTACTCCTGAACACCTAAATCAACTAAAACTACATCATTGTTGTATTATCAGCAGGCTATTTATCTTTTCTACCAATGCGAATGCTGTCCACAGGAAAAACCTGCAAGCATGAAAACATGATGCATATCTTTCTTTGAACGGCATCAGATCCAGAAAATTCGAAAGAAATCTCTTTAAAATTTCTGCCTGATGCCCTGTTACTTTGAATGTACGAACGTTATTATTTCTTAATACAACAAAAAACTGTGGCCTACCTGAATATTCTTTTCACATTCAGTTTGTTGATGAAGAACAAGTTCGCTTTCCAACACAAATTTTTTTCCACACTTATCACATATCTGCATGCGACTGTGAGTGACCGTCATGTGTTTCTCAAGATACCAACGATTGTTGAAAACTCTGGGACATTTTTCACAAGTGAGGTTCTGTTTTTCTTCTATCTGCTTTTCTTTCCGGGTTGAAGATTTAGACATTTTATTTTTTCTCTTTCGCTGCTCGGGCAGCTGAATCTTTGCACATTCCCTTGAAAGAGTTGCCTCAGTTGTTTTCAATCTGGTCATTTCCTTAGGTTTTCTATGTTTGATATCTTCGATTTCCTCGTCATCTTGTCCATCATCTTCTATGTCAATATCATCATCCTCGTCCTCGTCATCCACCTCATCATCATCCTCATCCCCTTCATCATTTTCTCCATCACTCGAGTCAACCATAGCTGATTTTTCAGTCTGTGAAGTAACACCTTCAGTCCCTTTAGACACATGTAAAGTCTGATTATTAAGGTTCACTTCAACAATAATTTGCTCTCGGTTATAGGATCCTTGGTCATCGGAGTCAGAATCTTCTGCGTCTCCTTTCATTCCATGAACAACTTCAACTCCTTTATTCTCTTCATAACATGTTCGATCTCTGGCTTTCAAGTGCCGTTTTGCCATTGTATCCTCAACTTTCACCAGATAAGATTTATTCCCTTCTCTAGGACAAATCTTGGTTGATAAATCAAGTTCTCTGTCAGTATCACCATAAAATTGAGGAGGGATCTGGGAGCACTGTTGTCCCTCCTGGGCCATTCCGACAACATAAGAAGTGCAGTTGTCAACCAGATTCTTGCAAGAGTTGACAATGTTACTCATCTGAAGCACCCTAACTATATTTACCACCTCCTGTACATTATATACATTCACATTAACTCTAGATGTATAAATAAAGCATAGGATCTGACTGAAAGTTTCCGACGTTAAGATTGCAGTAATAAGTTCAAATTGCTGCAACCACTTGGTCTGTGTGAAGAGTAATCGAAAGAACCAGCTGAAAGCAGTCAGTGCAATTTTGTTAGAAATAAATGACTGCTTCCGTTTTATCACAACAGCGTTGTCATCACAGAGGTGAGGCTCAAACATGCGCTGTTCTGTTTGTCCATCAAACATGTACAACGGAAACAGAAATTCTCCTGCAGAGGGTACCCAAAGGGAAGATAGAAATATTTTCAATCTTTAGCTGCAATAAGAAGAAACAAAATTCTTGTTACCTGAAAGTCATAAGCTTATTACATTTGGAATTTTGTTAATGATTAGGAGAAAGCATAAAATAGCATTTACAACCAAATAACTATTGAAAGTACAGCATCACTCATCAAATAGCTATGGCTCCATATCTTAATCATCATACACAAATCATGCAGTAAATCAGCTTCTTTTGATACTTTTCTCCAATTCAATGCTATCAAATACAGTTTAAAACAATACAACATCTACGGGCACCATTCTATCATACTAAACATTTTCAGTTTAGAGTAATAAAGTTAATAATTGCAGATTAATAAATTAAATAAATAGCAATTCACCAGCAACCAGTTTCAATTTAGTTTATTGTCACAGTGAAAAGTAAATTACAAACAATAGCATTTTTTTAAAGACTGATAAAGAGTAAATATGTTCATCATGCATCACTGACACCTAGATAACTTAAAAGTATTAACGACACTGAAATGTGTGTCTGATTGTCAATGATGTGACACAGAGACCACTGGTATTCTACTGATGAACCATTATCCATTTTATCAAAAAGCAGCAAGAGCTTTCAGATGACTGCAGGAATATACATGTGGGATGTGGGAGAAGAGGAATAATTTTAGCAGATTCCATTTACATTAATAACCAGACAAAAACCACCCAGTGAATGTTGGAACAGTTCCTGATGCTACTTTTTGCACAATATTACAAATAAATTTAACTACAAATAAAACCCATACATTTTGGAAGTGTATTTTGGAACATACATCATGATGTGGGTGTATCTATCTTGGGATGTTGTTTCTACATCCTCCACGTAGCCAAAAATTCGGAGACCTGGGCTCAATCCTGATTACGGGTGCTGTCTGTATTGAGTTCGTACATTCTCCCTGGGTTTTCTGTGTACTCCAGTTTCCTTGCACATTCCAAAGACGTTGCAGGTTTGTATGTTAATTTGCTTCTGTAAAAATCGTCCCAATTGTGTAGGATAGAACTAATGTATGGGTGGTAGCTGATCGGTGCGGATTCGGTGGGCCGTAGGGCCTATTCCCAAGCTGTATCGCTAAACTAAACCCAACCCAATCTAAGTTCTATAATAATGGTCTCTTGCTCTCTTTCCAGTGCCCATTACTGGTGGCTCTATTTTTAGCTGCCTTGGCCAAAACATTTCATTTCCCTTCATGAACCTATGCCTTTTTCATCTCTGGAAGACATCCCTCAATGTTTTTGAGATTTTTCTGACGTATCTCAACAGTTTGACGGACATTTTCTTTATTGGGTTTTCAATAATAACCAAAGATAACCAAGTATTCAAATATTCTGCCAAAAATGAGTTAATCTTTGCTGTGCAAAACCGTCTGTTGCACTGCCTTGACTGCAGATGCCAGAAAGGTAAATTTGAGCTAGACTGTTCCATGGAAGATAAGACATAGTCAATTTTGAAAGCAGCTCAATTCAGTTGTACAGTGGGTTGGACAATTGTTCCAACAGGTTGCTCTCAGATAATCAAGTTAATCAAGGATTAACACTCCTCCTATTTCCTTTGTTGGCTGCCATAATGCACTACTAGAACCACCCGAGTCTTTCCGTACGTACAAAAGATTGGCTTTCCACATATTGTACTCATCAAGGGTGATCCATTCATTTCTAGAGTAGGGAACCTTTGCCATGTGACATGTAATCTAACCATTATAAAATCCATTAATGTAATTTTGCAATAAAACTCACTCCTTTCCTCAATGTCAAACCACTTGCTTGTTTTCCTCAAGAAACATATTTCAGCTTCCAGCATATCTTAGCTTCCAGACCCAAAGATACTCCACAGTGAATTTTGCAATTCTATGTATAGAATTTTCAGTTTCAGGATGCAGACCTATGGTTGTGATTCAGAAACAACAAATATTTACATATCTGTTTTTAATGAATTGGCCTTTTGCATTTATGAAACAACCCCAATTGCAGATTTTTAAAATATAATATGTGACAATTACATGTAATTTCAAGTCAGGGTGCCTCGTGAAGTGTGGAAATAAAACATTACATCATTTGTTGCTATTTTTAATGTATCAAATGATTAAAAACAAAAGTAAAACTTTCTGCTCCAGTGCAAAGTTGCCAAAATTTGGTATGGCAAAATTATTAATTTTCTAAAAATTACAGTTAATGTTAAGCTCAGAATTGAGGTGCTGGAGATCTTAAAATGCATTAATGTACATAAATCACTGGGATCACAATTGTATCCCGGCTTGAGGGAAGCTAGGAAAGAAATCGCCCTGCATCATACTGAGATATTTGTATCATCGACAGCCACAGTTGAGGTGCCGGAAGTCAGCCAATATTGTGCTTCTGTTTAAGAAAGGCTGCAAGGAAAGCCTAGGAATTATGGACCGATGAGACTTACATCGGTGCATTAATCAAATAAATTATTGGAAGGAATTCTGAAAGACAGGATCTACATGCATTTGGAAAAGCAAGGACTGATTAGGATAGTCAGCATGGCTTTGTGCGTGGGAAATAATGTCTAGTGAATATGATAGAACATTTTTTGAAGACGTGACCAAGACAATTGATAAGAGCAATGTGGTAGATCTACCTCGAC
Source organism: Malacoraja senta (assembly GCA_038087875.1). NCBI lineage: Eukaryota > Metazoa > Chordata > Chondrichthyes > Rajiformes > Rajidae > Malacoraja > Malacoraja senta. Next base: position 32,091,452 of record CM075986.1, on the reverse strand, counting down.
TTTAGCAAGAACTTTGACATGGTGCCACGTGGTAGGCGGCTCTGGAAGGTTACACCATATAGGATCCAGGACAAGCTAACCAATTGGTACAAAATTGACTTCATGGTAGGAAACAGAGGGTAGTAGTAGTTTCAATTTAGTTTATTGTCATGTGTACCGACGTACAGCGAAATGCTTTTGTTGCTTGCTAACCAGTCAGTGGAAAGACGACACACCATTACAATCGAGCCATTCACGGTGTACATATACATAAGGGAATAACGTTCAGTGCAAGATAAAGCCCAGTAATGTCTGATCAAAGATAGTCGGAAGGTCACCAAAGATGTAGATGGTAGTTCAGTTCTGCACTCTAGTTGTGGTAGGATGGTTCACTTGCTTGATAACAGCTGGGGAAAAACTGTCCCTGAATCTGGAGGTTTGTTGTGAGTTTTTCACTTCTATACATTTTACCCGATGGGAGAGGGGAGAAGGGGGAGTGGCCAGGGTGCGACCCATCCTTGATTATGCTGCCGGCTTTGCCGACGGACCGTGAGGTATAAATGGAGTCAATGGAAGGGCGGTTGGTTTGTGTGATGGTCTGGGCTGCGTCCACAATTCGCTACAGGGTTGCTTTTCAGACTCAAGGCAAGTGGTGTGCCATAGAGATCGGTGCAGGATCCATTGTTGATTGTTATTTATATTGGCGAACTGGATGTGAATGTAGGTGGTATGGTTAGTAAATTTGTGGATGACACTAAAATTGGTTGTAGACTGGATAGTGAAGGAGGTTATCTATGATTACAATGGGATCTTAAACAATTGGGCCAATGAATGGCAGATGGAATTTACTTCAGATAAATGAGACGTGTTGCATTTTGGTAGGACAAATTAGGACAAGGCTTATACAGTTCATGATAGGGCCCTGGGGAATGGTGCAGTACAGAGAGGCCTAGAGGCGCATGTAAAGCTGCCATGAAGACAGCAACATAGGTGGGCAAAGTACAGGAATTGAGACATCATGTTAGTTGTACAAGATGTTGTCGGTCAGGCCACAGTTGGAGTACTGTGTACAGTTCGTGTCACCCTGCTTTAGGAAGGATATCTTTAAACTGGCAAAGGTACAAAAAGTATTTACAAGGATGTTTCTGGATCTGGAGGGTTTGAGTTAAGGAGAGGCAAGGCTATTTTTTCCTGCTGCATAGGAGGCAAAATCATGAAGAGCTATAGATAAGGTGAATAGCCACAGGCTATTCCCCCAGAGTAGGGGAGCCTAAAACTAGACCGCATAGGTTTATGGTTAGAGGGAAAGATTTAAAAGGGACTTGAGGGACAACTTTTTCGACAGTGTGGCTTGCACATACTATGAGCTGCCAGAGGAAGTAGTAGAGGCGGGTACAATTATGACATTTAAAAAACACTTGGACAGGTTCGCGGATTGGAAAGGTTAGGAGGGATAGTCAAGTGGGACTAGTTCGGTATGGATGGATAGGATCGATATTTCCATGCTGGAAACCTTTAATACTAAGACTTTGGAAATCAGAGGCAGATAGACTCTGCCCACTACAAGTTTGCAGGGGAAAATAAAAGTTCAACACAAGCTATCAGTTCACTTCCTAAACCAAAAAGATATCCAGCTTCTTTTATCGGTTAACTGTGAATTCAGGGTATTTCAACCAGCACTACTCCAGGAAGCAAGTTGTGGGCCTTGATTATTGTCACTGCTTTCCTTCCTGTATACTATTCGTCATGATTCAATTCTGACAGCAAACAGCAGATCAATATCAATTTAGGAAAGGCATTGCACAACTCAAAGATTATATTAAAAACGTCTAATTTGCCAGTTTTGTGTAAAAAAATACCTTCTGATCTTGCAATATACTATTTGTTTGTTGATTTTAGCTCTGCATTCAACACCATTGTGCCAAAGCTACTACACTCCAAACTTTCCGAGTTGACTGTGCCTGAACCCCTCTGTCGGTGGATCACCAGTTTCCTGACAGACAGGAAGCAGCATGTGAGGCTGGGAAAGCACATCTCAGACCCACAAACGCTCAGCATAGGAGCACCGCAAGGCTGCGTACTCTCTCCTCTCCTCTACTCTCTCTACATCAACGACTGCACCTCCACAGACACCTCTGTCAAGCTTCTCAAGTTTGCGGACGACACAACCCTGATTGGACTGATCCAGGATGGGGAGGAATCTGCCTACAGGCAGGAAGTGTCACAGCTGGCGTCCTGGTGCCGTTGCAACAACCTAGAGCTCAATGCTCTTAAGACAGTGGAATTGATTGTAGACTTTAGGAGAGCTCCCCCTCCCCTCACTCACCATTAACAACACCACAGTCACATCTGTGGAGTCTTTTAAGTTCCTGGGAACCATCATCTCCAAGGACCTTAAGTGGGGGGCTACCATCGACTCCACAGTCAAAAAGGCACAACAGAGGATGTACTTCCTACGGCAGCTGAGGAAGCACAATCTACCACAGGCAATGATGGTCCAATTCTACATGGCCAACGTAGAGTCTGTTCTCACCTTCTCCATCATGGTCTGGTTTGGCACGACACCTGGAGGCTGTAGCGAATCGTCCGATCAGCAGAGAAGGTTATTGGCTGCAACCTTCCCTCCATTGATGAACTGTACACTGCAAGGGCCAGGAAGCGAGCGGGCAAGATCATCTCTGACCCCTCTCACCCTGGCCACAAACTCTTTGAATCACTTCCCACTGGAAGGCGACTCTGGATTGTCAAAGCTGCCACAGCCAGACATAAATAGTTTTTATCCACGAGTAGTTGCTCTACTCAACATCCAAAAATCTGTAGCCTCCCTTTGATCTGGTATTTTGTTGGTTCACATGCTTGATCAATATTGTTTTATCATTAATGTTTTATTATTATTAATGTTTAGTGTTTTCTGAGTCATTCGTAACTGTCACTATATGTCATGTTGTTACTTGTGGGCGGAACACCAAGGCAAATTCCTTGTATGTGAATTCTTGGCCAATAAACTTACTTACTTACTTGATGTAAATCTATAAAGTCTCAGTATGATATGCTACAATACACAGAATAACAATCATCACCTCACTTTTACTCTCATGTGTACACTATATTTAAATGAACGTGTATCAACATTTACATCAATACGAACTGCTTCCATATTAGAGCTATTTAACTGGCCTCATAACAGCACATTTCCAAAACTCATTACATAAAATGTCTCCATTTGTCTCAACTCATTCAAGTTTTAAAAACAATCATTTTGAAATAATATTATCACCATTTTTGGGTTTTCCTCAGTTTTAGTAACAATGGGTATCTCTATATGGACCTTGGAGAGAGTCTGAAGAAGGATCTCGACCCGAAACGTTGCCCATTTCCTTCGCTCCACAGATGCTGCCTCACCCGCTGAGTTCCTCCAGCATTTTTGTCTACCTTCTATATGGACCTCATTCCCTTTGATACTTTCCTTCATGTCCCAAATCCCAGTAAACAACAATATCCAAAGATTGCTACAAGTAACATATTCTGAGCACAAGCTGCAGGAATATATAGCACGTGGACACAAAATGCTGGAGTAACTCAGCGGGTCAGGCAGCATCTCCGTAGAGAAGGAATGGGTGAAGGTTTGGGTCGATCCTTCTTCAGACTGATGTCAGGGGAGAGGGTGGGACAAAGATAGAATGTAGTCGGAGACAGTAAAGGCTCTGTCCCACGGGTTTGCGGTCATTGGCGGTGAAGCGCGGCGTCGCCGGAAGAGGGGACCGCACGGCAACAAGCGCCGCACGGATGCTGCGCGGGGGCCGAGTGATCTCCTTACGGCCGGTTCCACGAGCTTGCGGCGTCGGGTGATGACGATATCACGCAACGCGACGCGCTACGCGATTACATCATCGCGCAACGCGACGCGCTACGCGATGACGTCATTTCGTATCGCGGGGCTGTGGCGGCGGTAGTGTTGATCGCAGCGCTGTGGCGCCGGCTGTGGCGGTGCCCGTGCTGCACTCGTGCCTCACTGTGCGGTAGGAAAAGATTTTTCAACATTGTTGGTTTTTTGTGAGCACCGTGCGGTGTTGGGACCAACGCCGCACGGCCCCGGCAGTGTGCGTTTGACCGAACCCGCGGTCTCTGGCGGTCCACGAGCGGTGGATACTTCCTGTTTCACCGCCAATGACCGCAAACTCGTGAGACAGGCCTTTAAGACTGGTGGGATATATAGCATGATGTTCCTCTTGTGAAAAACAGGTGCAATGCACAAACATGAGCCGAAAAGGCTGGAAGATAAAACAGTGGACAATCTTTTCTAGCATGGGTATAGAATACTCACTCTGCCGACAAACAAAATCGACTGTTTTGTTACCTACCTCATTTCAAGAAGTATAGATGTTGAACTATAACTACAAATTGACCCACACATTTTAAGCTATATACAAACAAAAGGTTAAAAATCCAACGTCTCTCAAATCAACAATAAAATGTTCAAGTTCACGTTTATTGTCACATGCACCAATTAAGTTACAGTGAAACTTGAGTTGTGAGTTGAGTTTGAGTTGAGTTGTTTAGAGGCATCTAATTTAGGAATAAATCTTTATGTTCTTAAATTACAGTGGCTTGCAAAAGTATTCATACCCCTTGAACTTTTCCACATTTTGTCACGTTACAACCACAAACGTAAATGTATTTTATTGGGATTTTATGTGATAGACCAACACAAAGTGGCGCATAATTGTGAAGTGGAAGGAAAATGATACATGGTTTAAAATTTTTTTTACAAATAAAAAACTGAAAAGTGTCGCATGCAAAAGTATTCAGCCCCCTTTACTCTGATACCCCTAAATAAAATCCAGTGCAACCAATTGCCTTCAGAAGTCACCTAATTAGTAAATAGAGTCCACTTGTGTGTAATCTAATCTCAGTATAAATACAGCTGTTCTGTGAAGGCCTCAGAGGTTTGTTAGAGAATATTAGTGAACAAACAGCATCATGAAGCCCAAGGAACACACCAGACAGGTCAGGGATAAAGTTGTGGAGAAGTTTAAAGCAGGGTTAGGTTATAAAAAAAAATCCCAAGCTTTGAACATCTCACGGAGCACTGTTCAATCCATCATCCGAAAATGGAAAGAGTATGGCACAACCTCAAACCTACCAAGACATGGCCGTCCACCTAAACTGACAGGCCGCCAAGGAAAGCATTGATCAGAGAAGCAGCCAAGAGGCCCATGGTAACTCTGGAGGAGCTGCAGAGATCCACAGCTCAGGTGGGAGTATCTGTCCACAGGTCAACTATTAGTCGTGCACTCCACAAATCGGGCCTTTATGGAAGAGTGGCAAGAAGAAAGCCATTGTTGAAAAAATGTCATAAGAAGTCCCGTTTGCAGTTTGCCACAAGCCATGTGGGGGACACAGCAAACATGTGGAGGAAGGTGCTCTGGTCAGATGAGACCAAAATTGAAGTTTTTGGCCTAAATGCAAAACGCTATGTGTGGCGGAAACCTAACACTGCACATCACCCTGAACACACCATCCCCACTGTGAAACATGGTGGTGGCAGCATCATGCTGTGGGGATGCTTTTCTTCAGCAGGGACAGGGAAGCTGGTCAGAGTTGATGGGAAGATGGATGGAGCCAAATACAGGGCAATCTTGAAAGAAAACCTGTTAGAGTCTGCAAAAGACTTGAGACTGGGGCGGAGGTTCACCTTCCAGCAGGACAACGACCCTAAACATACAGCCAGAGCTACAATGGAATGGTTTAGATCAAAGCATATTCATGTGTTAGAATGGCCCAGTCAAAGTCCAGACCTAAATCCAATTGAGAATCTCTGGCAAGACTTGAAAATTGCTGTTCAGACGCTCTCCATCCAATCTGACTGAGCTTGAGCTATTTTGCAAAGAAGAATGGGCAAAAATTTCAGTCTCTAGAAGTGCAAAGCTGGCAGAGACATACCCCAAACGACTTGCAGCTGTAATTGCAGCGAAAGGTGGTTCTACAAAGTATTGACTCAGGGGTGCTGAATACTTTTGCACGCGACACTTTTCAGTTTTTTATTTGTAAAAGAATTTGAAAAGCATGTATCATTTTCCTTCCACTTCACAATTATGCGCCACTTTGTGTTGGTCTATCACATAAAATCCCAATAAAATACATTAACGTTTGTGGTTGTAACGTGACAAAATGTGGAAAAGTTCAAGGGGTATGAAAACTTTTGCAAGCCACTGTATATTCACTAATTTTTGCATGCACCAGCTTTTACAAAATCTTGATATTAAGGTTACTTTCTTCTCATAATTTCATTATCTATTGAGTTCTTCAAACTAGAACATTTTCAATCTCCTTGGAAAGTTCTTTGGTCTGAATTTACCATTGTGGTGTAACGGTGGTTACTCTAAAATAGGATGGACACCAAAAGTAACCACCGTTACACTCTTTGAAATATGGCCATTCAGAGCATGCCAACTTCATCAAAGGTTTTGCTTATTACTGTGAAACATGCATCTCTGCAAAGCAACAAACGTGAAAATGTTTTGAATTATAATGAAATTAATGCAGAAATTGCCTCTTTATTTCATTGTGTCAAAGCATGTCACATTTTTGGTGTCCTAAAAAATTATATTTTTGAGATATAAACTGGTTGAATCTGGGAATTAATATAATTCCTAACTTGATTTTATCTCCACTATCTCTTGCACATTTGAGTAACAATCCCTGGAAAAAAATAACACCATACTACTTGAAACAGTGGAGATATGACATTTTTAATGTTCCGTGCTAAAATCTCTCCCGTATTGTAAAAATACACATATGGCATGGGCATCTGAATGTTTCCAACATTTCCAGGTTTTAAGGATGTCCTTAAACATGATAGCAGAAAAAGTCTGACTTTAGCAACATGGCCACAAATGTTAAAGCACATGAACTGACATAGAAAATCCAGAATAATCATGTTAAGCTGTCACTGCGATAAGTCAAATGTCAAAGCATTTGAATAATCCTGAAATGGGGCAACAGACACAGGGTAAAATAAGGCTGTGAAAATATTTGGTCACCAGGCATAGAAACATGAATAAATAATTGATATGTCATAGGGCAACAAATATATGGATGAATGGCTTGGATGATCTGAAGAATAAAATGGAAGATACATAGACAAAGCACTAAAATAATAGAATGATGTTTAAGAAAAATGACTAAATACTCATTGACAAGGAAATATGATGAGCAGGAATGAGGACATCTCGTTACTGAAACAAAACAGGAAGATGATGCAAGACCAGGTCATCCCCGAGTCAAATAGTTCACCAAAATTGCAGAGTTTGGTTTTGACTAATACTGGGGCCAAAAAGGAGACTGAATCAGTAGTAAACCAATGTTACTTGTGTAAAGTTCAAAGATATTAGCAGTGAATTTGCCAAAGTTACTCCCCTTTGGATTGCAACCTTGTCGTGGTCGGGGAACTTGTGTGTCTCAGTGGCCCCTAGAGCTATGCCAGCGGGAGATTCATCTCCTGTTAGGGTCTCCCATGCTGGACAGGTCGAAGGGTAGAGGTGAGACGAAGAGCGATCCACTGGTCCTCCAGGTTGGAGGTTGAGCACCGGGCTAACAACCCTGTCTCGTAAAACAAATATGTTACGGAAACAGCAACTGAAGGAATCAACACTACTGAGTGGAGGACCTTCGTTGCTGCCCTACATGCCAGGAGGCATAACAGGGAGTAAGTAAGTAAAGTAAGTTGCCAAAGTTAACAAAAGGAAATAATAGGTGGATCACGTGAGCAAGAAAACTCAACATGCACGGAGATGGATGAATAGAGAAAGATATGGATTCGCGATTACCTTGGGTTATCATTTGCAACCATTCTAATTTGAAAGGATTGTTTATTCAACCAGCATGGCTAGTTCTATCAACTCTGATGATTTGTTTGCCTGTAATTGTTTGCACGACTAATGTATTAAATAGAGTGATGCTTAAGCAGTAAACTTTCACGTGTTCTTTAAGAATTTTAGCTGACCTGCCATCTTGTGATCTAGTGCAAAACACAGACTCAAATTAAGCATTTTGTTGCATATTCATGTAATCTACACTTGCATCTTAAATTAGAACAAATACAAATACGACATGATTACAATGTTCAAACATTACACGCAGTGTATAACTTCCTCAAAATTCAATGTATTTGATGGAAGTATCTTTAGCAAGGCACATGCAACTTGTTATTACTGACATATGGCGATCAGGTGTATTCCAACAAAAAAAAATCTTAGCAAAACAAATTGTTACATCAAAAGAATAAACTAAATCCTTGAATTTCACATTTTAATAGGAAGTGCAGAATAAAAAATGAAACCCATTTTTAATACAATTTTGTAATTTATTCTGTTATCTAGTAACGTGATCCAAGTACTTCACTGCAGTTTACACCAGGTAATCTATACTTGTCAATTAATTTATATTGTTGGATTATGATTTAATGTGAAAACAATTAATACATGAAATGCTATCTCTCATTCTGATAGGAAAGGATATGATCCAGAATCTATACAGAAAAACCCCCCAAAAATTGTAGATAAAAATGCAATCATTGAATTGGGTCATACTGCCTGTTTAAAAAATATATACGAATAAGATCTCAGAAAACATTCAAGCTAATATATCAGTTAAAATCTCCAATTATAATAAGTAAAAACAGCTAATTACATGGATTTCAAAGAGAAAAATGTTTTTCAGTACCCCGACTAGTTTGCAGTCTGATCGTAGAAATATTATTTATCTATACTCAAATCAGTCATACCTTAAAATTAATTGCTATATAACTTTTACAAATGAATTGCGTGACCACTCATAATAACAACTTCCAAGAGACACATTTTTAGTTCCGTCATAAATTTAAAATTGCATTTGTATCACATTTTAGTGCCACTCAGATATGCACAGGCAGGTCCAATATCACGCTGAGGGGCACAATGCTGCAGATAGTGCAATTGCCTCAGTTTCAGTGATCAAGGTTCAATTTTGACCTCTAGTAATGACAACATGGAGTATGCACAATTTCCCGATAACATTGTGGGTTTCTGCCAAGTGCTCTGTTTCCTTCCAAAAAGGTGTTGGTAAATGCAGTAAAACTGTTAATCCAGCACTGGGGAGTTCAGTGATGCCGTATTGGCAGATTTTCTGGACTATTAAATGTTATATTAAATGTAATTCCTATTAATACCCCAACATGTATTTAATGCAATTTACAAAAAAGTTTCAAATGCAATATGTTTTTCAGTGAAGTTGGAAATGTGGCATGGTGATTTTAAAGGGAGCGCACAAAATAGGGCTAGATGAATTTAAAGGGAAATATCACATGATGAGCAAGATGAGAAACAATCACAATTTCTGATTAATCAGATAGTAGATAGTAAGAGTCTTACCCTAATATAGCTAGGTGGCAAGAGAATTAGGATGGAGTCGATGGCCATGCAAAAAAGAATAAAGGTTTTTACAAACTTGAATTGTTACTCTGGAATGTCAGAGGTTGAGACAGAAGGAGGTAAAAATATGAGAGGCATCGATACGGTAGACACAAAATCTTTCTCCCCAGGTGGAAATGTCAGGAGCTAGGGAGCATAGCTTTAAGGTGAAAGGCAAAGCTAAAAAAGATGTGCAGGCATTTATTTTACTGCCAGGTAGAGGCAGATCTGCCACGACAGTAGCACTTAAGAGGCTATTAGATAGGCACATAAATATGCGGGAAATGGAGGCATATGAACCATGTGCAGGCAGAGGAGATTAGTTGAACCGCATCATGTTCGGCACGGACGTTGTGGGCTGAAAGGCCTGTTCATGCGCTGCACTGTTCTACATTCTATATATGTCACAAAGAAATAAGTGGAGGAGTGGTTCTGATCGGAACTGGCATACACACTAGATTGAATGGTTTATTGAGTAAGAAGGAAATATGAAATAAAACTACTTGGTTATTTATGGTCTTTGCAATTACTTTTTTGCAACTTTTTCATTCTTGCATCAAGCTTGCTCTGAACTGCTTGCTGCTGTTCATTCCCTCCTCCAATTTCTGCTTCAAATTACCCTTTTTAATTTTCTGCTCACGTCACATTCGGTCACCCTTCACTAAAGTTTTAACTAGTTTGCCAGAGCTTGCAAGTACTAAAATCCTAGCCAATGTTCCAGGAGTGGGTTTAGATTGGCAGGGGGGCAGGAACCAATGCAGGACGGAGGCAGGTGAGAGGCTGGAAGTCAGTATGGAATGCAAGTAAAGTTCAGTGGACAAAAAAGGCAGGAGCACAGCAGGGGGTGAGGAAGGTCTGTCAGATTGAATTGCATCTATTTTAATGTGAGAGGCCTAATGGGGGCATGGATAGGTAGATGCAACTGGGATGTTGTAGCCATTCTGAAAACCTGGCTAAGATTGGGACAGGATTGGGCGCTTAATGTTCCAGGGTACAGGTGTTATAGGAGAGGTAAAGGTGGGGGTAAAAGATTATTAATTAATAATGTCACAGCAGTAGTCCAAGATGATATTATTTATGGTTTGTGCAATGAGGCTACAACAACAAATATGTCAGGAGATTGCAGACAACTGCAAGACTAATAAGGTAGTCAAGGTGGGGTATTTTAACGTTTCCAACACAGACTGGAACTGTCATTGTGCCAACGGCTTAAACGGGGTAGAATTTGTAAAATGTGTTCAGGAAAGTTTTCTCAGTCAATCTGTACAAGGAAGAGGGCAAAGCTTGATCTACTCTTAGGAAATTGGGAAGGGCAAACGACTGAAGTGTCCGTGGGCAAGTCTTTTGGAACCGGCGAACATTAAAATTGTTTTTTTTTTTTTTTTTAATAATTTTTTTAATAGAAGTACGGTAGATTACAGTAATGTACAACACGTATATATTAATACATTTTTTGTACCGCTTCACTTTTTTAAACTTTAAGAAAGAAAAAGAAAGAAGTAAGAAAAGTGAAGAAAGTGCGCAAAGGTTGTGAAGTGCAAAAGAGTGTTGGGAAAAGAAAGCCCCTTAGAAAGCAAGTTAGAGAAGGAAGTAAAGTTAGAAAATAGACCCTAGAAAAGAAAGAGAAAGAAAGAAGGAACAATCGCTCTATTATAACTCTTATAACATACTTCATAGAGAAGGAACTACCAACCAAGTCTGTTTTTGTTTTACCTCCCATTACCAGGTCCAGATACCTTTTATTGAACATTAAAATTGTGATGAAGAAAAACAGTGCAGGTCAACATGTTAAAATTCTGAATTGGGACAAGGCTGACTTTAATGGTATTAGACAGGAACTTGCTAAAATTGATTGGAGTAGTTTGCAGGCAAAGGGATTCCCAGAATGCTTTAAAAAGTGTGATTACAAGAGTTCAGGGCATGCATGTTCCAGTTAGAGTGAAGGGCAAGGCAAGTGGGAGTAAGGAAACTAGGATGATGGGCAAAGTTGAGGCTCTGGTCAGGAATAGGAGGCGGCATGGGACAGGAATAGGCAGCTGGGATCAAGTATATCCCTGAAGGTGTTTGGGGAACTAAGGGGCATACTTAAGAAGGAAATCAGGAGAGCAAAAACAGAGCAGGGGATAGCTCTAGCAGATAACAGTAAGGAAAATCCAAAGCAATTTTACATTGAGAAAGAGGGTAACCAGAGACAGTATAAGGCTCCTCAAAAAAACAAAGCTGTCATCTATGTGTGGAGCTGCAGGAGATGGACATGGGCCTCTGAGTATTTCTCCTGTTTTTACTATGGAGAAAGACATGAAGACTGGGGAACTTCAGACAGTTAATGGAGATGTACAAAACTGCTTGAATTTGTTGAAGACGTGGCTAAAAAGGTCAATGAGAGCAGGGCTGATGTTGTATGCATGGATTTCAGTAAGGCATTTGACAAGGTTCTGCATGGTAGGATGCACCGAAAGATTAGATCATATGAGATTTAAGAGAGAGCTGAATGGATAAAAAATTGGCTTCATGGAAGGAAGCAGAGGGTGATGATGGAAGGCTGCTTCTCAGACTGAAGGCCTGTGACTAGTGGTGTGCCTCAGGGTTCATTAACGTTTGTCATCTACATCAATGATTTGGATGAGAACATACATGGCAAGATTAGCAAGTTTGCTGATGATACAAAAGTGGGTGGTTTTGCAGATAGTGAAGATGGTTGAGAAAAATTGCAGCAGGATCTTGATCGATTGGTTAGGTGGGCTGAGGAATGGTTGATGGAATTTCAAAGAGAAATAAGAGGTGTTGCATTTTGGGAAGTCTAACATGGGCAGGACCTACACAGTGAATGGTAGGGCTCTGGGGCGCGTTGTAGAGCAGAGGGATCTCAGAGTGCAGGTGCGTGGTTCCTTGAAGATTGAGTCACATCTAGATAAGGGGGTCAAAAATGCTTTTGGCACATTGGCCTTCATCAGTCAGTATAGAAATTGAGAGGTCATGTTGCAGTTGTATAAGACGTTGGTGAGACCGCATTTAGAGCATTGTGTTCAGTTCCGGGCACCATGTTATAGGAAAGATGTTGTCAAGCCGGAAAGGGAACAGAGATGATTTACAAGGATGTTGCCAGGACTAGAGAGTCTGAGCTATAGGGAGAGGTTGAGTAGGCGGGGACTCTATTCCTTGGAGCGCAGGAGGACGAGAGGTGATCCTATAGAGGCGTATAAAATCATGAGAGGAATAGATTGTGTAAGTGCACAGTTTTTTGCCCAGAGTAGGCGAATCGAGGACCAAAGGACATAGGTTTAAGGTGAAGGGGTAAAGCTTTAATAGGAATTTGAGGGGTAACTTTTTCACACAAAAGGTGGTGGGTGTATGGAACAAGCCGCCAGAGGAGGTAATTGCGGCAAGGACTATCCCAACATTTAAGAAACAGTTAGACAGGTACATGGATAGGACAGGTTTGGGGGGATATGGACCCCAGGCAGGTAGAACTAGTGTAGCTGGGACATGTTGGCCAGTGTGGGCAAGTTGGGCTGAAGGGCCTATTTCCACATTGTATCACTCTATGACTATGTCTCGAGGACAGCATGTATTACAGTCAAGGATGTTCTAATGCGCATGAAGGTAGATACATTTCCCGGGCTTGATCAGATATATCAGAGAACACTGTGGGAAGTCAGAAAAGATATTGCAGGCAACCTGGTTGAGATACAGTGCCCTCCATGATGTTTGGGACAAAGACCCATCATTTATTTATTTGCCTCTGTACTCCACAATTTGAAATTTGTAATAGAATAACATTATACGTGGTTAAAGTGCACATTTTAATAAAGGAAATTTTTATACATTCCACCGGGTGGCGCTTCGATGGCAGCCTTGCCTACAATCTGCCGGTCCTTATTGTCTTTTATTTTTAATTTTTAGTGTATTTTAAAAGTTTGTGATAATTTTCTCTGGTTGGTTTTATGTGGGGGGTGGGCGGGGGAAACTTTTTTCCAATCTTTTACTTTGCCGGAGATGCGATTGTTTTCCGGATCGTATCTCCGGTCGCTCTGTGGCCTAACATTGTGGAGCTGGAGGCCTTGCTCGGGACTGACTTTGAGCCTCACCGCAGGGAAGTGGACTTACCATCGGAGCCAATCCCTTGCCTGAGATCGACGCTCCAACCACGGCCGGCGGACTTTAACATCAAGGAGCTCGCAGTCTCAGTTTGAGACCGTCGTCGGGAAGCTCTGAAAGCCGCATGACGTTCAATTGGTACGGGGAAGATCTTCCGGCGCAGGGGGGCTGAGATTTCCCCCCCGATGCAGGAGCTTGATCGCCCCAACGAGGAAGGCCCGCCACCGGCTAGGGGGGTTAGATCGTCCCGTCAACAGAAGGTTAGAGGCCCCTGAACGCGGGTGGACAAAGAAGAGAGAGATTGAACCTTTTTTCGCCTTCCATCACAGTGAGGAATGCGGAGGAGTCACTGTGGTGATGTTTATGTTAAAATGTGTTTTGTGTGTTCTGTTGATTTTTATTGGTATGACTATGGCAAATGTAATTCCTCATATGTTGCAAAACATACTTGGCTAATAAAATATGATTATGATTTGGTTTCACCATGTAGAAATTACAGCAGTATTTATACATAGTCCCTACCGTTTCTAGATTCACTTGGACCATCTCCGACATCTCCCTACCATTTCTAGATCTCACCGTTTCCTTCACAGGAAACAGACTATTGACCGACATCTTCTACAAACCTAATGACTGCCATAGCGATCTTGATTACACTTTTTCCTATCCTGCTTCCTGTAAAGACTCTACAGGGCACGAAATTAGAGGTTGCCCGGGTGCCCCTGACCACTCAAAGCGCCGCCGGGCAACCTAAACGGCGAGTCATTTTGCCTGGCTTGGCAACCAGATACTGGTTTGTACCGAAGATAGACACAAAAAACTGGAGTAACTCCGCGGGTCAGGCAACATCTCTGGAGAAAAGGAACGCGACGTTTTGTGTCGGCGGTGACGGCTGTATTGCGTGAGAAAGATACTAGGTGCGGGGTGAGGAAGGGTCGGAGCGAATGACGGGCCCCGAACAGCGGCAGCAGCGGCCGTGACAGCGGCTCCATCTCCTCCTCCTCCCGCACCCCGCCCGCCCTGATAAGGGCCTCTGCTTGCGCTGATCTCCTCCCCCCATCCATCCTGTACTGATCCTCCCATTCAAGAAGAATGGGGGGAACAGTCTGAAGAAGGGTCTCGACCCGAAATGTTGCCTATTTCCTTCGCTCCATAGATGCTGCCTCACCCGCTGAGTTTCTCCAGCACTTTTGTCTACCCCCATCCATCCCGTGCTGAACCCCCCCATTCAACACCACTGACTTCCCCCGTGCTCTCCCTCACAATTTTACCCTACTCCAACCAACACGTACTAATTCACCTGCCTCAATCCATCCATTCTGCACCGACTGCCTTCTAACCCCCCACCCTCCCCCCCCCACCCCGCACTGATTCATACACCCCCCCCCCCCTCCCCTGACCCTATTGTGCTGGAAATGTCTTCAGAGCGAACATTGACTATGTTTGATAACGGAATGCAATCAAATGTGTTTTAATTCCCAATGTTATTATTTGTTTTAATCCATAAAGATGGATTAATTAAATTGTGAACACGTGAAACATTAAAACCGCAGTGTTCGATTGTCACAGCTACCGTTGACACGTTATTACAGAATTCATTTGAACGGCAAATCAATGCTCTTAATATGGAGTATCAGTACTGTAGTTATTTAATGAGCAACATTCACACTATACGTTGGATTTATCCAGGTTTTACTTCTAGAGTCAATCATTTACATCACAAATTTGGTCAGGAGATATTTCATTTGAAATTTTATGTTAATTCTGAAGTGGGAATGATGGAAACAGCGTTTATCAATATTTTTTTTTAATCTGGTGCTTACAAACTGGGTATCTTCATTGCTGTTCACAACACGTATTTAATCTGAATGTCCGGTAATGTAGCGTCTTGACACCTTTAAATATATTACCAAATAAACATTTGCCTGCAGTTATGTCCTTTGGCCATCTCTTGTCAGCTAGTGTAATGTTTAACCTGTCAGATGGGTATAGTCGGTTTTAACAGCTATTATCATAAAATGCCTATAGAAATTTCCTTGCAACCTGTATATTTTGTTGTGTATAAATTATGTGGGAAGCGAGTGTGTTTCTGTACCAATAGCAATAATGGCCATGCTATGGTAATTTTCGGTCCTTCACAGAAGACATGCTTGCATCAATCTGTAGTGTGCATGGTTAAGCATATATGTTACCATGGTCCAGGATTTATTGACACAGGTTGATCAAACTGAATAATTCAACCATATTTTTGTTTGGAAGTGGAAAGAACTAATAGAAATTGCATTAATTGCAATGCGTAAAGAGAGTTGAGATATTGTCTTATAATTTTGCTGCATGTCATTGTGGGATATATCATGTCTTGATTGGTGAATATGTTTAGTTTGTTACTTTATTTGAAGCAGAAATAATATGTGAATGCTTCATTGAGTATAATTCCGACTGGTAACTATGCACTTCGTCCGAGCACATTATCGCATGCGTCATGCAAGCCATCTTAAATGAACACCTAAACTGTCATTTGGCAACCTAAAAAGCTGCCAAGGTTGCCCGGCAGGCAACAGGGAAAAAAAGTTAAGCGAGAGCCCTGCTCTATCCCCTACCCCCAATTCCTTTGTCTATGCTGCATCTGCGCAGAGGACGAGGTATACCATACCAGGGCATCGGAGTTCTCCTCATTCTTTAGGGAACGGGGGTTCACCTCTTCCATTATAGATGAGGCTCTCACTAGGGTCTCTTCTATATCCCACAGCTCCGCTCTTACTCCCCCTTCCCCCCATTTGTAACAAGGACAGAGTCCCCTTGTCCTCACCTTCCACCCCATCAGCCGTCGCATACAGCATATAATCCTCCAAAATCTTCACCATCTCCAACGGGATCCCACTACTGGCCACATCTTCCCATCTCCACCCTTTACTGCTTTCCGCAGAGACCATTCCCTCCATAACTCCCTGGTCAACTCGTCCCTTCCCACCCCAGGTAATTTCACCTGCAACCACAGGAGATGCAACGCCTGTCCCTTTACTTCCCACCTCGACTCCATCCAAGGACACAAACAGTCTTTCCAGATGAGGCAGAGGTTCACTTGCACCTCCTCCAACTTCATCTATTGTATCCGCTGTTCCAGGTGTCAACTTCTCTACATTGGCAAGACAAAGCGCAGGCTCGGCGATTGTTTCGCTGAACACCTCCGCTCAGTCTCTTAACCAAGCCGATCCACCGGATGCCCAGCACTTCAACTCCCCCTCCCATTCAGACCTTTTTGTCCTGGGCCTCCTCCATAGTGAGAGTGAGGCCCAGCACAAATCGGAGGAACAGAACCTCATATTTCACTTGGGTAGTTTACACCTCAGTGGTATGAACATTGACTTCTCTAACTTCAGATAGCCCTTGCTTTCTCTCTCCATCCCCTCACCATTTCCTGTTCTCCTTCTAGTCCGTCAGGAAAGGTTTAGAGGGCTATGGGCCAAATGCAGGCAGATGGGACTAGTGTAGATGAAGCATCTTGGTCACCATGGACGTTGGATCAAAAGATCCGTTTCCGTGCTGTATGATTATGACTCTATTGTATCTCCCTACAGTTTTCTTTCCTGCAGTGATTTTGAAGGTTTATCCTTCGTTCCCAGTGTTCAGTGCTTGACATTCAGGTTTCACAACAACCACTTTACACCTCTGCTTGAATACTCTTTCACGGTTTGCATTACTAATCAACAAGATCACTTCATTTCCCATGTCCTACTGGGACTCTTGCCTCATCTCTTTAACAACTGTCTCCAAAGTTAGATATTGTTTCCTTTTGTCTCAATAGACAATAGGTGCAGGAGTAGGCCATTCGACCCTTCACCGCCATTCAATGTGATCATGGCTGATCATCGCCAATCAGTACCCCGTTCCTGCCTTCTCCCCATATCCCCTGACTCCGCTATCTTTAAGAGCCCTATCTAGCTCTCTCTTGAAAGTATCCAGTGAACCCGCCTCCACCGCTCTCTGAGGCAGAGAATTCCACAGACTCACAACTCTCTGTGAGAAATATTCTTTCCTCGTCTCCGTTCTAAATGGCCTACCCCTTATTCTTAAACTGTGGCCCCTGGTTCTGGACTCCCCCAACATCGGGAACATGTTTCCTGTCTCTAACGTGTCCAAACCCTTAACAATCTTATATGTTTCAATAAGATCTCCTCTCATCCTTCTAAACTCCAGACTGTACAAGCCCAGCCGCTCCATTCTATCAGCATATGACAGTCCCGCCATCCCGGGAATTAACCTTGTAAACCTACCAAAGCATCACTGACATTGCAAGTCGATTTCATGCCGCCACTGGAGTTCTAATATTAACTTTGGACTACCAACCCCTCTCTATCTTCCAGTCACATCATTTGTACTGCCCACTTACTGGAATTCTGAAATGCAATCACATACATAACCAGACTGAGTAAAAACAGTAAAAAAAAAAGCTTTAGTCATGTCAGAATATACATAGTATTTGCAATAAGATAAAGAGTTATCCTACAGGTAGCAACATACAATTATGATCTAATAGCTATAAAGATGTTGTTCGACTGTTTCGCTGAACACTGGCACGCGATCCACCATGGTCTACTGGATCTCCTGGTAGCTAACCATTTTAACTCCGTCCCATTCGGGTTTTCCTGTCCTGGGCGTCCACCATTATCAGAGTGAGCCCATAAGCAAACAGCAGGGGCAGCACCTCATATTCCACTTGGGTGCTTACAATTCAACCGTATGAACATCTAATTGTCCAATTTTAGGTAACCTCTCACTAATCCCCGCACACACCCCCTCCGCTTACTCCCCCATACCCCTTCTTTCACCCCCTCTCCTTTTTGCCCTGCCTGGATTTCCACCCATTTCTCCCCCCACCCCCCAACGCTTCCCGATACCTTTTCCTGGCTTCACAATTCATAACTCTTCAATCCTGTCTCATACCATCTGCTTTTATCTCTGCCCTTTGTTCCAAACCTCTGCCTATCAAAAAAACTCCCTCGCCTGTGTCAACCTATTACCTGCCATGCTTGGTCCCACCTCTTCCAGCTTTCTTCTCCTCCCCCTCCCCACCCCATAATCAATCATGAAGGATTTCAACCCAAAACATCACCTATGTTCCCCAGAAATGTTGCCTGAGCTGCTGTTACTCCAGCACATGGTGCCCTTTTGTGTATTACCCAGCATCTGCAGTTCTTTGCTTCTACATTATGGATGTTTAATATTTCAAATTATACAAGGTTCCAGAAGAACAGACCAAAAGGGAAAGGACGCAGGATAGTATCGTCAATCAAAGAAGGTTTCAGTGCAGATTTGAGTTGTGATGTGGAAGCTGTGGATGACAGCATAGAATCAGTTTGGAATCATATCATGATAGAACTCTGAAATGTGACCTTTCAGTTGGGCATAAATGGGGATACATCTTGAGCAAGTTTGAAAGGAAATGCAATTATCATGGGATATTTTAATCTAAATATTGATTTTTCAAACCATCTGGGGTATCATAGAAGATAGATTTTTGGAGTGCATCAACAATAGTTTCTTAGAACTACATGTTATGGAATCTACCTGTGAACAGGCTTTTGGGGATTTGGTCATGAGTAATAAGGAAGGATTAGTAAGACATTTTGCTGTTAAAGATCCCCTGGGAGGTAGTGACCACAAGATGAAAGAACTACAGATGGAGTTTACAGATGAACACCTCAGGACCAAACAGTCTTCAACTTAAGGGCAATCACAACAGCACAATGGTGGAGTAGTCCAAGGTGGACTGAGAAAATAAGCTCAAAGAAACAGCTGGTCAGCAACATTCAGCAGGAATTTATCTCAATTAGAAAGAGGGATTGCATGAAAAAGAGGCAGTGGTTAACAAAGGACATCAAGCGTAATATTAAATTGAAAAATAAGACACACAAAATGGCACGGGTTGATGGCAGGCCAGAGTGTTTCGCCTGCCAAATCAACATAAGGGAAAATGTTGATTGAGGGAAAAATTTGCATGCAATATCAAAACATGCTATGGTTTTTATGGAAAGTAGGTGGCTATGGTAGGTGTGAGGCTTCGAGAAAATGAGGCTAGTAAATACATTATTTTGCATCTGTCTTCACCACGGAGGTCACCGAAAATATTCATAAGAGAAGATTAGCCAATTTCAATAAGTAGTGTAGAATTTGTAGAAATCCCAATCACAAGGAATAAAATATTAGAGAAACTCACAGGGGCAAAGCAAACAAATCCCAGAGATGGCCTGTACTTATGGGTTTTAGAGGAAGTGCCTGTAGAGATAGTGGACCAGAAGGCAAAATGTTGGAAGAACTCAGCAGGTGAAAGAGCAGGTACAAATGAGTGTTTCAGGAGGAGCTCTGCATTGAGACTGAAAGTGGATCCACCGATTGAAATGCTTCTAAAACGCATTAAATTTGAAGAACGTTCCAGACGCTGAAAACAGTCTTGTGCAAAAAGAGGAAAAGAATAGGCGAAGAAGTCAATTAGTTTAATGTCGATTGCTGGCAAGATGCAAAGTCAATCATCAAAAATAAATAATTTAGGAAAGCCAAATGTAATTAAACCTAGTCCACGTAGTTTTATGAAAAGTAAATAATGTTTGGAAAATGTACTCAAATTCTGAGGTGTACTCCAGTTCTCCCACATCCCAACAGGGATGAAGTCCTCATAGTGGAACTGTACAAGCTGGAAAGGTTGCCCCTGAACCAGAAAAAGAACAATAGCCAAGCAGGGAGGTTTGCTCATGGGTTTGGGAAAGGTTTAAATAATTTTGAGTGGGAGCAGAAATAGCATAGATGCATAATTAAGGAGGGCTGTATTGATTCTGGATTTGTAAAAAGGATTTTAAAATTTCCCCTTTGTTGGTTGCTTTATTATGGTAGAAATGTAAAATCAAATTACTGAATAAAACAGGGTGGGGGTAAATTTACTTTTGAAAAGTTGCCAGGAGATAAACGGGATGAAAAAGGTCGGGAACCCTTGCTATAGCGTGAAAGGCTATTTGAATCCTTAATATGCATTCTATAGACAATAGGTGCAGGAGTAGGCCATTCGGCCCTTCAAGCCAGCACAGTCAGTCACTGTGATCATGGCTGATCATCCACAATCAGTACCCTGTTCCTGCCTTCTCCCCGAGGCAGAGAATTCCACAGATTCACAACCCTCTGTGTGAAAAAGTTTTTCCTCATCTCCTTTCTAAATGGCTTACCCCTTATTCTTAAACTGTGGCCACCGGTTCTGGACTCCCCCAACATCGGGACCATGTTCCTGCCTCAAGCGTGTCCAACCCCTTAATAATCTTAAGGGTTTAATAAGATCCCCTCTCATCCTTCTAAATTCCAGAGTATACAAGCCCAGCCACTCCATTCTATCAACATATGACAGTCCTGCCATCCCAGGAATTAACCTCGTGAACCTACGCTGCACTCCCTTAATAGCAAGAATGTCCTTCCTCAAATTTGGAGACCAAAACTGCACACAATACTCCAGGTGTGGTCTCACTAGGCCCTGTACAACTGCAGATGGACCTCTTTGCTCCTATACTCAGCTCCTCTTCTTATGTAGGCCAACATGCCATTTGCTTTCTTCACTGCCTGCTGTACCTGCATGCTTACTTTCAGTGACTGATGAACAAGGACCCCCAGAGAGAGCTTTTTGTGTCCAACAGTGTGTAGATAGTCCTACAATAGAGACAGTACAGGACATAATTTTGTAGAATAAAGTCAGGCAAGGAGTGAGGCATCTGTGGGTGAGTGTTTTGGTGGTAGTGACCATAAGTTTTAAGATGGTTTTCGAAAGGGAAAGGCAAACAGGAAATTAAGGTCCTGAATCAGGCGTAGGCTGATTTCAATGTTGTAAAATCTAATCTGGCAAAAGTAGACTCGGACTAGATACTTGCCGGATAAATCTGCATCCAACAAGTGGGAAACGTTTATAAATGTGAGATATTGAACATTCACAACCAACACATTCCTGTAAGGAGGAAGGCAAGCCTGGGGAGTGCTGGATGTTAAGGGTATGATTTGAAAAAAAAAGGAAAGATATGGCAGCTAAAGAGTATGAAAATCAGGTGAGGCCCTCCAGGAATGTAAAATGTGTACTGAGATATTAGAAGGGCCAAGAAAAACAATGAAATATCACAGGCTGACAAGGTTAAGGAAAATGAAAAGTTATTTAAATAATGTGAAAAGCAAGAGAGTAATTAGGAACAGAGTGGAGTAATCGGGAAACGAGTATGGCCGATTCTGTACGTACCAAAGAGCCATTCTGTACATGGAGCCAGAAAATGTCTGACAGGTCTTAGACACAAAAAACTGGAATAACTCAGCGGTTCAGACAGCATCTCTGGAGAAAAGGAATAGGTGACGTTTCAGGTTGAGACCCTTATTCAGACTGAAAGTCGGGGGACTCTCCAGAAATGCTGTTTGACCTGCTAAGTTACTCCAGCTTTGTGTCTATCTTTGGTTTAAACCAGCATCTGCAGTTCCTTCCCACATATGACAGGTCTTAAATTGATATTTCTCATGTCTTCATGAAGGCAAAAGGCATTATCATGGCAGATTCTATGGAAGGACAGAGATATTCTAGGAAGTTTTAATATTAAGGGGTAGCACAGTGATGTAATTGTAGGGCAGCTGTATCACAGCACCAGAGATCCAGGTTTGATCTTGAACTCGGGTGCTGTCTGTGTGGACAGTCTATGTACACCTTCTCCCTGTGACCCTGTGGGCTTCCTCACATATCCCAGAGACACGTGGGTTTGTAGATTTGGCCCTTTAAAAAACAATTACCCCATATGTGTCGGGAGTAGATGGGAAAGTGGGATAACATAGAACTAGTGTGTACAAGCGATCGATAGTCAGCGTGGACTCGGTGGGCCAATGTGCATGTTTCCATGGTATATCTCTAAACTACAATGTAAAGTGTATAAGATATCTTTGTGGGCATAAAGGTGGATAAAATCGCAAGGAATAAGATGCACAACCAACTGCTATAGGAGGCAAGGGAGCAGAATGCCATGTGGTTGAGTTAGATTAGTCAACCTATCTCTCCTCATATAACAGTCCTATCATCCCAGGAAACATTTGATGAACATTCATTGCACTCGGTCTATAGCAAGTATATTCTTCTTATTTACAAAAATCAAAACCGCACACAGTATTCCAGGAGTGGTTTTAATAAAGCTCCGCATGGGTACTGAAAAATATCCCTCTTGCTGTTGTACTCAAAACATTTGTAGTGCTGAAAGGCAACATATCTCGTCTAAATGCCTGCTCACCTGCATGTTTTGCATTTCATGAAGCTATGCAAGGACACCTTGGTACATCAACATTTTCCAGTTTATCACCATTTAAATAACATTCTGCATTTCTACTGTTCCTCCCAAACTGGATAATTTAACACTTGTACACATTAACCACATCTGTCCATTCACTCAATTTCTCAAAATGTTCCCAAATCCTCTTTGCTTGATTTCATAGGTTGGGGCATTGAATATAAGAGTTAGGAAGTCATGCTTTTAGAACTTTGGTTAGGCCGCCTTTAGAGTATTGTGTAAGTTCTGGTCGCCCCATTACAGGAAGATGTGGGGGCTTTGGAAAGAGTGCAGGGGTTTACAAAAATGATACCGAGATTAGGAGGTATTAGCTACGGGGAGAGGTTGGACAAACTTGGGTTATTTCATTTGGAACGTCAGAGATGCAGGTGGTCCTGATAGAAGTATATTAATTTATGAGAGGCATAGATAAGGTAAACATTCACAACTTTTTTCCCAGGATGGAAAAGTCAAATAATAGAGGGCATAGTGTTAAGGTGAGAGGGGCAAAGTTTAAAGGAGATGTGTGGGGCAAGTTTAAAAAAAAAAGAGAATGGTGAATGCCTGGAACGTGCTGATGGGGTGGTGGTTGAAGCAGATACGTTAATGGCATTGAAATTACTTTAGGATAGGCATGTGCAGGGAATGGAGGGAGATGGGCTATGTACAAGTAGATAAGTGATTTTATTAGCATTTGTTTGGCACAAACATTATGGGCCGAATGGCCTATTCTTGTGCTGTACTGTTCCATGTTCAATTCTAACCAGTATTTAGATGAAGATTCGTCAACCGCAGCCTTCCTCTCCTTTTGTTTATTTTCCCAGCACCTTTCGTAATTGGATGTGGACTTGAACTTTAATCTGATCTGATTGATTGGTGGGTCACATAGATACATAGACAATAGGTGCAGGAATAGGCCATTCTGCCCTTCGAGCCAGCACCACCATTCAATGTGATCATCCACAATCAGTACCCCGTTGCTACCTTCTCCCCATACCCCTTGATTCCGCAAGCCCTAAGAGCTCTATCTAACTCTATTTTGAATGCATCCAGTGAATCAGCCTCCACTGCCTTCTGAGGCAGAGAATTCCACAAATTCACAACTCTGAAAAAGTTTGTCCTCGTCTTAGTTCAAAATGGCCTACCCCTTATTCTTAAACTGTGGCCCCTGGTTCTGGACTCCCCCAACATCGATATCATGTTTCCTGCATCTAGCGTGTCCAATCCCTTGATAATTTTATATGCTTCTATAAGATCCCCTCTTATCCTTCTAAATTCCAGTGAATACAAGCCCAGTCGCTCCATTCTTTCATCATGACAGTCCCGCCATCGCGGGAATTAACCTTGTGAACTAACGCTGCACTCCCTCAGGAGCAAGAATGTCCTTCCCGAAATCAGGAGACCAAAACTGAACACAATACTCCAGGTGCGGTCTCACCAGGGCCCTGTACCACTGCAGAAGGACCTCTATGCTCCAATACTCAACTCCTCTCGTTATGAAGGCTAACATGCCATTATCTTTGTTGTACCTGTATGCTTACTTTCAGTGACTGATGGACTAGGACACCCAGATCTCGTTGTACATCCCCTTCTCCTAACCTGACACCATTCAGATAATGATCTGCCTTCCCATTCTTACCTCCAAAGTGGATAACCTGACATTTATCCACATTATACTGCATCTGCCCACTCACCCAACCTGACCAAGTCACTGCATCCCCGTAGCATTGTCTTCACAGTTCACACTGCCACCTAGCTTTGTGCCATCTGAAAATTTGCTAATGTTATTTTTAATTCCTCCATTTAAATCATTAATGTATATTGTAAATAGCTGCGGTCCCAGCACAGAGTCTTGCGGCACCCCACTAGTCACTGCCTGCCATTCTGAAAGGGACCTGTTAATCCCTACTCCGTTTCCTGTCTGCCAACCAATTTTCTATCCATGTCAATACCCTACCCCCAATATCATGAGCTCTAATTTTGCCCACTAATCTCCGGTGTGGGACCTTATCAAAGGTTTATCAGTCCAGGTACACTACATCCACTGGCTCTCCCTTGTCCATTTTACTTGTTACATCCTCAAAATAGTCCAGAACTTTGTGAAGCATGATTTCCCCTTCGTAAATCCATGCTGACTTGGACCGATCATGTTATTGGTATCCAAATGCGCAGCTATTACATCTTTGATAATTGACTCCTGAGTCTTCCCCACCACCGATGTCAGGCTAACTGGTCTGTAATTCCCTGTTTTCTCTCTCCCTCCTTTCTTGAAAAGTGGGATAACATTAGCTACCCTCCAATCCACAGGAACTGATCCAGTATCTATAGAACATTGGAAAATGATCAACAATGCGTCCATAATTTCTAGAGCCGCCTCCTTGAGTACCCTGGGATACAGGCCATCAGGCCCTGGGGATTTATTAGCCTTCAGTCCCATCAGTTTACCCAACACCATTTCCTGACTAATGTGAATTTCCTTCAGTTCCTCCGTCACCCTAAGTCCTCTGTCCCCTAATACATCTGGGAGATTGTTTGTGTCTTCCTCAAAGACAGAACCAAAGTACCTGTTCAACTCGTCTGCCACCCCTTGTTCCCCATAATAAATTCACCCGTTTCTGTCTTCAAGGGACCCACATTTGTCTTAACTAATTTTTTCCTCTTCACATACCTAAAGATGCTTTTACTATCCTCCTTTATATTCTTGGCTAGCTTACCTTCATACTTCATCTTTTCTCCCCGTATAGCCATTTTAGTTACCTTCTGTTGACCTTTAAAAGTTTCCCAATCCTCTGGCTTCCCGCTCTTCTTTGCTATGTTATACGTCTTCTCTTTTATTTTCATACTGTCCTTGATTTCCCTTGTCAGCCACGGTCGCCTCTTACTCCCCTTAGAATCTTTCATCCTCTTTGGAATGAAATGACCCTACATCTTCTGGATTATTCCCAGAAACACCTGCCATTGCTGTTCCACCATCATCCCTGCTGAGGTCCCTTTTCAGTCAACTTTGGCCAGCTCTTCCCTCATGCCAACATAGTCCCCTTTGTTCAACTGCAATACTGACAATACTGTTTTACCTTCTCCCTCTCAAATTGCAGATTAAAACTTATCATATTATGATCACTACCTCCTTATGGTTCCTTTACCTTGAGTTTACTTATCAAATCCGGTTCATTACACAACACCAAATCCAGAATTGCCTTCTCCCTGGTAGGCTCCAGTACAAGCTGCTGTAAGAATCCATCTCGGAGACACTCTACAAACTCCCTTTCTTGGGGTCCAGTACCAACCTGATTTTCCCAGTCTACCTGCATGTTAAAATCTCTCATAACCACTGTCGCACAACCACCCTAGAAGTCCTGCTTTTCAGCCTTCTTCCTAACTCTCTAAACTCATGTTGCAGAACCTCATTCCTCTTCTTCCCGACATCGTTTGTGCCCACATGCACAACCACTTCCGGCTGCTCACCCTCCCTCTTGAGGATGTTCTGAAGTCGGTGCAAGACATCTTGAACCCTGGCACCAGGGAGGCAACAGACCATCCTCGAGTCTCGCCTGCCACCACAGTCCGCACCTCGGACACTCACTTAGCTGAACATTGTAAACTGTTTTGTCTATTTCGCATTTATGCAGTTAAGTTACAAAGTTGCTATTGCTAGGATGAAATGTTACTTTTAGATACACATACTATTGCTCCAAGTATGCCTTTCTACACATCTTACTGTACGTGGATGGTCATCAGGCTTGATGGTAATCGTGGATTGTCATTTGAATAACAATGCTAAATAAGCAGATTAACAATCATTCGGAATGCATTCTATTTTTGGAACATTTTTGGACTTTTTTCCCCACTCCACCCCAGGTCCCACAACCTATTTAAAATGTAATTTCTTGGTATTATGCCTACCATGTTGATGATGATTTAAAAAAAAATTAGCAAGAACTTGAGCATCCCCTTTCAGGTCAAAAATACCAAGTGTTTTTGGGTTTAAACAATTATGTATCTGTTACATTAGTCTTTTTTTAAACAGGAGGACTGCAAAAGAAAGTAGCAGTTTTAACTAGTCTTATGAAGCTTTGAAATATAACAAAGTAGCAGCATAGATATTGAAGAAGTCATTGTGACAAAGGAAATATCTGAAAACAGTTACTAAGATCACCTTTTTTACTTCAGAGATAACTTTCATTCATAATAGGAAATTTCCCTGGTGTTATTTTCATGCAGCAGTCATTTCAGAACTTAGCATTAATCAATTAATGTCATTGTGTATTGGTGCAACATTGTTCAACTGCAGCAATTTAATTTGTTCTTAAAAAAATCTGGTGAGGAAAATTAATAAGATAATTCAATAATAAATTCAATAAGAAGCAAATCCATCATTTATCAAAAATAGTAAGAAACGGAGCATGTTCATTAATAATGAAAGGAAAACATACAGGATACTCTGCAGGTCAGGCAGATCTGTGGAGAATGAAACAAATTGATATTACAGGTTAGTGACCTTTATCAGAACTGGAAAAAATGAGCAAACAAATACATTTTGTGCAACAGGAGAGGTGGAGAGAACACGGTAAATGTTTGCAATTGGTTGATAAAATTCACTATCCAGAATAATTAACTAGATCCAACAACAGTTTGATGCAGTGAATTATTAGAACTAATACCACTGACTTTCTATTAAAACATATTGCATTTATTAAGTAACAAAATAACTTTAAAGTAGGTGAGATCAGACAAAGATGACAAATCAAAAAGAAGTGAACTAGAAATAAAGAACTGCAGATGTTGGTTTACAAAGAAAGAGTAACTCAGCAGGACAGGGAGCATCTCTAAACGAACATGGATAAGTGGTGTTTTGGGTCAGGACACTTCCTCAGACAAAGCAGTCTGAAGTTTCATTCTACAAATTATTCCAAAAAGTCATGGTTTCAACAAGTTACTATACAAAGGGATTTAAAGAGGGAATTCCATGGCACGGTGGCTAACTTGCTCAAGGTTAAGTTGCTCACCAGGAGCAAAGCAGTAGGTGGCGGGGATGGCAAAGCACAAGACAAGTCTAGGTTTAGAGTTTAGTTTAGAGATACAGCGTGGGAAAACATGCCCTTCGACCCACCGAGTCCACGCTAACCAACGATCACCTGTGCACTACTTCTATGTTTGCAACCTATACTCCAGGGGCTGTTTACAGAAGCCAGTCCTACAAACCTGCACGTCTTTGGAATGAGGGAGCAAACTGGAGCACGTGGAGAAAATCCATGCGGACAGGGAGAACTTTCAAAGTCCGTACACACAGCACCCGAGGTCAGGATTGAACCCGGTTCTCTGGTGCTGCAAGGCAGAAACTCTACTGCTGTGCCGTGGTGCTGTACTTTTCTGAGGAATGGAACCTTTTCACAGGGTTTTACAACTGGAGGAGATTGGAAATAGCAAGACTATCATTTATTTAATATAGGTTTAAATTCGAACAATGAAAATGTTAAATTGGAGGCATCAAGTTTCACCAGTTTCCAAGGACAAAAGTTCCAAGAACTCAGAATTTTTTCCTGCAGTTCTGTTTCATTCAACTTGGCTTTACACAATTCATTTTATTTAACCTTCAGTCATGCTATCCTTCTCATATATCTTTGCAAATTTGTAACTATAAATCTTGCATAAACTATCATTTTGCATATTCTGTAATCAATCTACAAGGTAGACCTGTAAATTTAAGAGAATGTGGTGCCCATTTCGCAGAACAATGTTTGGAAGAATTAAAGACCAGTATTTTACAGATTTTAAAAAGTCATACTGGGATGCTGTAACATGCCTAAAAATGTTCAAAAGTATAGCTTAGAGATACTAGGCAGCAACAGGCTCTTTGGCCCACCCAGTCAGCACCGACCAGCGATCCTCACACATTAATACTACTGTACACTCACAAGGGACAATTTACATTTGTACAAAGCCAATTAACCTACAAACCTGTAGGTGTTTGGAGTGTGGAGGAAACTGAAGATCTCAGAAAAAAACAAAGCAGGTCACGGGAGAACGACCTAACTCCGTACAGGCAGCACTCCTGGTCAGGATCAAGCCTGGGTCTCTGGCACAGTAAGGCGGCAACTCTACCGCTGGGCCCACAAATACTGCCAAGGTGTTTTTTCGAAGCAATAACTGTTGACAGTTTTGATGGAACTTGGAGAAAGGTCTCGACCCGAAACGTCACCCCATTCCTTCTCTCCAGAGATGCTGCCTGTACTGCTGAGGTACTCCAGCATTTTGTATCTATCGCCAGTTTTGACAGCATGCTTGAATCACCTGGATACTTCAGCTCATTTTCCACATTCACTTCACTGTTGTGCTGATACCCAAATTGATGGACAATGGTCAGCATGGACTCGGTGGGCAGAAAATCCTGTTTACAAGCTGCATTTCTCAAATAAACTAATTCGTAAATGGAGAAATTGGTTTCCTCCGAACTTTGAAATAAAGTTTTATATGGAGTAAATGTTATGAGCAGGTGTCCTTTATTAAATGGAGACAAATTTCAAATTGACTAGAGCATGAATTCAGAGCGAGTCATAGAGCGTAGAGCATGGAAACAGGTTCTTTGGCACAACTTGCCCACGGCAATCACATGCCCCCACTTACACTAGTCCCACCTCCCCACACTTGGACCATAAACCTATCCTATCCATGTAACTGTCCAAATGTCTCTTGAACGTGACGATAGTACCTTTCTCAACTACCTCCTCCGACAGCTCTTTCCATATTCCTACCACCATATGTGTAAAAAAGTTACCTATTAAAGTTACCTCGGGGCCCTATTTAATCTTTCCTCCCTCTCCTTAAGCTATGTCCTCTTGTCCTTGATTCACCTACTCTGGGCAAAAGACTGTGCATTTACCCAATCTATTTCTCTAATGATCTTATACACCTCTATATGATCACATTCATCTGCGCTCCAAAGAATAATGCCCTAGCCTGCGCAACCTCTCCCTGTAATTCAGCTCCTCGATCCTGGCAACATCCTCAAATCTTCTCTGCAGCCTTTCCCAGCTTGACAACATTTTTTCAACATGGTGATGACAAGAACTGAACACAATATTCTAAATGTGCCCTCACCAATGTCTTATACATCTGTAACATGACCTCCCAACTTCTATACTCAATACTCTCTCTCTGACTGATGAAGGTCAATGTGCTGAAAGCCTTCTTGACCACCCTATTTACCCGTGATGTCATTTTCAAGAAACGATGTACCTGCACTCCCTCTGCTCTACAACACTCCCCAGAGCCCTGCTATTCAGTGTAGGTCCTGCCCTTGTTAAACTGCCCAAAATGTACACCTTGCACCGTCACTGTATTAAATTCCATTATCCATTCCTCAGTCCACCAGCCCAATCGATCAGGATCCTGCTGTCATTTTCGACAACCATCTTCACTATCTGCAACAAAACCACCCACTTTAGTCAGCTGCAAACTTGCTAATCATACCATGCACATTCTCATCCATTTCATTGATATAGATTACAAACAGCAATGGGCACAGCACTGAATCCCGAGGCACACCACTAGTCACAGGCCTCCAGTCAGAAAAGCAACCATCCATATCACCCTCTGCTTCTTTTCATAAAGCCAATTTTCTATCCAGTCAGCTATCTCTGCTTGGATCCCATGCGTTCAAACCTTCCTGAGTAGCCTACCATGCAGAACCTTGCCTAGTTGAAATCCATATATACGTCTACAGCTCCGCCCTCATCAACCTGTTTGGTCACATCTTCAAAAAAAACTCAGATTCTTGAGACATAATCTCCCACCGTGCTGACTATCTCCAATCAGCCATCGTCTATTTAAATGCATGTATATCTTATCCAAATAAAACCTGTGTGATGAGAATATAAAATTTGCAAGACCAGAGAGGACATGCTGGTGTTGTATATGGTCCAAAGGAGATTTACAGGAATTATTGGGGATGATTGGATTATGTACGAGGACTGTTTAATGACACTGGGCCTGTACTTGCTGGAGTTTAGAAGGTTAAGGGGGGGGGGGGGGGGGGGGGGGAAGAGAATCTAATTGAAACCTACTGCATAGTGAAAGGCCGAGAAGGATTGAATATTTCCAGTGTCTAGGACCAGAGTGCACAGCCTCAGAATAAAAGGACATACCTTTAGAATGGAGATGAGGAAGAATTTCATTGGCCAGAAGGTGGTGAATCTGTAGAATTCATTGTCACAGACAGCAGTGGAGGCCAAGTCATTGGGTATTTTTAAAGCAGAGTTCTTGATTAGTAAGGGCATCAAAAGTTACAGGGAGAAAGCAGGAGAATAGGATGAGAGGGAAAAATAGATCAGCCATGATCGAATGGCATAGCAGACTTGATGGGTCAAATGGCCTAAATTCTGCTCCTATGTCTTATGAATAAGCATTTTTATCTAGCATAGAGTCCATCTGCGATTTCACTGTCAACGCACTTTCAGTAAACTGGCCAAACAAGGCAAGATGATTTCTATCAATATTGACAACTATTTTCTTTCCAAATATATACCAATAATATTGGAATCCCACCTTTGTTTGGATTACTGTTCAAATATGTTTTTCTTGCTGCCATGGATTTAGTCATTTACAAAGGGTGGCATAATTTTCTATTGTCACCACATAAAAGCAAATAAAGTAGATACTAAATGGATTAATCTTAATAAATGGCCATGTCTGCATCCATCAGTCAATATTTTGTTACTGGTGGCATACAGAGTATGATAAAAGTTCACTCTTTCTGATCCATTCAACACACAACTACTTGCTGAACTGTCAGCTAATTTACTAAACCTTAATAATATTCAGTAAACTTTACGGTTTACTGAAATGCAAATCCTGCCAGGATTTACTTAATTCGTGATGCTACAACTAAAATCTGCATAATATCAGATCCTTTATATACAATACTCTTAACAGCAACTCATGACACATCTTATCTCACTCAAATATAGGGCCAGAAGGCAAAATCAACAAGGCCCTGAGATTAACCTCCATAAATGATGCAAGGTTGACGCCGACTGCAGCCCCTTTCTTAAGGCATCAAATTAATTACAGATATGCAGGATAAGCTGGACAAACACACATCAACAATGTATTGTTTTAAATGCTGTCACATGAATAAAAACATCAGGAGGAGACAGTATTTATAAACATACCCGACTTGCAGTAACGAGAATAGAACATGTTTAGTTTTAATCAATTTAAGCCGAAAGATTCAGGCCATTAGATGGGGCAGTGCATTTCCAAAAACAACCTTTATCACGATCTGAAACGACAAATGCGTGGTAATTTGTCAATTGCGAGCCTGAAGTCTTGCCATTGTGGAAAAAGTAGACCCGCTTAACATGTCAAACCAATGCTGTGCGCATATCTTAGTCTCTAAGTAGGCACGCAATGGGCCAATTCCTGACTACCACTCGAGTAAAACATCTCAATCACAATGTAAACTGACAGTGCAGTTGGTCTACATCCACCCACCAAACAACATTCCTTCAACCTGCTTCGTGCAGCTTTCACGACCTGCAATCTAGTTCTCAAACTTAACACCACCCCCAATAAAATGTAGAACTGCAAAAACAAAAGCTTCGTTTTTTCCCCACAAACTGGGTGAAAGGCAACAGATTGCAAAAACTGGAACGGAGGAGAGTTTACAAAAATAAGGGATGGTTAAGGATGAATGAAAGTTAAAAAAAAAACACTTGGCAAACCAGGACTTGGAAAAGCCCGTGAGACTTTTGTCATCAACATTTTAGGAGATAATTCGCCAAGCCCTGGGGGCTCTGGTGTGGAGCTGCCTTCACAGGAGGGAGGGTTTATTTCTATCCCCGGTGTGTCATGAGCCCCTCTCTGACCGGTTTTAATGCATTTGTGCCAGTGACAGCTGCAAGTGTAGAGATTGCCAGGCGGCGGCTGGTGCCAAGGGAGCGGGCCGAGTGCCCGCACCCCCCATCCCCCCCGTGCCCGTGCCCCCTCGCTCCCCCCCCCCCCCCCCCCCCGCGGCGCCGCCCCGCCTTCCCCCCCCTCCCGGTTCAAACCCAACGGTCGCCGCTCGAGCTCCGGGAAAACGCTCAACACTCACCCTCTGGCAGCAGCAGCAGCCAGCAGCACACTCGGCCAGCTCGCGTCAATTCGTTCCTCTCACCATTTAAAAAAAAGCAATACTTGATTAAACTGAAGCGTTTGCATTGAAGCATTTGCACTATTTTTTTCTCTGCAATAAAAAAGGGGGAGGGGAAGGCGGCTTTTTTACACTTTCCTTGCAAGAACACTTTCCTTCCTTTCCACCCCCTTCCTCGCTGTCTTCCCCCCTTCCCCTCCCCCTTTTTTTTTCTAACCCCCCCCCTTCTTTCTTGGCACTGCTGACTGGCTGAGGCCCGGCCGACGTGGCCAGTCCCAGCCTCGTTGTGTGTCGGTGCCGATGGAGGAGGAGGAGGCAGGGAATGGAGGGGAGGGAGCGAGGGGGGCTGTGGGTGAAGACTGGGGCCGCTGCCAAATACTGCGCTCTCCATTGGGACGCTGAGCCGCGCGTGCGCACATCCTCCCGCGCACACCTTGCCGAATAGTGGTTGCCGTCAGCGCGCATGCGCGGCCTGGGCGACCCGGCGCTGCTCCTCGCACGGGCTTCCCTTTCAGGGAAAATAAACGCACTCCCCTCTCCGCTCTACTCCGTGAGTGCCGTATATGCCAATGAGCGAAGGCACTCGACGCCGTGTGATATATCGTCACATCACGGCCGTGTATTTGAGGACAAAAGCCGCCGGGGTGGCACATGCGCTCTCTGCCGCAGTCCTGTCAAGTTTCACTCAAAGTGCAGCCGGAGTCCCGAGTCTCTGCACTCACCCTCAAAACCTCCTCATCTCCTCACACAACGCAAAATATAAGTGTGTCCACTGGCAGCCAAGCCCCCGACATCATATCTCTCCAAATCCAAAGCGATTCAACCCACCCCACAACCAACAAAACAGTTGCAAAACCAACAAACTTACATAACGTTGCAAGCCCTGACATAACGTTGTAAATGCAGAACCTGACAAGCACCTTGCAAGCCACGACCTCAACCTTTCTTCCAACACCTTGCATTCAGTTTTCCGAGTCAACCACAACTTGACAGGGGCTCTTCGTGCTCATGCGCTCTAAGAGCTATATTTCCAATTCATGGTCTGCCCCAAATAAGTCCCGTTAGATTCAAAATTCACCTAGAAAAACACTTGCAAAAAAGATGTTTTTGTCTACAGAAACAGGGTTCCAAGTCTGCACGGTTCATACCGTACAACTCGTTGCTCAGCCCTGCGAGTGACAGCAATTAATATCCATTAAGTTTGCACTGTGGTTTATACTTCACAATCACTGCCGATTGTAGTACTTTGTAATGTAATATATTTATGAAGCAAACAACTGACCTTCTCCCACAGTCATTTGGCAACTGTCCTGGCTTTATTCAATGTAAATTTCATGGTTTACCTCGATAGCTCTTTTCATTTGCCAGTTTTCCCTTACAGTTTAGCTTTGAAATCATTTGCTTGTAGTCACTATTAAAGTATCCATTTTGACATTGTTACCGTGTTTACTTAAAACATCATGAAGTTACAATGATACTATATCACACAATTTCAAACGGAGAAAATCAATATTGATCTAAAATCTCTCAACCTAAAATGCACCTGGTTACCTTTTTCAGATCAAAAAGGTAATTACTTTTAAAGATATAATGGTTAGGAACTGAAATAGTTATAAATGAAATAAAAATATTGATGTGATTTTAATCCTATTTTCATGTGAAAATATCTGGCCATTGTGTAGTTTTAGAACCGTCCACCGAACACTTGTTACAAGCAGAAACGTCTGCAGGGAAATCGTGTGGCTGATTACGGTGTGTTGAACAGTTGCAAACTGAATTTTAACATTCGGGTTGAAAGCAAGTTTTGCATTTAAAATTTTAAGAAGACTAGTGAAAAGTGCATTTAAACAAAGTGGAAGAAGTTTCAATATTGCAATAAACCAAATGTGCAAATCTGAACAATCAGTTACATTGAATTTTCTGCATATCGTTTGTTATAGGCGCAGTTATTATATTTGGATAGTAAGATGTAGACAGCATTCACCTTTGAAGGGTGTGGTTAGGTCTTTATTGTTTGAGAATTTTGTTTTTTTCTGAAAAAAGTATTTGAGGGACGGCAAAATCAAATGTTCAATTGAGATATCACAGCCGACAAAGTACAACGGGATCTGGGGGTCTTCGGTCATTAGTCAATGAAAGTAAGCATGCAGGTACAGCAGGCAGTGAAGAAAGCGAATGGCATGTTGGCCTCATAACAAGATAAGTTGAGTATAGGAGCAAAGAGGTCCTTCTGCCTTCTGCAGTTGTATAGGGCCCTAGTGAGACCGCACCTAGAGTATTGTGTGCAGTTTTGGTCCCCTAATTTGAGGAAGGACATTATTGCTATTGAGGGAGTGCAGCGTAGGTTTACAAGGTTAATTCCCAGGATGGCGGGACTGTCATATGCTGGAGAGAATAGAACGGCTGGGCTTGTATACTCTGGAGTTTAGAAGGATGAGAGGGGATCTTATTGAAACATATTAAGATTATTCAGGGTTTGGACACGCTAGAGGCAGGAAACATGTTCCCGATGTTGGCGGAGTCCAGAACCAGGGGCCACTGTTTAAGAATAAGGGGTAAGCCATTTAGAACAGAGATGAGGAAACACACCTTTTTACACAGAGAGATGTGAGTCTGTGGAATTCTCTGCCTCAGATGGTGGTGGAGGCCGGTTCTCTGCATACTTTCAAGAGAGAGATAGATAGGGCCCTTAAAGATAGCGGAGTCAGGGGATATGGGGAGAAGGCAGAACGGGGTACTGATTGGGGATGATCAGCCATGATCACATTGAATGGCGGTGCTGGCTTGAAGGGCCGAATGGCCTACTCCTGCACCTATTGTCTATTGTCTAAGACGATCTTCATAATCTTGCCGTTTAACAGTAAAATCCAAAATTTAAGGCGGTATGTGTTTGCGGTTTCAATGTTATGATATTTACCATGTCTGTGCTGACCTCGTAATACGCTATTCATAAGTTCACGATTAAGTTGTAGCTATACGGACACGATGGATGGAAGATTGTGAAAAGGGTGTCCAGTTCTACATCCTTTGACACAGATGCAGGTATAATTCCCATCCCCAAAACCTTTGGAGTCTGATGCATCACTTCAAGAGCGACATTTAATTATGTTGAACAATTTCCCTGTTGAAAATTGCACTCATCTGACAGGAATGTACATTGAAATTACATGCTGAAACTTTGTTATAATGCCATTTTTAGGTTTTCCCAGCTGCTCAAATGCATGGAATATATCGAGATATTTATTGACATTGGGTCCAACTGGCATTAGAGACACAGGTTATGGGTATTCAGAATCCATTGGTATTTGCCATCTGTTTTTTCTCCACATCTTTTCACCAGCCCATTTCCCCATCCTTTACTGACTACGATCAGAACTTGACTTGAGAGTCATTGTTTATTCTTCAACTTCCTAGGCAGTCCCTTGGGATCTTGTTTGTTCCAGTATGGTTCCAGTGTGTCCAGATTTACTGTTCCAGTGTGTTTTTTTTGGCTTCTGAGATGACTGAAAAGACCCATGTATCAACTGCAGGCTGTATCATAGCTGGGGCAGGATGGTGGTGTGGCTGGAAGGTGGTGTACTCGTCTGCTATTTATGTGGGGCCTCTCTACCCTATCATTGCACTATATATTTTCCAATACCATTCCAATATTATTTTCTCCACTTTGAGTGTTCATGGGCCATGGATTCTGCGGACTTAGTATGGATGTTTTAATTTTTCCTTTTACCAATCTCTGAATAATTTTCTTCCTCTGCTAGGTAATCTTTTCCTGTGACATAGTTCGCCATATAGAGTCTCCTGGAGTTTGGTGTCAGGTGTGTGCCCCCCCCCCCCCCCCCATCCCCATCCCTTGCACCCCACCTAGACTCTCACTGATTTCTCTCCTCCCCCTTCCCCTCCATTCTGGCTTCATAATTTGCAACTGTTCAATCTTTTTGACTCGCACCTTTTTCTTATCTTTGGCCTTTGTCCAACCATCTGCCTATCAACCCCTCCTCCCTTGCATGTGGTCACCTATTACCTGCCATGCTTTGTTCTACTCCTCCTCGTTTCTAGCTTACTCCCCCAACCCTCCCACAATCAGTCTGAAGAAGGATCCCGACCTGAAGCGTCACCTATCCATGTTCTCCAGGGATGCTGCCTGACCCACTGAGTTCAGCACTTTGTGTCTTTTTTTTAGCT
Source organism: Malacoraja senta (assembly GCA_038087875.1). Taxonomy (NCBI): domain Eukaryota; kingdom Metazoa; phylum Chordata; class Chondrichthyes; order Rajiformes; family Rajidae; genus Malacoraja; species Malacoraja senta. Next base: position 32,054,292 of record CM075986.1, on the reverse strand, counting down.
GACAACTGAGTGTAATTAGATACTCAGTGCTGGGAATAGGTAGATCTTTGTGTCTGCACCCTATACAACAAGCCTGTCCTAGACTAAACTTATTATACAACATGCTTACAATTTACTATAGACACCTTAAAATTTTGGAGTACTGTGCACAATTCTATTTTCCATATTATTATAGATATTGGTGTAATTGCCAAACTGATTCATGATGATACTGGAATAAGGAAGATATATTCAACCAAAACATTCTGGGTCTCTTTTACCTCATAAAGAAACCAAGGATGACGTATAATATCATTGAATTGTTATGGCAAGGAAGACGCCAGTCATCTCATTATGACTATGCTGGTTATTTACCTCATTAGTTCCATTGTTTGGTTCTTCCCCATTGTTCTGCAAATCATTCTCTTTTAAATGTTTATCCAATTCCCTTTGTCTGATGAAGGGTTCCAAAGCCTATCGGGAAACTGGACATCAAGTCTCTGGCTATAGACACAAAAAGCTGGAGTAACTCAGCAGGATAGGCAGCATCTCTGGAGAGAAGGAAAGGGTGACGTTTCGGGTTGAGACCCTTCTTTGGCTATAGTCCCTACCCGAAACATCACCGATCCATATTCTTCAGGGATGCTTCCTGGCCCGCTGAGTTACTCCACAACTTGGTGTCCTGCTTTGTAAACCAGCATCTGCATTTCCTTGCTTCTCCCTTTTGAAAGCACTGATTAACTTTTTTCAAGGTCAAAACAGGTCTTTGTATAAAATATTCTTCCCTTGCATCTCCATGATATATTTTACTGAAAATAGTGTAAATGTACTGCTTAATTTATGAACCATGCTCTAAAGAGACCAGCTTCCCTCTTGTGGCGCTGTCTGAATTACTCATGATTTTGTACAGCTCTTATTGTCTCCTCACAGGTATTTATCCAAGGAGAACAATCACACGTTTTCCAGTTCGAGTTACAGGTACAATATTTAATTCTGGAACCATTCTGGAAAAAAATCTTGTTGCACAATCTCCAGAATCGTCACATATTTTTTTAAACCAGCATCTGCAGTTCCTTCCTACACATTTTTTAAAGCTAGGTGACCAGAAATGGATGCAATATTCTATTTCTGCCATAACTAGTCATAGAGTGATACAGCATGGAAACAGGTTCTTTGGCCCAACTTGCCCACACCGGCCAACATGTCCCAGCTACACTAGTCCCACCTGCCTGCATTTGGTCCATATCCCTCCAAACCTGTCCTAGCCATGTACCTAGATGAGGCCCTCACTCGTATCACCTCGGTACCCCACAGCCCCGCACTTGCTCCCCCTCCCCCTCTGTTGTGACAGACAGAGTCCCCCCTAGTCCATGCCTTTCACCCCATCAGCTGTCGCATACAACACATAATCTTCCGAAATTTTCGCCACCTCCAACAGGATCCCAACTCTAGTCACATCTTCCCATCTCCACCCCTTTCCGTCTTCCGCAGAGACTGTTCCCTCCGCAACCCCCTGGTTCACCCTTCCCACCCTTCCCACCCCATCCCCAGGTACCTTCCCCTGCAACCGCAGAAGATGCAACACCAGTCCCTATACCTCCTCCCTCAACTCTGTCCAGGGACCCCGACCATCCTCTCAGGTTAGGCAGAGGTTCACTTGCACCTTCTCCAACAACATCTGTATCCGTTGTTCAAGATGTGGACTCTTATACATCGGCGAGACTAAACGTAGACTGGGCTAACGTTTTGCTGAACACCTTCGCTCAGTCCGCCTGAACCAACCTGATCTCCCAGATGCTAAACACTTTAATTCTCCTTCCCATTCCCACACTGACCTTTCTGTCCTAGGCCTCCTCCATTGTCAGAATAAGGCTAAAAGCAAATTTGTGGAACAGCACCTCATATTTGGGCAGCTTACAGCTAATACTATGAATATTGATTTCTCTAACTTCAAATAACCCCGGCATTCCCTCTCTCTCTATCCCTCCCCACCCAAGTCGCACCAGCTTCTTGTTTTCACCCAACAAACAGCTAACAATGGCCTATTTTCTTTTTTATCGTTACTTTTTTGCATATCTTTCATTCATTTCATTCTTTATTTCTCAACATCATAATCTATGTCTCTTGTTTCCCTTGTCCCAAACTAGTCTGAAGAAGGGTCTCGACCCGAAACGTCACCCATTCCTTCTCTCCAGAGATGATGCCTGTCCCGCTGAGTTACCCCACCTTTTGTGTCTCACTGTTTCTTAAATGTTGGGATTGTCCCTATCTCAACTACCTCCTCTGGCAGCTTGTTTCATATACCCACCACCCTTTGTGTGAAAAAGTTACCCCTCAGATTCCTATTAAATCTTTTCCCCTTCACCTTAATCCTATGTCCTCTAATTCACCTACTCTGGGCAAGAGACTCTGCATCCACCCGATCTATTCCTCTCATGATCTTATACACTTCTATAAGATCACCCCTCATCCTCCTGCACTTCAAGGAATAGAGTGCCAGCCTACTCAACTTCTGCCTATAGCTCAGACCCTCCAGTCCTGGCAACATCCTCGTAAATCTTCTCTGCACC